>WNWK01000925.1:0-354386 GCA_009830355.1 Cherax destructor | reverse complement strand
GTATGGGCCAACAGGCCTGCTGCAGTGTTCCTCCTTTCTTATGTTCTTATGTTCTTATGTATTTTAATAGAGAATAGTCGCTTTGCTCTGCTGTATATTGTTAGTAGTACACCATTTCGACGAATATTTATTTTGAAAAAAAAAATAAAAAATAAGAGGAATAATTTAGGTTGTTTGAAATAATATATATCAATTTAAATACTTTTTGTATGAAATAAAAATATTTATTGTGGATGAATACAAACAAATGGCCAGTGATGGAGTGAAAGGGGATTGTGCCAAATTATTTTTAATTGTTGGTTAATGACATGTTTGTTTATATGGTAATTTAATGTAGTATATTCGTTATTTTTTTATGATTTAAAGACCATCACTTGCACGAGGCTCGACGCTGGTTTTTGTTTTTTTGTACTTTTCCAGTCGAGAATTATTTAAGAAAATGGACGCATGTGCATCTAACCAGACATTTTATTGAGACAACATTTCGCCCTCCAGTATTGTCTTGACTCACGAAATCGTAATGACACGATTGCAAAGAAACCATACCACGGGTGGGGTTCGAACCCGCGGCCAGAGAGTCTCAAAACTCCAGAGAGATTCGTCTGTAAAAACTTGCATTTGTGGACACAGTGGTGCCTATGCTAACCATCCTATGGTGTAGAAATATACCTAGTTGGATGAATCTTATTGAAGCTAGATGACCCAGTGGGTAACGCGATGGTCTGGAGTTTTGAGACTCTGACCTCGGGTTCGAACCCCACCCGTGGTATGGTTTGTTTGCAATCGTGTCATTACGATTTCGTGAGTCATGTTGACGGCTTTGAAGGGGACTTGAGCTAGAGTTCGTCACGGCCATGCTGTGAGAATAAGCATATTGCTCAAGAGCTATATACTGTCTTTCAGTTGGTAAGGGAACAACAGGACTTTGCGCTGATTCATTATTGCTTTGACTGGCAGAATTCACTAAGTTAACGCCAGAAGTTACTTGAGACATAATTGCAGAGAATTTACACGAGAATTCAAAAAGCAAGAAGAATAAGGAAAATATACGACACAATATAGCTTAAATGAGATTAAAGATGCTTAACTAATTTGTATAAGTAATGGGAATATTCAAGACTCACTACAGAACAAGAAAATTCACTGAAATTTCTTGGCAAGATAAGGCAACACTTTAATATTCAAGGGAAATCTTACTTTAATTTCAATTAATAGCAAGGTGAGTTGTCTTTACTCTCAATTCAACAAAGAAATTTAATACAAAAATAATAAATCAATGCAAAAATAATAAAACAGAATCAATAATTCTTATGCAAATAAAATAAGACTGGGAAAACAGTTTTCTAAAAGTGGCACACAATTAAAATATTTTGCACTGAGAACAGAAAAGGCTATACTGGGATCACTGAGAATATTATTACTTCGTCGACACCATGCCCAGCCCTTCTAGGGCAGGGTAGGTGCCAAGGCTGGAGTCCCGGGTGTGGCCTCAGCTGGAGTCCCGGGTGTGGCCTCGGCTGGAGTCCCGGGTGTGGCCTCGGCTGGAGTCCCGGGTGTGGTCTCGGCTGGAGTCCCGGGTGTGGCCTCGGCTGGAGTCCCGGGTGTGGTCTCGGCTGGAGTCCCGGGTGTGGTCTCGGCTGGAGTCCCGGGTGTGGCCTCGGCTGGAGTCCCGGGTGTGGTCTCGGCTGGAGTCCTGGGTGGGGTCGCGGGTGGAGTCCCGGGTGTGGTCTCGGCTGGAGTCCCGGGTGGGGTCGCGGGTGGAGTCACGGGTGGAGTCTCGGGTGGAGTCCCGGGTGGGGTCGCGGGTGGGGTCGCGGGTGGGGTCGCGGGTGTGATTCAGGGTGGGGTCCCTGGGCCAAGAAATGTTACATATCATTTTGCATTCAACTTTTCCTTTTGGTGAAGCAGGAACTCAAAAAAAATTTTACTCTCCCTTATCGTCCCTTCCTCTTCCTCCTCCGCCCTCTCCTCTTCCCATTCCTCGCTTCCCCAATACTACCCCCTTTCCCTCTCAGACTAGCCCCTCCAGCCTGCCTCCCACATTACCACTTACCCTCCCAGCCCCAGGCCTCCATTTCAGCCCCCTTCCCACCTGGGAGACTCCTCTAAACTAACTCTCCAACCAAGTCCCTCCCTCATTCTCCCTCGCCATGCCCTGAATCAACAGCCTCGCCCTATAAACCCCAACCTCGCTACGCCCTCCTCTGAACCAACAGCCTCGCCCTATAAACCCCAACCTCGCCACGCCCTGCCCTGAACCAACAGCCTCGCGCCTTATAAACCCCCAGCCTCGCCGCGCCCTGCTCTGAACCAACAGCCTCGCGCCTTATAAACCCCAACCTCGCCACGCCCTGCTCTGAACCAACAGCCTCGCCCTATAAACCCCAACCTCGCCACGCCCTGCTTTAACTTGAGCTTCTGCTCAGTTCCACTTCACCCTGCACGGCACAGCACTCACCAAAACAGAGATTGCCTCTGTCTGATTTACGGTGAGCATTCGTAGTCATTTTTTTAAATTTCTGGAGAGCAAGGGTGAAATCGTCGAATTCCTTCAGGACTTTTCGCAGGTTCGATGCGTCTTGGACTTAGACTGATATGCAGTTGGGAGCTTTCTTCTTGTATTTACTTCCCACCATATTCCTCCCTCTCCTCCCTCTCTCTCTCTCTCTCTCTCTCTCTCTCTCTCTCTCTCTCTCTCTCTCTCTCTCTCTCCTCTCTCTCTCTCTCTCTCTCTTTCTCTTTACACAGTGGTTTTACAGGGTTAGGTTAAGTGTTCTTGCCATTACTCACAAGCAAGAGCTGATAGCTGCATCAGCTCATTTGAAAGCTTTTTAGTCATAAAATTAGGGAATAGGATGAAATTGGAGCCATCTGTGGGCCAGGGATTTAATTTGGTCAGCTGACTTCACTTTATCAATATTATATTATACGAACATGTTCCAGACTCAAGTCATCCGAGGAATGAATGATCTTAGATGAAGTGATGTTCTTGAGAAGGATACATCCAGAATGCAGTTGCTGATGCCCGCCTGGTTGCTGGCATGATCACTCATGCTATTGTTTCCCGCTGTCTGCAGTTCAACGCGTGTATTCCAACATTCCAACCCTGCTTAAAAAAGAAACTGTTCTGAGGAATCTGTTTAGTTCCCTCTTGAAGACAGCCTGGAATGTGTTCGTAATCCCCTTTATACCTGAAGGGAGTGTGTTATGAGTCGTGGCCTCTCTACAATTATTAAATTCTGTGTACTCATCGCTTCACCTGGTTTTCATTGGAGGTATCCTGCATTGTCTGTCAAGCCTCTTATGTTCTTTAGTAGTAATTTTGATGTACAAGTTTGGGACTAATGCCTCAAATGCCTTACAGAAGAAGATAATTGCATAGCTTCCTCGTCCATGTTGTAAGGAATACAGTTCTGAGGACTTTGAAGTGCTCCCATTAATCTAGGTGCTTGTATGACCTGTGAAGGTTCTCTGTACATTATCCAGCTCGGAAATTTCGTCTACCTTGAATGGGGACGTTAGTACACAGCAACATTTCAGCCTAGAGAACAAATGACTAGCGGAGTATTATCATTGTTGACAACCCTTGTTTTGAATGTTCAGGTTATCAAACCTATCATATTCTTGCAGTTGCGATAACAACATAGTTTTCCTTGAACGTGAGGTCTTTTGACATTATCATTCCCAGGTCTCTCATATTTCACCTACATTCTACTGATAACTGGCACAACCTCTTTTGATTATTACATGGTAATAGTGTATGTAGTTTTTAAGTTCGTGTGATCGTGAAATTTAATATGGATACATACCGAATTGCACACATGTATACTTGACAGGTGTCTTCATGCGCATTTGTGATGAATTCAAAGCACTGCAGGGTCACAGCCCAGGAGTTTTGTAGGCACATGACAAGTGTGAAGGTGGTCCTCTGCTTGGTACTTGCTAGTCACTATAGTCTACCTTCATAAGACCATTAGAAAAAAAGGAACACTGCAGCAGGCCTACTGACCCATGCGAGGCAAGTCCATCACTCCCTGGCTTAGACCTGACTACCTGGAGTTAACCCTCTCCAGGTAAACTCTAGTCTTCATTTTCACCTGGTAGGTCACACAGTATCCTTGGATGCTGGTAAGTCATCCTTGTAAATACAGCATCTCACTCCGCTGGAAGATGATCTTGCGTGTTCCTTGTGGTGGCTCAGGGATCACAAAGTCTGTGGTGTTATTCTGTTAGAATATTCTCTGTCTGGTAAGTACAGGTCTTTTATGCCATACAGCTGGCGTTCTATTTGTCGAGTCTGGCACTGATTGCATTGATCCCGTGCAAAACGTGAAGGTCTTTCCTCAATTGGACCTCTACCTCAGCCGAGTGCCAGAGATAAACGGAAGTATCGGCGACGTAATTTCAGCATATTGGTTTTCCATAATATTAGTGTATTAGGCGAGCCGTTCATATATATGTCGTGCCGAATAGGTAAAACTGGTCAATTAGCAAAAACTCATTTAAAATTGAGTCCTTTCTAAAAAAAATTCTCTTATACGTTTAAAGATATATTTTTTCATTTATTTTGATGTAAAAATTAATAATTTCGTACCAAAAGAACCTTAGAAAACTTACCTAACATTATAACAAGCGCAATTTAATTTAGTCTAATCCATCTAAATATATTTTAGATAAATTTACAATAATTTAATAATAAACAAACACAAGGAAATATATATTTTTTCATTAGGTTCAGTGATTTTTGAGAAATTATTGCATACACAAATTTTCGATTGTCTTATTCGGCAAAAAGAGCGTTTGCTATTTGAGCCAAAATCGCAAGATTTACCTATTCGGCACGACATACATATAATATAATCACAGTAAACAGGTGATATCACAATATACAATATGATTTCTCACATTATCAAAATCTTAACGAATAAGGCGAGCGAAAATTTCATTGTGTTTATTATTAAATTATTGTAAACTTATCTAAAATATATTTAGTTGGATCAGGCTAAATTAAATGGCACTTGTTATAATAAGGTTAGGTAAGTTTTCTAAGGTTCTTTTGGTACAAAATTATATTTTTTTACATTAACATAAATGAAAAAAATATATATATCTTCAAACGTATAAAAGGAAGTTTTAGACAGGACTTAATTTTAAATGAGTTCTTGCTAATTGGCCAGTTTTACCTGTATATACGACACATGTATATATACACACAAACGTCCCCATTATCTCTTATTCTTTACCTGAAAAGATGCAATGTTTACTGGAAGTTCCTGGTAAACAATAATATGCATGAAATGTGGAGAACTCCATTAAGGTGTTATGGATTCAGAGATAGGCCTAGCAAAGTTATAAGTTCCTTGGAGAGAGAGAGAGAGAGAGAGAGAGAGAGAGAGAGAGAGAGAGAGAGAGAGAGAGAGAGAGAGAGAGAGAGAGAGAGAGAGAGAGAGAGAGAGAGAGAGAGAGAGGAATGGATGTGGGTTAAAGAGAGGATAGGAAATGATTGAGAAGGAAGATGTCTGATGGGATAGTAAGAAGTTTTTGGGACAATGAGAGATGGGGAATGAGTGAGAATTAAATGGGGTAAATGAGTGAGTGGGAAATTGGTCATTGTAGAGGTTAGACTGACGAATGTGTGAGGCGGATTCGATTGGATTAAGAAGCGACAGGGAATGTGGGAAGGGAAAGATGATTGAGAAGTGTGAGGAGGATAGTAGGGAAGGAAGAAGATATAGGGACTGGGTGATGGAAGGGGAGGGAGGGAGAGAGAGAGGGAGGGAGGGAGAGGGAAAGAAGGCGAGAATTCGAGTGGAGTAAGGTTATGGGTGAGACAAGATTGAAGTGGAGGTTGGTAAGGTGGTGGGGGGAAATAGGGAAGGGAGGACTAAGGGAATGGGTGATGGGAGGAGAGCCGAGGGGAAGGTAACTTAACAAGACAAATAAACTGACACTTGGAGACGAGATTTCGGTTTTGTCGGGGCGAGAAATTTGTCTTAGACAAGTAACAAGAACACTTTAAGGGAGGTGTGTGTGTGTGTACACGTGCACATGCGTAAGTTCGTACGCGCATGTTTATGTGCGTGTTCGTGAATGTACATTTTCCATGTTTACTCACGTTCCTGTATTTGCTGGTCCTCAGCTCCTGGGCCCACCCATTCAACTCCCGATAGTCTGAGGCGCAGATGTTGACCCCTGAGATATCCTCCACTAAATCTCTTAATTCCACTTGTTCACTTAATTTGTACACTTGCACACTTCATTTCTACACATGCACTGAAAGAATGGTTTTTATATGCTTCTCAGACTCGTTTAATTTTGCACTTTACAATTAATCAGTAATTATATTGACATAAATTTCCTCTGTGTCGAAGCGTCTCCTCTTCCCTTTTCCCTCTCGCCCAGCGTTCCTCCCTCAATCCCTTCCTTTATCCAGTCTCTCCTCCCACCATTTTCCAAGCTTCCCTCCGTTATCTCAGCCTTTCCTCTCCCTCCTTTCTCTTCCGCATCCCTTAAAGTGGCTATACAAGGTACGTCAACCTGGGCTCGACAGTAAATGCCCTCGCTGCAGATAATCCAGAAAAATGCTGGTTTTAAAGCCGCGGATAAGCTGCATTATCCGCCGGTATCCACATACATCCACAGGGATCTACATACATCCACAGGGATCTACATACATCCACAGGGATCTGCATGCATCCACAGGGATCTACATACATCCACAGGGATCTGCATGCATCCACAGGATCTGCATACATCCACAGGGATCTACATACATCCACAGGGATCTGCATACATCCTCAGGGATCTGTATACATCCTCAGGGATCTACATACATCCTCAGGGATCTACATACATCCACAGGGATCTACATACATCCACAGGGATCTACATACATCCACAGGGATCTGCATGCATCCACAGGGATCTGCATACATCCTCAGGGATCTGTATACATCCTCAGGGATCTACATACATCCTCAGAGATCTACATACATCCACAGGGATCTACATACATCCACAGGGATCTGCATACATCCTCAGGGATCTGCATACATCCTCAGGGATCTACATACATCCTCAGGGATCTACATACATCCACAGGGATCTGCATACATCCTCAGGGATCTGTATACATCCTCAGGGATCTACATACATCCTCAGGGATCTACATACATCCACAGGGATCTACATACATCCACAGGGATCTGCATGCATCCACAGGGATCTACATACATCCTCAGGGATCTGCATACATCCTCAGGGATCTGCATACATCCTCAGGGATCTACATACATCCTCAGGGATCTGCATACATCCTCAGGCCTCCACAGGAAGCTCTCACATAGATCACAGAATCAGTTCGACTTAGCCAGTAGAGATATCTACTATCTTCACTAGATAAGAGGTGTCGAGGTCTGCTTTCTTACTGCCAGCCAGCGAAGGGTTTTTGATCCGGCGAATTAGAGCTACCATTCCCTTGGATCAAACCAAATAACCTCCTATTTCTCAGGCTATTGTTCTTAAGGGTTTACCGCTTCCCTGATACAAAATAGTTTAATACAATGATTGGGAATAGTTTACTCATTTCCTTGGATCAAGATCTGTTTATTAACACTGAAGACGTTAATGGTGAATGGTGTGCATGATCCAGTCTGAAACCGTTCTCTCTTCATGGTCTCGCGAAGTGCCGTTCTCTCTTCATGGTTTCGTGAAGGGCCGTTCTCTCTTCCTGGTCTCGTGAAGGGCCGTTCTCTCTTTCTGGTCTCGCGAAGGGCCGTTCTCTCTTTCTGGTCTCGTGAAGGGCCGTTCTCTCTTTCTGGTCTCGCGAAGGGCCGTTCTCTCTTTCTGGTCTCGCGAAGGGCCGTTCTCTCTTCCTGGTCTCGTGAAGGGCCGTTCTCTCTTACTGGTCTCGTAAAGGGCCGTTCTCTCTTTCTGGTCTCGCAAAGTGCCGTTCTCTCTTCATGGTCTCGTGAAGGGTCGTTCTCTCTTCATGGCCTCGCGAAGGGCCGTTCTCTCTTCATGGCCTAATGCAGGACCGTTCTCTCTGCATGGCCGCATGAAGGGCCGTTCTCTCTTCATGGCCGCGTGAAGGGCCATTTTCTCTTCATGGTCTAGTGCAGGACCATTCACTCCACATGGTCTGGGACCACTTTTTCGACACTGAACAAATAACTAGCAATATACAAAGTGTAAATTTACATATAAATATGGATTTGCATAATATTTTTGTCTATAATATGAAATTCTGTAGACGGGGGCATAGATGGGTGAGGTGGTGATGGGTGTCGGTGGATGGGTGTGGTGGTGATGGGTGTCGGAGGATGGGTGTGGTGGTGATGGGTGTTGGAGGATGGGTGTGGTGGTGATGGATTCAGAATAAAGGATTTAATGGGATGGATGAGGGTAACGAGAGGCGGCATGCGACTCTACCCATCCACCCCCCTCACTCTAAGGGGAACGCCATCCTAGCACACCCCCTCACCTGGAAAACTGCTCATCCACCACCTCCGGATCATCCACCACTCCTGGGAGGAACGTCATCCACCACCCCTGGGTCACCTAGGGAACGTATCATCCACCACCTCTCACCTAGGGGAACGCTCATCCACCACCTCCTCACCCTCAGGGAACGTCATCCACCACCCTCACCTGGGGAACGTCATCCACCACCCTCACCTGGGGAACGTCATCCACCACCCTCACCTGGGGAACGTCATCCACCACCCTCACCTGGGGAACGTCATCCACCACCCTCACCTGGGGAACGTCATCCACCACCTACCTGGGGAACGTCATCCACCACCCTCACCTGGGGAACGTATCCATCACCTGGAGTAATGTCAAATCCAAGTCATTCATGGTAAATTTCTTGTCAACATATGGACATTGGTCAACCAGGGGAAGAAAAAAGGAACGATAGAGAGAGAGAAAGAGAGAGAGAGAGAGAGAGAAAGAGAGAGAGAGAGAGAGAGAGAGAGAGAGAGAGAGAGAGAGAGAGAGAGAGAGAGAGAGAGAGAGAGAGAGAGAGAGAGAGAGAGAGAGAGAGAGAGAGAGAACGGAAATAAGGGAATAATGGAAGGGAGCCAGATAGAGAGGGAGAGAGGAGGCAGGAACGGACAGAGTAAGAAAGGGAAGGAAGAAAGTGGTCGAGAAGGATACTGATGAAAGGAAGGAGGAAGGGAAGGAGGAGTGAAGGAAGGAGAGTAAGGGGAAGTATATTCTCTGGTTTTCAACTTCCCTCTATAATCACATTTCCGCTATTAAATGTCAGTGTCATCAGTTGTTGCTAAACTAATTTTCGTGTTTATTATTCTGTGCCTTTTCATCTGTCACGTCTTTCCTCTTTTCTTTGTCTATCCTTATTTTCTGTATTTATCCTCTTCTTCATTATTCTATCTGTCCTTCTCTACGTTAAATCTCTTCCTCCTCCTTCCTCCTACTTTATTCTCCTTTCCTCTTACACGTCTTTATAATTCTTCGTCTTTCATATTCTCATCCTCTTCCTTACATACCTTCTTTTCTTAAATATTTCTTCTCCCTCTCCTGAGACAACTTTATCAACATTTCTCTTATATATCTTTTTCTTCTTTCCCATTAGAAACTTTTATCTCACTCATATATATCGTTATTTATCTTCCACTTAGCTATGTTTAGCCTCCTCCCCTTACTCGTATTTATCGTCCCCTGTTCCTCTTCTACGCCTCTAAAATCTGGCACTCTATCTTCACAATAAGTAACACTCGATTATTTTACCTCGATGTTTGTGATGTTACATATTATATGTTACATTAATCAGTTGTAGATTATAGTTGCGGAGGCTGCGGCTACTACTACAGCTACTACTACTACAACTACTACTACAGCTACTACTACTACAACTACTACTACAGCTACTACTACTACAACTACTACTACAGCTACTACTACAGCTACTACTACAGCTACTACTACAGCTACTACTACTACAACTACTACTACAGCTACTACTACTACAACTACTACTACAGCTACTACTACTACAACTACTACTACAACTACTACTACAGCTACTACTACTACTACAGCTACTACTACTACTACTACAGCTGCTACTATAGCTACTACTACTACAGCTACTGCTACTACAGCTACTACTACTACAGCTACTACTACTACAGCTACTACTACTACAGCTACTGCTACTACAGCTACTGCTACTACAGCTACTGCTACTACAGCTACTGCTACTACAGCTACTGCTACTACAGCTACTGCTACTACAGCTACTGCTACTACAGCTACTGCTACTACAGCTACTGCTACTACTACAGCTACTACTACTACATCTACTACTACTACAGCTACTACTACTACAGCTACTATTACTACAGCTACTACTACTACAGCTACTACTACTATAGCTACTACTACTACAACAACTACTACTACGGCTACTACTACAATTACTATTACTACTACAACTTGATCCAAGGAACTGGAATTATCCTACGGATTTATTCATGTCCATTTCATGCCTTCAACTTCCAAACTTTCTTTGAATTACTTTTAAATCGCAATATTATTTTCATCCTTCAGTTTCATGAATATTTTTCTTGTAAAGAATACCAAAAAAAAAAAGTAATTTGCGTAAACTATAGTAAACAAACCATGGAACGGGTGGGGCTTGAACCACTGGCCTGGAGTTTCCGACTCACTCGCAACGAGTTCAAACCCCACCCGTTCCCTGGTCTGTTTGCAATCGTGTCATTACGATTCCGTGGGTTAAGGTACAACAAGAGGAGACACACTTTTTGGATATGGCCTCAGTAGTTTAAATATCACCCTAACTAAAGTTTAAATATCACCCTAACTAAAGTTTAAATATCACCCTAACTAAAGTTTAAATATCACCTTAACTAAAGTTTAAATATCACCTTAACTAAAGTTTTCTTGATAAATTTGACACCTGTGCAATATTTATGTTTCTTTATCCTTATACTTTTTTCGATGTAGTGAGAGCTATGCTCTGTTTCAGGACTTAAGGGTGTGTGGTCTCTCTCTCTCTCTCTCTCTCTCTCTCTCTCTCTCTCTCTCTCTCTCTCTCTCTCTCTCTCTCTCCCCCTCTCTCGCCCTCTTTTTATTACACAGTGTTTGCCAAGGTTAGGTTAAGGATCCCTAACTTTATTGACAAGCTATTGACAAGTTAAGGATTCCTAACTATATTGACAAGAGCTGTTACCTACATCAGCTCATTTGAAAGCATTTTTATTGTTATGAAACATACAAGTAGGGAACAGGATGAAGTTGGAGCCATCTGTGGGCCAGCTGTGAACCATCTGTGGGCCAGCGTTTTCATTTGCTCAACTGACTTTATTTCGTTGACATCATAATGGTGTACGAATGTGTTCCAGACTCGAGTCATCCTGGTGATAAATGATCTCAGATGAAATGATGTTCTGGAGAAGGGTACAGCCAGAG
Organism: Cherax destructor; assembly: GCA_009830355.1. Taxonomy (NCBI): domain Eukaryota; kingdom Metazoa; phylum Arthropoda; class Malacostraca; order Decapoda; family Parastacidae; genus Cherax; species Cherax destructor. The sequence goes on along the minus strand of WNWK01000925.1, from coordinate 342,929 downwards.
TGAAGTTGCTGCTGGCTGCCCGTCTTGTGGTATAGAAGCTTGCTTCTGGCTGTCCTCGAAGTGGAGCCAAGTGTGGTACTTTGACAATATTGGACTCTCTCTCACTCTCTTTTCCCCTTCCCTCTCTCTTTTTACCCCTCTCTCCCTCTCTATGTGGATGTTTATGTCCTAATTGTGTCCTGATTAAAGACCGCCTTCCCAATATACAATTGATCATATCCAGCCCAAGGAACGGTATAGACTTCAGCTGTTTTGCTAAATATACCGCAGATGCAAGAGCTAAAAATGTCTCTTAATAGCTTTTGGGGCAATCACAGCCTCCTCAATTTCAATTTCAATTGTTACAGCTGTAAAAATGTTTCGGGTTTAAAAAAAACCCACTCAGGGGCGGATCGAAGCTTCAAGTTTCAGCTTCCGTTTGAGAGTTGGGAAATTAATCTTGCATTTTCCCTTCTTGATTAATTTCCTTGTTAACATTGTTAGTAAATATCCACCAATAACCCGCACATAGGAGAGGAGCTTCGACGACGTTTCGGTCCAACTTTGACCATTTACAACCTCACGGTATTGTGACTTTTCGGTTCTTTACTAAAATATTCTTTAAATGAAGACTGTGTAACATAAAAGGAAGCAGTGAATACATTTTCGCTATAAAACACGTGTCGTGATAAAACACCTGTTCTGTTACTCCAGCACTATTAACACGTGTCGTGATAAAACACCTGTTATGTTACTCCAGCACTATTAACACGTGTCGTGATAAAACACCTGTTCTGTTTCTCCAGCACTATTAACACGTGTCGTGATAAAACACCTGTTTTGTTACTCCAGCATACTCCTCAACACCAGCATTCTGCTCATCAAAATCAGTTTGGTGAAAGTCGATAGGAGATTACCGCAGCTGATGCAGCCTCCTTGTTCTATACCGATCAACAGACCCAAAGGAGGTTAGTTTACCTTCAAGCGCTGCACAAGGATATGGAGTTCTGTTGGGTCACTTTGAAGTCCTGGGAAATGAACGGGCGGGTGCCGAGGCAAAGGCTGCTGTAACGAGTCCAGTCTTCTTTAGACCTTTGCCTTGTAGTGAGTTCATGGACCATATCCACAGATAAGTCCTTGGGAAGTAGCGAACCCCATGGTCCGTATACACTAAGAGCAAGTTATGAAGGCTGTGGCAGGACGTGGGTGTTTAACCTTCAACATGAATTGTCATTTTGAGACGCATCTTATTCGGCTGAGGATCGGATGCACACATCTAACCCTCTCCTCTGTGTAGCTTGTGATGTATTTCAACAGTTTGCCCAAGGCTTAGGCCTTTCTTCCCTTGTAATGTTTTCCATAATTATTGAGGTACCTTTAGGGACCTCGGGGAATTTCTGGGCGAGTCTTTAAACAACTATAATTTAGTGTGGTTATTCTAACTTGGCACGAAAGTATTTATTTGTTGAGTTTTGTTATTGTTTATTTTGATAATTTTATCTGTGTTTTTATTTTGTTTCATATATATATATTTATGGCTACAAGTGCTGAGTGACCTTTGTGAACACAGTGATCCGAAAGTATCACAGATGCAAATAGAAAATGAGCGTATTTGATGACGTGAGTGCACATGCTTAGGGTGCACTCTCATGTCTTTAATAAGTTAGGTGCACACGGTTTAGATACTCAAATGTTGATTTGATTAAGTGGGTGTGCACACATTTAAAACGCACATGCATACATTTAATGAGGTGGACGATCGTTCTCAGGATGTACACACGCGCGTGTTTCATGATTTTCTACAAAGACTGAGATTCATGTGTCTTCGGTGCACTCGCGTGCACACTGAGGTGCATAAACACGTTTGAGGCCGCCTTTCTTAGTATTTCATATCATAATCAACTTCAAGGAAGGGGACAGATTCCAGGAGTTGAGGATTTGATCAGATTTTTACCTCCGATGGGCTAGTTTATTGTGCACCCCCATACCCATTCTCTGGACGGTAACATAGCTTATGGATGCGCTAAGGCCTAGGAACTAGGCCTCAAAAGGGTTTATAGGAGTGTATCTGGAATTATATCTTCAGTTAACTTAGTTGTTGCAGGCAAATTTAGGAAATTTGCTTAATATGATATCTTGATATTTAACATAGGTTGGTGTTTTAACTACTTGTTACTGCAAATCACCCAGAGCCAATGGTAACTTAAAATGGCGCTGTTCAAATGAACACACAAAGTGCCAGACAACACACATCCCCACTCTTCACAGATTTAATGTTATTCATCACAAGAACATTCACTGTTACTACCATGCTATATACACGGCACAGTCAATAACATAAACCCAGGTCATATACTTCTTTGATGTCACTCGTGTTTGATTCAGAGTAAAAACTCAATTCACAATAAAAGGTCCAAAAATCTGGAACTCTGTCAGATTTCCCCCAAAATATTCCCCTATTGACCAACCACTTTAAAGCTATTATTGGGCATCTCCCAGCCTAGCGTAGTTCATGACAAAAATATATGTAAAACACATTGAAACCTATTTAACAAGTAGTCATCCTCGGTAGTCATCCTCGGTAGTCATCCTCGGTAGTCATCCTCGGTAGTCATCCTCGGTAGTCATCCTCGGTAGTCATCCTCGGTAGTCATCCTCGGTAGTCATCCTCGGTAATCATCCTCGGTAGTCATCCTCGGTAGTCATCCTCGGTAGTCATCTCCAGTATTCTTCTACACCATAAATTGTGCATTTTTTTTACAATTCCTTTATTCTGCCATAACTGCTGTAACAGTCTAGAGTTATTCCCTAGAATGTTCATCTTAAATTGCTTATTTCCAAAGCTGTCTTAACACTCAAGAGTTATAACTGAATAATATAATTTAAATTACTTCGAGCATTTATGTATTCTACCTATTGTAGAAATTATATTGTATGTTAAATCTTAAGTCTACCCAAATTGCATTACATAAATATGTACCATAAAAATTAAGCTTATTATACTTTGTGCATAGTGTAAGTAACCTCTCCTCCTCCTCTTTTTCCTCTCGTTAGGTGCGCCATCTACAATATTATCCCTCTTGACTACACTATCCTCTCTTTCGTCCCCACCTCACCCCCCATGAGGCGACCTATCCAGTCCACCTCCACCACTCGTTTGCTCCCTCCCTCACCAGCACAGGCTCACTACTTAGCAGATTGAGGGATGGCAAATGTTGTAGCTGGCCACGCACCCAACAATGGGGAGAGGCACATGTCAGGTGTGTGGAGAATATCGGGCCCTCAATAGTAATGGTGCTATTGACCAACACGTCGGGTGTGCTGGGTTATACTTGGTACACGTAGAGCCGCAGCCCATGTAAGCATTTCTTCTATACTATTCTATTCTTCGGGTTATCAAATCTTCTGCAAGCAGGACTCAATCGCACATCTCAAGCAGCTCATTTGCATGCTGTAGGTAAATTTACAGACCTCAAGTAGGTGGATGGAAGGTCTAACAACTTAGAAGCGTGAGGGAACATTATTGCAGGACGCAACCTACATCTGTTTGGCAACGTTTGTTTACCAGTAGAGCAAGAGGCGGCAAATCGCTAGTCTTAGGTCAGAGCAAAACGCACTTTTCCTAGACCAGATAACTAGATCCATCTCCGGGATCAAAACACGAACCCCAGAGGAAGACCCAAGGAAAGTTCCACTGACAGCGATAAAGCTCTGCGCACAGGTTATAGAATAAATGGAAGGCGGAGTTGATGCGGTCAGAAAATAATCACCAGCGACGACACAACCTTCCCAAGTGATGCTCCCATAGTTCGAACAGGTGCCAGTGTCGCAAAACTAAATTATCCTAAGGACAACATCGAAGATCCATTTATTGTGTAAGAGTCAGATGAACATAAAGCGATAGTGTCATTCCCACACCACATCAAAACAATGGGACAACTCGTGAGATTCTTCATTCGTAGATAAACAATAACAAATGCCAGACGATATCAAAGTTATTTCTCTGCCTTATTACTAATAAGGTGAAAATATTATCAGAAATAGGGTATTGCAGGCTGTAAAGGAAAATTTTATTGCCTCTTATATTTAAAAGTTGTATAGAAAATGAGAAAGGAAATCTATTCTTTTGCTGTCCCATTTTCACTAAGATATATCCACCCTGAGTCTCCTACAGGGCTGTGTGGCGGCGGCGGTCCTTGCTAGAACGGGGAGTAGGCAGAAGGAACGAAGGAGGGATAGGCAGTGGAGAGGGAAGAGTGAGAGGAAAGGAAGGGACAGTAGCAAGAGAGTGAGAGAAGAAGGGAGAAAGAAGAAAGAATGGATAAGGGAAGTCTGAGGAAACGTGAAATATTGCGAAATATATAATTTATGTTATAGAGGTACTCTTTTGTAAGTTTCCCCTTAAATTCTGCTCAGAGAGAATTGATGAGAATGTGGGAGAGAGGGAGGGGGAGGGGAGGGGGAAGGGGAGGGGAAGGGGAAGGAAGGATAAGATATGTTCTCCTTTCCACTCTCTTGTTCACCTCTGGAATCTTGCCAGTAAGCTACTCCCTATCTTCAGCCCCTATACACACACACACACGGGGCCAGGAGCTGTGACTCGACCCCTGCAACCACAACTAGGTGAGTACACACACACACACACATATATATATATATATATATATATATATATATATATATATATATATATATATATATATATATATATACATATATACATATATACATACAGTCACTACCCTTGTTCACCCGTTTACCCCTCCATCCATTCCATTATTCTCCCGCTCTGTGACCCTTTCGAGTCAACCACTTTCCTGCCAATATTCTTAAAATTTTCTCCATCCCTCTGTCCACTCATCCTTCTTCCATCCCACTGTCTACTCATCCTTCTCTCTTATCCTGCTGCTGGTTCATCTTGGTAGGATCACTTCATTCTCTAAAAGTGCTTTGTTTACGTCCTGGGTCAGTTGGTGGCAGTGATGTTGAGGGAGGTGGTGATTGTGATGGTGGTAGTGATAGTGATGGTGGTGGTGATTGTGATGGTGGTAGTGATAGTGATGGTGGTAGTGGTTTTTGTCATCTCATCAGATATTCCGATATCTTCCCCAGAGTTGGAATTTTGAGTGGATGGCGTCTCAACACGGCTACTTTTCCTCCTTCGATAACTTAAAATTGGGAGCCATTTCCCTCATCAGTATGTGAGGATCACAAAAGTTTGGCCTCAAACTCGTTACACCCACCTCAACAACTCTCAGCCGCTCTTAGCTGCTCCTAGTGTCTCTCAGCTGCTCTTAGCATATCTCAGTTGTTCTTATACGTCCTGAGAAACTCATGAAATCTCTCGGATGGCCTCAGAAATTTATATTCTTACCATAGAATCCGGTTTCTCATCTTGATAAACCGATTACGTTTCATAATTTTCTGACTAACAAAAGTATGTAAAATATATGTGCACTTATCCTGAAGAAAGAAGGAATGTGTTCACCAGTTACCATACGAAAAAAAAGAGGAAATCCAGAGATCCTAAACATTCCAAGGTATACCATCCTTTTAACGAACATCCAGTGGTTAATATCAACTAAAAATAGCAATGTTTACTATATAAGCGGACTCCTTACAGAAGCAAATAGTGTTTGCAGCGCTCACTGAAAAACACACACAATGGACATTCAGGACAGAGAGATATGGGTTCAGCGATACAATATGCGTAGATGTGAGGGAGTAAACAACTCAAAGGGAGGAGTTGAAATCTGTTAGACTTCTTTTCTAGGATTACTTTCGAACACGTCGGAGAAAAATAGTCTAGGAATTATTCTTGTGTAAATTACCATTAGCATCGACCGAATGATTCACGGAACAATTAAGAATTATAAGCAAAGCTGTTTTGAAAACCTGGAAAACCATAGACCGGATATTCTAATTGGACATTTCAATTTGCCATTTGTTAAATGGATGACAGTTAACATCATTATTTTCTTTGAACAAAGAGGAGCCCACCTGGAACGAAGACATCCTAGACCTGATCTTCACAAACAATGAGGAACTAATCAATGATATAATCTCTACAGTATTTTCCGAGCAATCTCTCGTAGAAGTCGAGCATAAAAACGGGTACAGAGATCTATGGAAATTGCCAACGTGAAGGACATATCAGTAAGTTAACTATAACAATCGGAAAAAATGATGGGGGATCATACCAAATAAACAACTATCCAGACATTTCCTGGGAAACTATCCTGAACAACCTAAGCCCAAACCAGTCCATGGAAAAGCTGCATACAGAAGCTTAGAGCTGATAAAGTTAAAAAAAAAAATATCAGCTAAAATATCGGGAAAGAGCAAAATAAATATACAAATAACCCTTGTATAAGATTGTTACCCAGTGTGCTGCGGTAAAATATTTTATAAAAAACGCTCCATAAAATGTCATAGTTCCGAGTTTGTAATGGAACGAGACGCGTTTTATCCCTGTCGCGGCAGAGTAGCCAAGCACAGGAGCAGATGAGGTGTTTAGTTCAGTACAAGACGGGTGGTGACGGGTGGTGACGGGTGGTGACGGGTGGTGACGGGTGGTGACGGATGGTGACGGATGGTGAGGGCGTGTAGTCAACATGTTTGGGTAGTAGTGTGAGTAGGTAATTTTGGTAAGTTTTTTTTTAGTGTATACCATTGGTGTTTTTGGCAGCTGGTAACTAGTCTGTTGATATAATTTTATTTTAAACAATAGTCGCAGTGTGCTAGTGAGTTAGTGTAAACTGGAGTGTGGTGTTTTTTTTTGTAGTAGGTTATAAGTTGTATATAATTTACTTTAATATATAGACATATATATTGTATAAGATAGTAGGTAGTAGGTTGGTAGACAACAACCACCCAGGGAGGTACTACCGTCCTGCCAGGTGACTGTGAAACAGAAACCTGAAACTGTTTTACATGATGGTAGGATTGCTGGTGTCTTTTTTCTGTCTCATAAACACGCTGGATAACAGGTATATCTAGCTACTTCTACTTACACTTTAGGTCACACTACACTGGCATACACATGCATATATATACATACACACATCTAGGTTTTTCTTCTTTTTCTTAATAGCTCTTGTTCTTTTTATTTTCTCTATTGTCCATGGGGAAGTGGAAAAGAATCTTTCCTCCGTAAGCCATGCGTGTCGTATGAGGCGACTAAGATGCCGCGAGCAATGGGCTAGTAACCCCTTCTCCTGTACAAATATACTAAAAACGAGAAGAAGAAAAACTTTATAAAATTGGGTTGTCTGAATGTGCGTGGATGTAGTGCGGATGATAAGAAAGAGATGATTGCCGATGTTATGAATGAAAAGAAGTTGGATGTCCTGGCCCTAAGCGAAACAAAGCTGAAGGGGTAGGCGAGTTTCAGTGGGGAGAAATAAATGGGATTAAGTCAGGAGTATCTGAGAGAGTTAGAGCTAAGGAAGGGGTAGCAATAATGTTGAAGGATCAGTTATGGAAGGAAAAGAGGGAATATAAATGTGTAAATTCAAGGATTATGTGGATTAAAATAAGGGTCGGATGCGAAAAGTGGGTCATAATAAGCGTGTATGCACCTGGAGAAGAGAGGAGTGTAGAGGAGAGAGAGAGATTTTGGGAGATGTTAAGCGAATGTATAGGAACTTTTGAACCAAATGAGAGAGTAATTGTGGTAGGGGACCTAAATGCTAAAGTGGGAGAAACATGCAGAGAGGGTGTAGTAGGTAAGTTTGGGGTGCCAGGTGTAAATGATAATGGGAGCCCTTTGATTGAACTTTGTATAGAAAGGGTTTAGTTATAGGTAATACATATTTTAAGAAAAAGAGGATAAATAAGTATACAAGATATGATGTAGGGCGTAATGACAGTAGTTTGTTGGACTATGTATTGGTAGATAAAAGACTGTTGAGTAGACTTCAGGATGTGCATGTTTATAGAGGGGCTACAGATATATCAGATCACTTTTTAGTTATAGCTACAGTGGGAGTAAAAGGTAGATGGGATACAAGGAAAATAGAATCAGTAAGTAAAAGAGAGGTGAAGGTTTATAAACTAAAAGAGGAGGCAGTTAGGGTAAGATATAAACAACTATTGGAGGATAGATGGGCTAGTGAGAGTGTAGGCAATGGGGTCGAAAATGTATGGGGTAGATTTAAAAATGTAGTGTTAGAGTGTTCAGCAGAAGTTTGTGGTTACAGGCGAGTGGGTGCAGGAGGGAAGAGGAGCGATTGGTGGAATGATGATGTAAAGAGAGTAGTAAGGGGGAAAAAGTTAGCTATGAGAGGTTTTTACAAAGTAGAAGTGATGCAAGGAGGGAAGAGTATATGGAGAGAAAAAGAGAGGTTAAAAGATGGTGAAGCAATGTAAAAAGAGAGCAGATGAGAGAGTGGGTGAGATGTTATCAGCAAATTTTGTTGAAAATAAGAAAAAGTTTTGGAATGAGATTAATAAGTTGAGGAAGCCTAGAGAACAAATGGATTTGACAGTTAAAAATAGGAGAGGAGAGTTATTAAATGGAGAGTTAGAGGTATCGGGAAGATGGAGAGAATATTTTGAGGATTTGTTAAATGTTGATGAAGACAGGGAAGCTGTGATTTCTGTGTAGGGCAAGGAGGAATAACATCTTGTAGGAGTGTGGAAGAGCCAGTTGTGGTGTAGGGAAGTTCGTGAGGCAGTGGGTAGAATGAAAGGGGGTAAGGCAGCTGGGATTGATGGGATAAAGATAGAAATGTTAAAAGCAGGTGGGGATATAATTTTGGAGTGGTTGGTGCTATTATTTAATAAATGTATGGAAGAGGGTAAGGTACCTAGGGATTGGCAGAGAGCGTGTATTGTTCCTTTGTATAAAGGCAAAGGGGACAAAAGAGAGTGCAAAAATTATAGGGAATAAGTCTGTTGAGTGTACCTGGTAAAGTGTATGGTAGAGTTATTATTGAAAGAATTAAGAGTAAAACAGAAAGCAGGATAGCAGATGAACAAGGGGCTTTAGGAAAGGTAGGGGGTGTGTAGACCAAGTGTTTACAGTGAAACATATAGGTGAACAGTATTTGGATAAGGGTAAAGATGTTTTTGTGGCATTTATGGATTTGGAAAAGGCGTATGATAGGGTAGATAGGGGGCAATGTGGCAGATGTTGCAGGTGTATGGAATAGGAGGAAGGTTACTGAAAGCAGTGAAGAGTTTTTATGAGGATAGTGAGGCTCAGGTTAGAGTGTGTAGGAGGGAAGGGGACTATTTCCAGTAAAAGTGGGCCTTAGACAAGGATTGTGATGTCACCGTGGTTGTTCAATATATTTATAGATGGGGTTGTAAGAGAAGTGAATGCGAGGGTCTTGGCAAGAGGTGTTGGGCTAAAAGATAAAGAAGCAAATACAAAGTGGGAGTTGTCACAGTTGCTTTTTGCTGATGACACTGTGCTTTGGGAGATTCTGAAGAGAAGCTGCAGAGGTTGGTGGATGAATTTGGTAGGGTGTGTAAAAGAAGAAAATTGAAAGTGAATATAGGAAAGAGTAAGGTGATGAGGATAACAAAAAGAATAGGTGACGAAAGATTGGATATCAGATTGGAGGGAGAGAGTATGGAGGAGGTGAATGTATTCAGATATTTGGGAGTGGACATGTCGGCGGATGGGTCTATGAAGGATGAGGTGAATCATAGAATTGATGAGGGGAAAAGGGTGAGTGGAGCACTTGAGTCTGTGGAGACAAAGAACCTTGTCTATGGAAGTAAAGAGGGAATGTATGAGAGTAGTTATACCAACGCTCTTATATGGGTGTGAAGCATGGGTGATGAATGTTGCAACGAGGAGAAGGCTGGAGGCAGTGGAGATGTCATGTCTGAGGTCAATGTGTGGTGTGAATATAATGCAGAGAATTCGGAGTTTGGAAATTAGGAGGAGGTGCGGATTACCAAAACGATTGTCCAGAGAGCTGAGGAGGGGTTGTTGAGGTGGTTTGGACATGTAGAGAGAATGGAACGAGACAGAGTGACTTCGAGAGTGTATAAATCTGTAGTGGAGGGAAGGCGGGGTAGGGGTCGGCCTAGGAAAGGTTGGAGGGAGGGGGTAAAGGAAGTTTTGTGTGCGAGGGCTTGGACTTCCAGCAAGCATGTGTGAGCGTATTTGATAGGAGTGAATGGAGGCATATGGTTTTTAATACTTGACGTGCTGTTGGAGTGTGAGCAAAGTAACATTTATGAAGGGATTCAGGAAACCGGCAGGCCGGACTTGAGTTCTGGAGATGGGAAGTACAGTGCCGGCACTCTGAAGGAGGGGTGTTAATGTTGCAGTTTTATAACTGTAGTGTAAAGCACCCCTCTGGCAAGACAGTGATGGAGTGAATGATGATGAAAGTTTTTCTTTTCGGGCCACCCTGCCTTGGTGGGAATCGGCCGATGTGTTAATAAAAAAAAAAAAAAAAAAAAAATACTTGTATGCTGGGCCTAGAGTGGCTGTGTTTTTCAGTGTAATTTAAATGCCCCTAGACGAACAGCCATTTAGGAGCCAGGGCCTTTTTATTTAAGTTACGATATCAAAGTCGTAAAAAAAGTACAGAAACTTATAACAACATTTCGGTCTGACTTGGAGTAAATAAATAAATGATACCACACTTACGCAAAACATTTCCAAATTAAAAATCATCTACCCTTAGAATTGATAGATTGCTAACAGGTATTTCATTTAACGACGATGAGAAAGAAATAAGCGAAATAATGAACGATAACCATGAACTAATGTCAAGTGATCAACTAAACAACATTAGAATTGGAAAATTCAGAAAGTTTCTTCATTAAATCCTCCCACCCGACAGGACACATGGCCAAGCTTGAAGCACTGGAATGCGACTCGTGGAACACCGTAAAGAAATGCAAACTCCGTGTCACAATCAGCATGCGTTGAAGGTAGATCTTAGACGTAGGCGATATCTTTGAGATTCTAAAAAGTGCAGACACAGTTCCTCTGCAATAAGGTGGCTGTAGAACCCTGGCGAAAAAGCTACGAATCAATGACTCGTCACATGCCAGAAAATTCTTTAATAGATAAGACACCAAATTTCATATACGTATATAGGAAAAGCATGACCTGTACAACCGAAGTTAAAGTGTCTTAGAACAGGAAAAGGATACGTAACACAACTACTAGATTATGAAAACATTGACGCTTTGGAAGAATTCCAAAATGCGAACGTGGGCTACATGGATTTCGCTAAGCCATCTGACAGACGTGATCATGGAGTGACAGCCCATAAAATAAGATCAGTGAATATAAAAGGGATATTAGTTAAGTGGATTTACAACTGTTTAACGAATAGAAAAAAGGAGTAACTGTAAAATTCAGACTTAATGTTAAAAGCTTAGTACCCCAAGGCATGGTCCTGTCACCGCTGCTGTTTCTCATCTTCATAGACGTAGATCAAAACACAAACCACAGCTTTGAATCATTCTTTGAAGATAAAAGAAAGATTAGTATTTAAATCACCTCTGTAAAGGACATTTAAAGAAATTACAAGAGAATACATACAAAGTCTTAGAGTGGGAGGCAAAAAAATATTTTTAACGGAGAAAAATTTCAAAAATACAGGAGGGTCACCACCTGGTCGAACAGAACTTGTGAAAGACCTGGGTGCAATAATGTGAGTAGATCTATATAAGAGCACAATAAAACAAATGCTTTGGAAGCCAAGAAAATGACAGTAAATGATAACTCAAAAATAAAAAAAAATGATGCTAATAGTAAAACTGTTCAAATCACTTTGGCTTTCTCGCTTGAAGTACCATCCAGTGTTGACAGCTCCACTACAATGCTTGAAGTACCATCCAGTGTTGACAGCTCCACTACAATGCTTGAAGTACCATCCAGTGTTGCCAGCTCCACTACAATGCAAACATATAACCAATAAACTTCTGAGAATTTCTCAAAGAACTAAAAATGTACGTTTGAAGAAATGGCAAGAGAAACACGTGATAATATACACAGGAAAGATACTGGTAGGACTAGTCCCAAATCTGCAGGTACTGGGGCGAGATAGGAGTGTAAACTGGACACATTGTATAAAAAATAGCAAAAATATTGCTGATACAAGAGCATTTCAAGAGGAAACTAGGTCTCTTCCTGATCAACAAGACTGTGATGAATATATGGGCTGGCAGGAAGCCACCAGTAACAGCCAGGTAGACCGAGCAATGATCACATCAGCCTGGAATGGGAAAACTCCAGAAACATGTCACTGGTAAGGCACAGGTACAGGGGAATTCCCAACAGGTCCCTAGCTGGCACCAACAGCCTAGTTGATCAAACCGTCAACCAGGATACCTAGTCTGGAACTGGACCAGTGGTTGGGTGGTGACCCTCAAAGTCATCATCAGTTAACTACAGCATTTTAAAAGTAAACCACTGATGAAGCCACTGTGGGGCGAAACGTTTCCTCAATAAAGACACCCAAGTGTTACATATGTGTCTAATTTCTCAAACTTTTAATTAAATATTTTAATATATTCTCATAATAAAATTTTCTCTCAAAAATACTTTTGTTCATAGTAAAAAAAAAAAAGTTTTATGTTACTAAAGTATTTATAATTATTGTGTATGTATACACGAATACTGCTTCTACTCCCATATATCCGAATCTATTATGTCCACTAAACCGACCATTAGCACTAGCAGTATAACTCAGGCCACAGGCATTGAAAGTAACGTATTATTTCCCATTACTTTTTATTATCCCCTCAGCACAAACTCCTTCAATTATAATGACTCTTCAGTTATAGTTACTACCATATACTTCCTCTTACACTTTATTCTCCTGTTTCTTTAAGTCTTTTTCGTCTCTTCCGCTCATTCGTTTACTCACGAACCAAGTGTCTTTTGCTTATTTTCATTTTTGCTCTCTCTCTCTATCTCTCTCTCTCTCTCTCTCTCTCTCTCTCTCTCTCTCTCTCTCTCTCTCTCTCCTCTCTCTTCTCTCTCTCTCCTCTTCCTCCTCTCTAGCTTTCGTCCTCTTGCTCGCTTGCTCTCGCTCTCTTCCTCTCTCTCTTCCTCTCTCTCGCTCTCTTCCTCTCTCTCGCTCTCTTCCTCTCTCTCGCTCTCTTCCTCTCTCATAATCACTTTACTAGTTCATTCTCTAGCTGTTCCCTTAAGATGCATTTCTTCGCCACATCCACCTCTCATACTGGCACTCTGGCACTCCCTGGAGCCAGCCACATGGCATCCTCTTCATTAGCTCCGCTCTTTAGCGAGAATAATGCATATTAAATGTTTACTCAACTTGCGCCCTTCGACCTCATCAGCCAATAACACTAAGTTTGTGTAGAGCAGAGACGAAGGTAACGTATAACTGGTACTTACCACAGCTCGCACTGAATATTAACCCAGCCTCTCTAGTTGCAGCCAGATAGGTTTCTACCGACATTAGCAAGGGGTTCGAACCCGCGGTCAGAGAGTCTCAAAACTCCAGACCGTCGCGTTAGCCACTGGGCCAGCTAGCTTCAATAATATTCATCCAACTAGGTGTATTTCTACACCATAGGAAGGTTAGCATAGGCCACCACTGTGACCACAAATGCAAGTTTTACAGACGAATCTCCCGCTAGCATGGCCGTGACGAACTCTAGCTCATGTCCCCCTCAAAGCCGTCAACATAACTCACGTAAGGCGAGTTAAGAAAGATGTTTTTTATATAGACAGTCTTTCCCTCTATGTAGATCTGTATCGTTTAATGATTAAATAAAACTGTACATGGTGAAACCTGCCAATAAACGTTTGTTTTGAGACGTGTTTCTTCACTTCATCTGGTTATCGTTCATATCATCTCGGCGACGGAATTGCTATATTATGAACAGCAGTTTTGTGATATTGCTCTTCTCCTGCAATAAACCGTTTGCTGTTGCAAGGTAAAGCGAGAATTGCTGCTGTTGAGAATATTCTCAGTGGGGATATATTCTCGTTGTGGAGGTATTCTGTGTGCATATTTTCCCCTCAGAATTCACAACCCCATCCTGAGTGTGGGATGCAGCCTCCTCAGGAGAGTTGAGTGAAATATTCGTAGAAATATTTAATGTAATACTCGGAATAGTGTTAGATGTATCACTAAGACTTGTGTCAAGTGTTGCACTTGTCAGTATCACTTATAACTTTGAGTGCTAAATATAATATTAAGTACTTGTCAGTGACAAAAACTACGGAGACAAATGCGAGTATTACTCTTGTTACCTCCGTTACTGCTGTGCCTCTGATTTATATCCACTTGGGTTACAAATAATTCTAGCTCAACTAACCTGTGTGTGTGTGTGTGTGTGTGTGTACTCGCCTATTTGTGGTTGCAGGGGTCGATTCATAGCTCCTGGCCCCGGCTCTTCACTGATCGCTACTAAGTCCTCTCTCTCTCCCTGCTCCATGAGCTTTATCATACCTCATCTTAAAACTATGCAGGGTTCCTGCCTCCACTACATCACTTGCCAGACTATTCCACTTCCTGACAACTCTATGACTAAAGAAATACTTCCTAACATCTCTTTGATTCATCTGAGTCTTCAACTTCCAATTGTGACCCCTTGTTTCTGTGTCCCATCTCTGGAACATCCTGTCTCTGTCCACCTTATCTATTCCTCTCAGTATTTTGTATGTCGTTATCATATATCCCCTAACCCTCCTGTCCTCCAGTATCGTCAGGCCGACTTCCCTTAACCTTTCTTCGTAGGACATTTCCCTTAGCTCTGGAACTAGCCTAGTTGCAAACTTCTGCACTTTATCTAATTTCTTGACGTGCTTGACCAGGTGTGGGTTCCAAACTGGTGTTGCATACTCCAGTATGGGCTTAACGTACACGGTGTACAGAGTCTTGAACGATTCTTTACTGAGGTATCGGAACGCTGTTCTCAAGTTTCCCAGGAACCCATATGCTGCAGGTGTGTTTGTGTGTGTGTGTTTGTGTGTGTGTTTGTGTGTGTTTGTGTGTGTGTGTGTTTGTACTCACCTAATTGTGGTTGCAGAACCACTGAGTGAACCAATAACAAGTGTACAGTAACGAATCTTGCCAATCCGGACAAGTACCTGAAAGGTGAAGAATATCTAATGTGACCCCCATACATGTAAAGGAAGAATTGCAAGTCAGTAATTCTGTCAAAAGTTCTGGTAAAAATAGAAAGGGGAGATGATATCTGAGGACTTGGAGAAAAGACTCTTTGCACTGTTTTAAGTATGCAATATTGTCTTACGAATTTACTGGATTTCTATAAGTCACACAGAGATAAAATTAGATAGGGCCCGGAGGACTGCATGTCTTTGTATTAGAGGCTAGTGCTCCAGTGGATCAGGGAGTACCTGAATGACAGAAGCATTGGGTATCGGTAAGAGATGATATATAAGAATGGGGGGAGAGAGTAATGAGGGGTTCGCACAGATCATTACTACGACTATTACCATTATTTATGAACGCGAACGACCTACCACAAGAGCTTGAGCAGTGTGCCACTGTGATTAATGGAAAAAATAAATAGGTAGAATAAGACCAGGAGAGGACAATGAACTCAGGAAAACTTCGTCAGCCTTCAGATGAGGTCCAGCAAGTGGTTCCTCGGGTTTAACCCGAATAAATAGGGCAGACCAGACACAGTACAGCATGGGCAGGAAGAAGCTACAAATGTGGAAAAAAAGACCCGGGGTAAATGTAACACCAAATATATCGCCAGAAATAAACACACACACACACCATATAACATCAGCTGCATTCGTAAGATGTGCAAGAGACAGAATAGCGCTCAGGAACTTAAACAAAGCATCCATCAGAACTTTTATTTACGACATACTTTACGCCAAATATTGATTCTACTGGCCAGCATGGATCTCACGTCTGGTCAAGCATGTGCATACGTTTGAAAAGGTTCAAGTATTTGCAACCAGACTAGCACCAGAACGAGGATTGTGCACTGAAAAGATTGATGGAACTGGACCTGATGACCTGGGTGGATAGGACGACACGGCTGGGATCCCTAGACCTGATGACCTGGGTGGATAGGACGACACGGCTGGGATCCCTAGACCTGATGACCTGGGTGGATAGGACGACACGGCTGGGATCCCTAGACCTGATGACCTGGGTGGATAGGACGACACAGCTGGGATACCTAGACCTGATGACCTGGGTGGATAGGACGACACAGCTGGGATCCTATGCAAAATCCTCAGATGCATGATAGGGCAGATTGAATTAGGTGAAGCAGGATCAATGGGAAACAGTATGAAGCTAAAGAAGCCACTGATAAGTCAGAGCAATGTAAGCAAATATCTTTTTTTTAGTTTTAGGGAGGTTGAAAATAATAAACTGGATGTGGCAGTGCTCGAAGCGAAGTCAACACGCAGGTTCAAGAGTAGATACGATAGGCCCAAATAGTCAGAAATCAGTGATGCCGATCAAAGTAATCTTGGAGGCGGAGCCAGGAGCTTTGTCTCGACTTTCCGGAAACACAAACTGGCGAGTACTCCCATCAAAGCAAAATCCTCTGGTAGATAACACAGATGGAGTTGAGAGTCTGGGCTGCGTGGTGTATTGCGGCTACTGCATCTATATAATGTTTTACGACCCCAACTTTGCCCCAGACTCATGCATAAACCATGAAAGAGCTCAAGTACCATATGGCTTTATCTCTGAGTCCCCTGAGATGTACAGGGCCTCTTTGGGCCCCCACAGGAGACTCCTCGGCCACTGACACACTTCGGTGTTCTTTTCTCACCTTTGCTATGAAACTTTAAGTTTCATTTGAGAAGTTTCTCCCTAAAGTTGGGATTGTCGAAAGTCAATTTAAAATCATCTCAAATCATCAGAGGCCTTCTTAAAATATCGGAAGTCATTTTAATTCACCGGAATTCATCTCGGGTCATCTCGAGTCATGTTAAGAAAGGCACATGTGCAACAGTTAGGTATCTTTATTCCGAAACCTTCCGCCTACACACTAGGCTTCTTCATTTGAATACAGAGGCAACAGAAACAGTGTATTATCAGCCTGTCTGAATTGCATACTATTATTATATTCGCATATTGATATACTAGAGGTTACCTCAAATTACTTACGTCCAAAATATAGAAGAATATAGAATACAGAACTTACGTTGGTTATAATTATAACCATAGTTTTTAATGGGGTGGACCGGTAAGCCAGCGGAAGGCCTCGGTCAGATGATCAAAAGCTCCAGCTGCGCGTCATCGTACGACTAAGACCCGCATCAGGAAACACTTGTCCAGTTTCCTAACAAACATTACCTAACCTAACAGAATACAGACACGAGATGGCCAGGTGTGATCGATTAACAAACGTCAAACTGACCTTCGCCATAACGTCAGATATGGCGAAGGTCAGACTGTCATCTTACCACAGCTGTTTTCGAAGCCTAGTCCTGGATGCTTACACCTAAGTACTTGTTTACTCAGAGTGCAATGGACAAGTGAAGTCGTAGCAGCAGCAACACAAACACAGCAAGAGGCTTTCTTGAGCTTTCGCAGCGCTCAGGCTTAATGCCCAAAGCTGGGGTGTGGCTCCTAAAGGATCCTGTAGTGCTTGCTGCCTTTGCACCTCCTGACATCGTCTGCTGCTATGCAGCTGCCACTCTCTTCGAGCCCAGTGTGGGCGGGGTTTGTGTCAGCCCAAGGTGCCTAGTTTCTCAGTCAGAGCCCCTTGGGGGCGGGGAATGGGGCTAGGCTTGGGGACAGCTGGTCCCGGGGACAGGCGGGGCTCGGAGGTATGAATCGACTTCTGCAACCACAATTAGGTGAGTACTCACAGGTTGCAATCCTCATTCAAAGACAAGGACCTGAGAGTAAGCATAGTGCCGACCACATCGCCAGAGGCTCACATCAGAAGAATATCTGCACCCAATGTTTGTCTTGCAAATCCGAGAGTGGCTATTAGGAATCTCAACAAAGAGTTTTCAGGTGATTTATACAAGATACGTGAGAGCCTATCATGGAGTACGCAGCACCAGTGTGGAATCCACACCTGAGGAAGCAATGCTAAGTTACTGGATACAGTGCAGATGTAACGAGACTAGTTCCAGAGCTAAGGCTAAAGAAATTAAATCTAATGACCCTGGAGGACAATCAGACCAAGGGAGACATAATTGCTAGGACAGACAGTGACAGGGTTTTCAAGATGTGGGAATACAGCTGGAAGCTAAAGACAGATGTTTCTCAGGATGTCAGGAAGTATTTCTATAGTCTCTGGGTAGTCGGGAATGGACCTAGATGAAGTAATGGAGGCAGACTCCATACATAGTTTTAAAAATAGGTACTGTACGTTAGGGCCCACGAGGTTAGGAGAGGGTGAAACTGGCAAGCTTCAAGTTGAGAGGCGGAGCTAGGTGCTTAGACTGGACCCCTTTATTAACTTGTAAGCGAGTATGTACACACACACACTCTCGCTCTGATACCTATTAGGGGTCCAGAGCCGGGTTGTCATATGATTAGGACCCACGTCAGTACTTTGTTTCGACGATTATATAACTAACGAACGAATCCCCAATAGTCATCAGTCAGTCGGTCAGTCAGTTAATCGCTGGCTAAGCAACAAGAGACAGAGCACACAATGTGAGCAGCCAGTACATTGGTGACAGAATTCCTGTCCTACACTTCCCCAGGAAAAGATGTCGGTTCATGTCGTCGTGTTGTTGGGTTTGTAAGGGCCACTCACAGCTTAAGCCGTATCGAACCTTGCTTTCCCGGTGTACGGTGAAGAGATATTGGACTGCCATTGGGTGTTGTGGCTATGACGAGTGGATGGTTAGGTCACAATCAGTGGGTTATTCCACGACCAGTAGAAGTAATTAGGAACAGTTACCGTCAGAGAGCTTTTCTCATAGGAGCAAAAGTGTTTTTCTGTGTGAAGCTATCACAGTGGTATCATGAAAATTAATGGTATGTCGAGTGAGATTGACATTGATAACTATTGATGTGTGGTATGAAACTGAGTACTATGACAGTGATAATTTGTGTGGGACTGTGACATTGGTAACTAGCGACATAGTATCGGGTGAGAGAGAGACGATGACAATCCGTGGTGTAGTGAGGCAGGAGTCCAAGTGGAGTTTTAACACTGGTATTGTCCCAATTTCGTGTGATTAATTTCAACAATGTACAGTGCACTCTCTTGATCGCCCAATAAAGCTGTCGCTATGCCATTTTAACTGCGTGTTTACGCTTCCAGTCACTCGCGTAAATCCTCATGTGACCATACACACACCTATTGTAGGTAACGCGTCTGTAACATGATTATCGGACGGATGATCAAACTTCTACTAGTCCTTGATCTATAGAAAAGTAAATGGCAACATTCTTCAGAAATTTCTTACCTGAATGAATCTTTGAGGAATATTATTATTAAATGAAGGTCTATGATAAACGTGTCATAAACTATGGTCGATCTAAAGTTAGGAAAATAATTGAGTAGAAATACTTTAGGCAGGTAGTGCTGAGGGTGAAGACTGCGCTCCCCCCCGGACTGAGGGTGAAGACTGCCCTCCCTTCCTGACTGAGGGTGAAGATTGCCCTCCCTTCCTGACTGAGGGTGAAGACTGCTTCCCCCGCTGACTGAGGGTGAAGACTGTCCTCCCTTCCAGACTGAGGGTGAAGACTGCTTACCCCCCTGACTGAGGGTGAAGATTGCCCCCTTCCTGACTGAGGGTGAAGCCTGCCCTCCCTTCCTGACTGAGGGTGAAGACTGTCCTCCCTTCCTGACTGATGGTGAAGATTGCCCTCCCTTCCTGACTGAGGGTGAAGATTTCCCTCCCTTCCTGACTGAGGGTGAAGATTGCCCTCCCTTCCTGACTGAGGGTGAAGACTGTCCCCGTCCCGACTGAGGTTGAAGGCGGTTTCCCCTTCCCCTGACTGAGGGTGAAGGCGGTTTCCCCTTCCCCTGACTGAGGTTGAAGGCGGTTTCCCCTTCCCCTGACTGAGGTTGAAGGCGGTTTCCCCCTCCCCTGACTGAGGTTGAAGGCGGTTTCCCCCTCCCCTGACTGAGGGTGAAGGCGGTTTCCCCCTCCCCTGACTGAGGGTGAAGTTCCCAAGGGGAAGTTCCTCAAGCTGCAGCTTGAAGCTTAACATTAAACTTGACTAATCTTTCTTGATCTATTAATATTCATGTGTATATTACCGTACGTATTTTATTTATGGTTAAAAAAATTACATAGTTCTTCAATAAACGTTATTAAGTTTACTGATACGAACATCCCCGCTCTTGTTTATCCAATTTAACAATTATCACGAGCAAAGTCACTTCAAAAGCACTATATTCCAATCGCATACTGACACTTGAAGCCATCGTCATTCGAAACTTTTTGGGGAGAAAAAAAAATATGAAGTTGACATTCTTCACAGGATTCCCCTTGTGTGTGTGTGTGTGTGTACATGTACTCACTGCACCATCCCATGCTTTTAATAAGAGAATATAACGTAACCATGGGTTACAGCTATGAAGTGAAACCATGAGCTGTAACTAGGAAGTGAAACCATGAGCTGTAACCATGAAGTGCCATCATGAATATGTGCCATGAAGTGCCACCATGAATATGTGCCATGAAGTGCCACCAAGAATATGTGCCATGAAGTGCCACCATGAATATGTGCCATGAAGTGCCACCATGAATATGTGCCATGAAGTACCACCATGAATATGTGCCATGAAGTGCCACCATGAATATGTGCCATAAAGTGCCACCATGAATATGTGCCATGTAATGCCACCATGAATGAATGCAACTTTGAATAACTGCAAAAATAAATAACAGCGATCAGGAATATATGTAACCATGAATATATGCAGCCATGAATTTACGGAACCATGAATATCTGCAACCATGAGCATTTGAAACCCCGTCCTGAAATTTAGGGTCTTGTGAACGACTGCATGAGGTCAGTCATGGAAAACAGCTGAGAGCTGCTCAGTGTATACATGTCTGTCATGGCAATACAAATGTATATATTGTCGATACGCGGGTAGTATATTGAAAATGTACTATATGGGATTAAGTGTTCGAATCCCGTGTCTTGTAAGGTAATGTTTTATTTGTTGTACGACACTGTGGAGTGTTAATTAACGCAACACTTTCAGACTCTAGCGGTACCTGAATCAAGCTTTCAAAACATGTATGTCTCTTTCGCTTCAGAAAAACACTGACGCAGTAAGGTACGTGTTGTGTTTTCGTTTTTTTACGAGGCAACTTCTAATTATTTTTAACATTCTGATGAATGGCAATATAAACGTTCTCTTGAGTTACGTAAAACAGGTTTTGTTGTGACTGAAGGGAACTCAAAAGCGGAGGTAAACCGCGCCTTGTTTATTCAGCAGACGCCATTACAAAACACAAACAATAGATCTGACAGACCAGTATAAATACTATGATACGACCACAAGACGACGCATACGACTGAAGTTTCTCTTCACTCCAATATAATCGGATTACATTAATTGCTGTCACTTCTGGATACTCAACAATTTTTACTATTTTTGTTGTTCAAATACCAACTTAGCGGCTCTATATACTAATGAAAGATAGAATTATTTCAAGTCCTATTGGACAACTATCATTTTAAAACGACGATTTGGCGAAATTTTGGGACTTTACATTCAAAATCTTTACGAGTATGTGGCTTACGCCCTACGCTTTACTGATGGTAAACAATAAAATACTTGCTTCTCAGTATATTAGATAATTAAAGTAAACGAAATAAAGCAGCTATTTGTCGAAGACCGTCAAAACTAACAGTGTTGTATACGGATTTTGTGTAGGATAAGACTTAACTCTTATAAATAACAAAAAAGGCACAATACCGTGACTGGAACAATATACACACAACCCGCACATAGAAGAGAGGAGCTTACGACGACGTTTCGGTCCAACTTGGACCATTTACAAAGTCACACTAACACAAAGGACAGGTGGAAGGGGTTATATATAGGCCAGCAGACAGAGGAGGGCACAATAAAGTGGTGGAGGGGTAATAGTGGAAGTACTAGTGGTAGTGGAAGTAGTAGTAGAAGAGTCAGTCATATTCGTAGTCGTAAGCTCCTCTTTTCTATGTGCGGGTTGTGTGTGTATTTAACTCTTATAGTTTGAAGGCAAAATGGTGACATAAACCAGGGCAAGTCTTTAATATGACTGCTATTTGCCCAAAGGGCAGTTTTATCAAGTAAGAACATGCTAAAGCTCTTGGCAGTCTTAATGTTGTTGCATCGTTTGCTGAACTCAACAGCGATTTCATTTTTTTTGCATTGGACAAATCGACCAAGAAACAGAGAAATAGTTGAAGTATGGCGTAGCTGAAAAGTGGTTAAAAATAACTCATAAAGCAAAATTAGACTTACATTAGTACAAGGTTTCACCTACACGAGGCTTCATCAAGAACGTGATGTACTTGAAGCCTCGTGCGCCTGGAACCTCATATTAATAAAGATCTCTCTTTTCTGTTTTTTTTTTAAATCCAGTAAATCATGAGCCTTATCTCTTCAGGACAGATAAGACATAAGCAGACACTGGGACGGTATGCTGAACGTGCGTGACCATTAGCAGCAAGACCAAATTTAGTTACCCAGGCGGCAGCAACAGCACCAACACTGTAACTAAAGTATACCGTATCTGAAGCAACCACTGCAATAAGTTCAGTATTGGGGAAAACATCAAGGCCCTCGACTCAAGGAGCCGCGGACATAACTAACCTGGTCGGTAGCACAGCAACAACAATGACTGTCTTACGTAAAAATCGCACCGACCACCTCGTGAATTAAAAAAAAAAAAGTTCAGTTTATTGTCAAGGAGAACGACCATTCCAGCAGAAAGATTACGGAAGCCGCCACCAGGAAGACGGTAGTGAACAAAACCATGGCAGAGTGTGCATCTTCTCTATCCCCTCCAACCTCAACTAACATTACATCAATACTATAATTGTTCGTGCTCTGTTATTTTTAATCTCGTGTAAAGTTATGTATCTCACCTCGTAAGCCAGAGAGAGAGAAACACAGACAGACAGACACAGACAGACAGACTGATTGAGGGACTTAGACAGACGGTTGTAGAAGAGAGCTGTAGAACTGTTAGTAAAACACACTGAATATTTAACTAAAACTACACTAAAATATTCTATTTTTTACATATGCAGCGTGCCACCCCCTAACTTTCCACAGAGCTGCCTCTTCATGGTTTTATAAGCACGCACAATGTCTCTGAATTATTTCAAGACTTTTCTTTGCTACCAAGAATGTTTCATTGTTTTTTTTTTTAAAACAACGCCGAGTAAAAATGATTCTCACCTCCCAAGACTATTCTAATTATTCAAAGTTCGTTAAAATTGTTTTGTGTACCAGAATGGATCTATTCCTTTTTTTGAAGGGTTTGCTGAGGGAGAGGTCTTTAAGGGCACGCGGGAGCAGAGCTGTGTTTTCAATGACTGGCCGCTACGGGTTTTCCGTCGAGAGGAGCTCTTGGTTCAAGGAATTGGATCCGCATTTTCCCTTCCTTGGCTCTAACAAGCGTCTCTCAAATTACCCTCGGAAGCTGTAGGATCTCCAACGGATTTAGTAGTCCCCCAAAAAGTAAAAAAAAATAAAAAAAAATGGGAATTTAGGGCATGGAGGAGTTGAGCCGCATATTTACAATTGACAATCATTAAGGACACGGAGCTGAGCCGCGTATTTACAATTAAGGGCACGGAGGAGATGAGACGTGTGCGTTGAGCTAAATGAGGATATAGACAACAAAACACAGGTACACTTGAACGCTCTTGCTTTAAATCATTTATTATTTAGTTTGCTCCCTCAGTCTCCGGTGCGCTGAGTGGCGTCCCACCTTGTGGCGCTGTCCTTGCCTGTCTTCCTGAAGTAATGAGAGCAGAAGAACAACAACATTGTTTCTTCTGTGTCTTAACAAATACACCGTCGCCCTCAGCCTTTCTGCACACGCAAGGGAATAGAATTTTGTGAGTCTCGAGTTCAGGGATGAGGCCAAATATGCAGGTCCAAACTCTGCAAATATTAGATGTATGTTGGTCGCTGGGGGATACGAAAAAATGTATTTCCGCTTCACGTAAGACCAGCGCCCCCTGTATCTAAATGCAGGCAGAAGGAATAGTGCAAGGTGGTCATGACTTATCTACATGCAGCAAAATAAAAAAAACAAATGCGTATGTAAGTACAAATGCATACGTACGAATGTATGCAATACAGTTGTATAGGTCTTCTTTCGTGCTGCAACTATTTACTTAAGAATATGTATTTGTGTGCATATGTACGGGTGCATGGCTTCGTAATATTATTTTGCCTCATCTTCCAGCTGCTCCCTAGAACCTGTTTCCCGCCTCTCAAACAGCCTCTCCCTATAAAGTTCTCTTAGTATTTTGTAGCTATAATGTCTCCCTTGGTTCTTCTGTCTTCCAGTGTTGTTAGATTCAATTCCGTTAGCCGCTGCTCGTAACTCGTACACCGTTGCTCTGGAATAAGCATCGCTGCATACCCGTACGATTTTCCAGGTGTGGGTTGCATGCAAGTGCTGCATGGGTCTGACATATGTTGTATAAATGACCTGAAATGTCTCTTAAGGTTTCCGAAGGCTACGTTGCTTTGCCAGACGAGCATTTACTAAAGAGGTTTAGCAGTTGATATTAACTGGTGATAATCTATGCACCAGGTCTTTCTTTTTGAGTGAGATCTTCAGTCTCTTTTTTACCTCGAGTCTATACTCCACGTTCGATCTTTTGGAGGAGTTGAATTCCAGCGGTCACTTATCTGATCACTTTTGAAGTTTCTCCAGAACGATTTGCAGCCTTTCCCTGTCCTGATCTGTTTTTATTATCCTCGTTAATTTTACATTATCAGCAAACAAGGGTACATCTGACTCACACCCATTTGGCATATCGTTCACATAAACCAGAAACAGTACTGGTCCTAATGCCAATCCCTAAAGAACCCCACTTGTTACTCTTCCTCATTCTGGCATCTCAAACAATCAATCTTTGCTGCCTTTGATATACCTGAGTACGTTCCCTGTTATTCCTCCACATTCTTCAAGTTTTTTCCTAGTTTGTAGTAGGATACAGTGTTAGATGCTGTCTTACAGTCTAAGAAAACGCAATGCATCCCTCCTTCCCGACCTACTTCTGATACTTAACTATAGAATTCCAGCAGATTAGTAAGACAAGATTTGCCAAGTAAACCAGTTATAATAATAATTAATTTCTAGAAGTACATGTACAAGGTATACAGGCCTAGGTCACATCGATGACATGCTACTATACAGAAAGCCGATTTCTATGTAGAGCATTTCGGCCAAATTAGGTCACTTTTGTCCCAGGATGCGACCTACACCAGCCGACTAAGTCCCAGGCACCCATTATTACTGATGGGTAAACATGGACAACCGGTGTAAGGAAACACGCCCAATGTTTCCACCCTCGCCGGGAATCTAACCCGGACGCTCACCGTGTGAAGTGAGAACTTTTGCCACCAGTTCCGTCCATTATTCTCCTGATCATCGTTTCCAGTACATTGCATGTTATACATGTCAGTGGAACCGGTGTGTGGTTCAACGCTTCCTGACCATCTCCTTCCTTAAATATAGAAACTTCATTTACTGTCTTCCAGGTCTCTGGCAAATGTGCTGTGGCCATTGACCTGTATATCGTAAATTAGTTGTTCGAACTCTATTTCTGATCCCTCTTGCAGAAACTATAGGTACACTTTGTCAGGTTCCATTGCCTTTGAAATATCAGTCACCGTTAAATTATTGTTTTTTACCTTTTCCCTTGTATGTTGAAAATGTTATATCCAAGTGTAGGACATATGTCTTACTCATCAACCTCTTCCCTTATTCTGTGTGGTGTCCAGGATCTGTCTGTGTACTCCTTTCCTTGGGGGTTTATTTCTTCTGTTTCCTCTGAGACGTCCTCTTCAAAACGTTCTCTTGTCATTTCTCTTACTTGACACTCAGTTTTCGCGACCTTTTCTCCAGTTGACGTCTTCTGATGTGGGTGTGGAGCAGTTGTGGGTCAGACTTGGCCTTTGTTGCTTAGCCTCTCTCCTCACCTTTGCTTAATCGTTCCTGGTTAATCTGCTGAGTTCTCCGTTCTCGCCTGTCCCCCTTTTTTATAGTGTTTTCACGCCCTTTCAGTTTCTCTGTTTTCTCTCTCTCTGCACCTCTGTTAGAAGCAAGGGCCCTCTTTGCCCCCTCTGTTTTTCCCTTCTGGGTATGAAGCTCTCTTCTGCCTCCAAGCACTTTCATCATCTGACTTTCCTTCCGGTACCCTTTCCCATTACACGACTTTCAGTAATGCTCTCATCCCTTCAGAGTTCCTTCTTCAAAAGTCTGGTTTCTCACTCCCTTAACCCTGCAGCTCTTCCCTCTACTTAAACTTGCGCTTGCACGAAGTATTTGAAGTTCTGTACTCTGTGGTCGCTATCTTCTATCGGAGCTCTCGTATTCACTTAGTTATGTCAGACGTACTTGTAGTAAATACTAGGTCCAGTCTTGCTGGCTCATCTATCCAGTCCTCTCCTTAACATGCTTATGTGGTTGTGTGTGATAGAGTATTTTTGTATGCTTGCCTCTGTGTATACATGCATGCATGTATGAATGTACGTATGTACCTCCATGCATGTATGTAAAATTGTGTATGTATACATGTACAGATGTGTATTTGTGCATATATAAACGTATATACATAATTGTGCATGTGTCTACCACAATCACCATTACCACGCTGACTATCACGACCACGGTCACTGAAACTACTACGTCACGATCACTAGTACTAGCAACATCACTATCGCTGCCACCGCCATAACCAACACCATCACCACCAACACTCCTACACATCACCACCACCACCACCACCACCATAACTTACACCACCAGTACTTCTACCAGAACCACCACTACCTCCATGTGCATATACATACAAGTATGCATCTAAAACCAATAACCAGGTGATAACCAGGAGATAACTAGATGATAACTAGGAGGACTATGAAATAAACATGGGTCAATGTTGAGAACCAACTGTTCCCAGGCCAAGCCACATTCCCCGCCCTCACGGGGCTCGTAGGGAGAAGCTAGGCCCATCTTTGGTCTGCCATCTTCCCCGCCCCAGGGGAGCTAATGGGAATAGCAGTCTTGTGAGCCGCAGGTGAAAGCAAGCTCTGGCTCAGGCACCTACCCTGCCCTAGAAGGGCTAGGCATGGTGTCGATCATCAGAAAGTAGATTGTTCAGTTTATATCATCAAAACCAATAGACAGATCTTAATGATACTCACCAATTATGCTCTTATGCAAGGACTCAGTCGACCAGAGTACTGTAAAAAAAAATTAAAATCACCATAAAAATGAATATTTTTTTGTAGGTTTTTCATTATAAAATATTTCCTAAACAGCTAAAGATAACTCCTTCAAAATTTTAATAATAAAATTCCCTTTATTAATAATAAAATAACTTCTATTTTTTCTTGCTTCAGCCTTATTAATTTGCGGTCCGGAAGAGTTAGTATGATACTCCCGATTTATTATCAATAACATTAGCAGATTAGAAGCTACAAAGTCTAGTGAAACAGTCAATTCACTTGTTAGTAAGACCAACTAACGTTGAAAGTTTCAAGCCAACCAGAGGAATCATTCTCCCGTTACCAATCGAGCCCAAGTTTTTAAACGTGTTTGCGCATATATAAATTTATACCTGCAAAGTTAAAACTTGTATAGTAAAACTGGTTTTAAGGAATACTTCAGCACACAAGCAGGTAAAATTTCCAGCCATTCTGATGAGGTATTGTCTAGTAATCACATGGATTTCAACGATTCCAAGTATTTTTTTTAACTAATTTAGCACAGTGGTACCCCGGATTTCGTACTCCTCCCAACTCGAACAATTATCTAAGTGTATTTTTGTAAGTGCTTTTGTAAGTGTATTTTTGGGGGTCTGAAACGAGCTAATCTAATTTAAATTCGTTCTTATGGGAACAAATTCGTTCGGTAACGGCACTTGAACAGCATTCTGGAAAGAATTAGTATTCTGAAAATTTGCTCGTACACAAACTAGTCAAGTTATCACCTGGTGAGATAACACGATAGTCAAGTTATCCCCTGGTGAGATAACACGATAGTCAAGTTATCACCTGGTGAGATAACACGATAGTCAAGTTATCACCTGGTGAGATAACACGATAGTCAAGTTATCACCTGGTGAGATAACACGATAGTCAAGTTATCACCTGGTGAGATAACACGATAGTCAAGTTATCACCTGGTGAGATAACACGATAGTCAAGTTATCACCTGGTGAGATAACACGATAGTCAAGTTATCACCTGGTGAGATAACACAATAGTCAAGTTATCACCTGGTGAGATAACACGATAGACAAGTTATCACCTGGTGAGATAACACGATAGTCAAGTTATCATCTGGTGAGATAACACGATAGTAAAGTTATCACCTGGTGAGATAACACGATAGTAAATTTATCACCTGGAGGAATAACACGACAGTCAACTTATCACCTGGTGAGATAACACGATAGTCAAGTTATCACCTGGTGAGATAACACGATAGTCAAGTTATCACCTTGTGAGATAACACGATAGTAAAGTTATCACCAAGCTAAATAACATTATAGTAGAGTTATCACCAAGCTAAATAACATTATGGTAGAGTTATCCTGGGGTGAAATAACGCCTGGAAGTTATCACCTGGTGAGATAGCATCTCGGTGGATTTACCCTGGGTGTGATATACATGTCTCATGGAACGTGGGTGCTGAATTTCAGTACGAATACGAGCGTCTGTGGGGGTGGGAGAACCCCCTTCAAGCTAGGGGATGGGAGACCCCACCTTCAAGCTAGGGGGTGGGAGACCCCACCTTCAAGCTAGGGGGTGGGAGACCCCACCTTCAAGCTAGGGGATGGGAGACCCCCCTTCAAGCTAGGGGGGTGGGAGACCCCACCTACAAGCTAGGGGGTGGGAGACCCCACCTTCTAGCTAGAAGATGGGAGACCCCACCTTCAAGCTAGGGAGTGGGAGACCCCCCTTCAAGCCAGGGGGTGGGAGACCCCACCTTCAAGCCAGGGGGTGGGAGACCCCACCTTCAAGCTAGGGGGTGGGAGACCCCACCTTCAAGCTAGGGGGTGGGAGACCCCACCTTCAAGCTAGGGGATGGGAGACACCCCTTCAAGCTAGGGGGTGGGAGACCCCACCTTCAAGCTAGGGGGTGGGAGACCCCACCTTCAAGCTAGGGGATGGGAGACACCACCTTCAAGCTAGGGAGTGGGAGACCCCCCTTCAAGCCTGGGGGTGGGAGACCCCACCTTCAAGCTAGGGGTTGGGAGACCCCACCTTCAAGCTAGGGAGTGGGAGACCCCCCTTCAAGCCAGGGGGTGGGAGACCCCACCTTCAAGCCAGGGGGTGGGAGACCCCACCTTCAAGCTAGGGGGTGGGAGACCCCACCTTCAAGCTAGGGGGTGGGAGACCCCACCTTCAAGCTAGGGGGTGGGAGACCCCACCTTCAAGCTAGGGGATGGGAGACACCACCTTCAAGCTAGGGAGTGGGAGACCCCCCTTCAAGCCTGGGGGTGGGAGACCCCACCTTCAAGCTAGGGGTTGGGAGACCCCACCTTCAAGCTAGGGGATGGGAGACCCCACCTTCAAGCTAGGGGTGGGAGACCCCACCTTCAAGCTAGTGGTTGGGAGACCCCACCTTCAAGCTAGGGAGTGGGAGACCCCCCTTCAAGCCTGGGGGTGGGAGACCCCACCTTCAAGCTAGTGGTTGGGAGACCCCACCTTCAAGCTAGGGAGTGGGAGACCCCAGTTCAAGCCTGGGGATGGGAGACCCCACCTTCAAGCTAGGGGGTGGGAGACCCCACCTTCAAGCTAGGGGGTGGGAGACCCTACCTTCAAGCTAGGGGGTGGGAGACGGGGTGGGAGACCCCTCCCCCTCAAGCGAGGCTCCTTGATGCACGCGAGGGGTCTCTTGGTCCAAGGAAGTGAATCTACCATTCCTTGGATTGACCCTGATTGCCTCTCATTCCTCATGGGCTGTAGTATTCTACGGGTTTAACGCATCTTCCATTATAATTGTTGTATGTTCACTATGATAATGGCATACAGTACCGACGAACAAGTGAGTAAGAAACGCTTCGCCTACACAGCAGGCTTAGAAAACCATCAAGTTAATAGCTGGCAAATATGAACACAGCAGAAGCAGTGTAGAGAGAGAGAGAGAGAGAGAGAGAGAGAGAGAGAGAGAGAGAGAGAGAGAGAGAGAGAGAGAGAGAGAGTTAGTGAGCAACCTCTCTGCCCTAAAGTGGTTTGAAGTGGTCAGTCCCTTAGTCTGGAGATGAGAGTTCAACCTCAGTGTTGACTAGGAGGCTAAACACATCTCCAGGGACTGACTACCTCAAACTCCTACTTCTGGTTTGGTCATATTATCTTCCCCTCTCCACTGTTTCTGCTGTCTCTGTCTTTACTACCTCTGTATCACACTGTTGAAGAATAAGGCACAGGCGCAACACTTGGGTATCTTTAGTGTTGACTGAAACGTTTCGCCTACACAAGAGGCTTCTTCAGTCAAATACAAAGTCAGCTTCTGTATTTGACTGAGGAAGCCTACCATATAGGCGAAACGTACTGGAATATATACTTAAATGTTGCACATGGGTCTTAGATTAAATAGAATGCACTTCGGTCGCCGCACGAGATGAGAGAGATCCCCGTACTGCACCACCCCAGCCTCCCTACACCTCAGTGCATGCAGTAGAAGAGGCATTCACAGATTATCTCATACACTAATATCCCAGTTTCTTCAATGAAAATGTCAAATTAGGACATAGATGAACACTAATTCGTACATTCCGCAAAGGGCTGGTCACAGACCGGGCCGCGGGGGGCGTTGACCCCTGAAAACCCTCTCCAGGTATACTCTAGGTTAGAAAAACCAGCTTTGAAGTCAAACTGAAAAGACAATCTCTTTCTCAGAGACACCAAGATCTTAAAATAGTCTTAACACATTAAGTTTCAAGCCGCTCGGAAGATGCATTATCAAGTTACCCATATTGAACGGTTGATGCCGATCGGAAGAGGCGCTTGGAAATTATCTCATAAACACCTCTGAGGAAAATATCAGCACCAAAAGTTTGAAGCCGACCAGAAGACGCATTCTGCAGTTATTGCACTGAATCCAACGAAATTTGCACCTACACAGTAGTCTAAACTCTCTCTCTCTCTCAAAAAAAAAAAAAACATTATTCATTTCATTAGATTCGTTAGTCATTTAGAATTAATACCGTTGAGAATTTTAATTTTCGTCAGAGGACAACACTTAACCCTTACGGGTTTATATGCCTCCTGCTGTAATGAGTGATTCAAATTCTCGTCATGGGACCAAGAGTCCCTCTGCATCATGAGTGCATAATATTTAATGCAAAAATATTACTATTTAATTTCTAGATTGTGGCACCTACACACTACATTAATAATGTCAGACTACTATTAAGTACGATAACACAAGTGTTGACAAAAAACCATACCATGGGTGGGGTTAGAACCCGCGATCAGAGAGTCTCTCTAATCGCGGGTTCTAACCCAACTCGTGGTAGGGTTTGTTTGCAGTCGTGTCATTACGATTTTATGGGACAAGTGTTGAAATTTTGAAGCCATTTAGAAGAGGCTATGTATTATTATCGTAGGAAACCAATTTCGGAAATGGTCTGTATACAATTGAGCAAAGGGCACATGCGCTTGCCAATTATTAAACCAATTTCTGCTCTAATTTCAGCTCATTAGAGTTGAAATTATAAACGAAAGCTTTGGAGGAAGTGAAAAAAAAACACTGTAACTAATAATGTGACCAGCAATGACGAAAAATAATACGTAAATATAGTATACTGTAAATAGGAAGATCGCGGCTAGCAGGATTCGAACCCACGTTTGTTGCTGGCCACGAATGTGGCTTAGCTCCCACCGTGACGCCTTAAACCACTCAGCTACATTTGCCTGATCTCATTTAGAACCAGGAGGCAACAGGAAAATAAAGCTCATTAATAATATAAATAATAATTATTTTTACTAGTACATACATGTACAAGGTATACAGGTCTAGCTGACATCAATGACACATTACTATATAGAAAGCCTCTTATCCAGAGCATCCCGGGTTAATTTTGTCCCAGGATGCGACCCACACCAGTCGACTAACACCCACGTACCCATTTTACACTGATGTGTGAACAGGGTCAGCAGGTGTTCTATGATAACACGTCCTAATGTTTTTCAGCCGTACCGGCGATTCGAACTCCGGACCCCAGTGTGTGAGGTGGGTGCGCTAGAGATCGAGCTACGGGACACCGTTAAGATAAATAAGAAAAAGAAATTTTGAAATTAAGCCTCGAAATAAACTAAGGAGGGGCAGAAAATTCTCCATCCCCCCCCGTCAACATTGAAGGGAAGGACCCTGGGTTAAAGCTCCTGGTCCCAGGAATTATTTATCCTCAAGCAACCTCCCATCCTCTAGGCACCATAACCCCACAGGTTAAGAACTTCCGAGTTTCCCCTTGAATATAACATAAAATGCCTTAAAAATATAAAATTATAGTAATAATAATAATGAGAAATGTTATTACAAGTGAATGATGGCAGACGTTATCATTAGCATACAGATGCGAGGCCACGGAGCTCATTTGAATATATAACATTAATATGTTTATTCAAGGTATATATATGTGTGTGGCAAGACACTGCAGACGCTCAAGACTTTGCAGCTTCTTG
Organism: Cherax destructor; assembly: GCA_009830355.1. Lineage (NCBI taxonomy): Eukaryota > Metazoa > Arthropoda > Malacostraca > Decapoda > Parastacidae > Cherax > Cherax destructor. Next base: position 310,175 of record WNWK01000925.1, on the reverse strand, counting down.
CAAGACTTTGAGACGTTGATGACAGCTGAAGCCTTCAAGGTCAGTAATGAAAAACACACTTGTGTACAAATCAGTACATTTATAAAGGGAAATATTTCGCCATGAGTGACTGTACCAACGCTGATGAATCCAATTATGGCGAAACATAGTCTGTTTCGCCACACTGTTTATCTTCTAGGTTAATACAGTGGAACCCCGGTTAACGAAAAGAATTCATTGTAGAAGCCTGCTCAAGTGCCATTACCGAACGAATTTACTTCCTTAAGAAAAAATGTAATTTAGGTTAGTCTATTTCAGACCCCCAAAAATAAACTTCCACAAGCACTTACAATATTATACTTACATAATTGCACGATTTCCGGGGTGTTCGTTAACCGGGGTTCCACTGTATTGAGTATAGGTCCAGGACTGTACTCTACTTTTTACCTATATTTAAAATTGCAAACAGCCTATGTGAACCCCGGTAATAATAGCTATTTCTATTGCAACTGCTTATCTTAGGAAATATTTGCGAACAAATAATGCCTCGATTTTTTTCTAGATAGCAACACAGGACAATCAGAAGTTAGTTGAGATTCACGACTGGCCAATCACATACCAATCATCTCACGTGTCTTGCCAGTGGCAGCCAATGACAGCGGTCCCATATCTACCCGAGTGAGGAATTGAGTTTTCATAGTGATAAATGTAAATTTAAATTTTTACGATGCGACTAGTTAAACATTGATAAATCTTACTTAGAGAAAAGTCTGACTTTATTCTGGACTGTTCGTCACATTTTGCATTTTTATAAGACACTGGGAAAATTGGAATTCTGATTTTCATGCTACAATTTGAGTGCCTCCTCTAATTGTCTTCTCCCTCCAGCACTGATAATTTGGTAATTAAAATTCTCTGTAGCTTCAAACATAATGTGCTGTTTTTTTTTTTTTAAAGACATCGTCCCAGAATAACAAAAGAATTTCTTTTCAGTCTGGCTTCCAAGATGTTGTTTCTTAATGGAAGATTTGAAATTAGCTAACTCTCTGTATGCGTTAGTTTGTAATTTTTGTTTAAAAAAAAATTAAGATATTAGTGTCCATGTGATAACTTGTAATTACCAAATCTAATTAGCTTCGGATCTTCAGCATTAATATTTAACTGGATTAAAAACTTACACCGCACTCTGTACTAATCTTTTTCAATTTTTTTTTCTCTTTCTCTCTCTCTCTCTCTCTCTCTCTCTCTCTCTCTCTCTCTCTCTCTCTCTCTCTCTCTCTCTCTCTCTCTCTTGCACACACACACACACACACACACACAGCCAGGAGCTATGTCTCGACCCCTGCAACCACAACTAGGTGAGTACACACATACACGAGGAGAGGTTAAGGGAAATCGACCTGACGACACTGGAGGACAGGAGAGAGAGAGATGGGATATGATAACGACATATAAAATACTGGGAGAAATCGACAAGGTGGACAGAGACAGGATGTTCCAGAGATGGGACACAGCAACAAGGGGTCACAGTTGGAAGTTGAAGACTCAGATGAATCACAGGGATGTTAGGAAGTATTTATTCAGTCACAGAGTTGTCAACAAGTCTGGAAAATGATGTAGTGGAGGCAGGATCCATATATAGCTTAAAGAAGAGGCATATTAAAGCTCATGGAGCAGGGAGTTACCTAGTAGCGACCTGTGAAGAGGCGGGGCCAGAAGCTGTGAATTGACCCCTGCAACCACAACTAGGTGAGTGTATACCACACACACACTGGCCTGGGGTTATGCATTTCGGAGATATATATTTATGGATGGCACAGCAAATGGAATACATCAGTAGGTATCCCTGACGTGAGATATTTAAGAGATATCCCTGAAGGGAGACATTTAAGTGATTTTATAATATCCATTTTTCTTCCTAATTTTCCATTTTATTTATCTCATAACTTGAGAACCCTTCATCCGATCGGGTTCAAATTTCGAATGCCTGTGCACTATAACTAGAACCAGACTGTAGGAACAAGTGGCTTGCATAAGTGCCCTCTGACAGAAGATACTGAATCCATTCCATGCATTTTGGAATGGCTCGGATAACTTCCAAATCACCCCCATCCTCATTGGGTTGCTTTATCATTAATTAAAAATCTCTCCTAATGCGATGACGGGAAGAGTACCGCGCCTCTGCCGTGGAGCTGGGTACATCGCTTGTACATTTCCGGCACTCCTTCGTGAGCAGTGACGGGTCACCGTCTAACAAAAACCAGTGTCAGGACTTCGCTCCTGGCGAATATTTAAGGAGGAGAGTGAAATTCAAGTAGGTAGGAGCAGATTTGTGTAAAATAGGTAGGCAGGAGCAGATTTGTGTAAAATAGGTAAGTAGGAGCAGATTTGTGTAAAATAGGTAGGTCGGAGCAGATTTGTGTAAAATAGGTAGGTCGGAGCAGATTTGTGTAAAATAGGTAGGTAGGAGCAGATTTGTGTAAAATAGGTAGTTAGGAGCAGATTTGTGTAAAATAGGTAAGTAGGAGCAGATTTGTGTAAAATAGTGTGACATTTTTATTCCCATTAAATCCCATTATATACATTTCCGTTTACCTCTTCTGAACAGTTTCAGTGTTTAATGTCAAGTACGTCTTACCACCAGGATAGTGTTCATTAATGTCTGGTACGTCTTACCACCAGGATAGTGTTCATTAATGTCTGGTACGTCTTACCACCAGGATAGTGTTCATTAATGTCTGGTACGTCTTACCACCAGGATAGTGTTCATTAATGTCTGGTACGTCTTACCACCAGGATAGTGTTCATTAATGTCTGGTACGTCTTACCACCAGGATAGTGTTCATTAATGTCTGGTACGTCTTACCACCAGGATAGTGTTCATTAATGTCTGGTACGTCTTACCACCAGGATAGTGTTCATTAATGTCTGATACGTCTTACCACCAGGATAGTGTTCATTAATGTCTGGTACGACTTACCACCAGGATAGTGTTCATTAATGTCTGGTACGTCTTACCACCAGGATAGTGTTCATTAATGTCTGGTACGTCTTACCACCAGGTAGTGTTCATTAATGTCTGGTACGTCTTACCACCAGGATAGTGTTCATTAATGTCTGGTACGTCTTACCACCAGGATAGTGTTCATTAAGGTTCGTTTGCCTGAATGGAAATTTGTTGACGCACTAAAATAATGAAAATCTGAATAATTCGAATCCGTGCCATAACTGGAGAATGACTTAATAGATAGGCTTCAAATTTTCACCACAGGTGTGGCTTCCTGAAAACAAGATTTATGCTGGTATTTTGCGCGACATCATTCGAAATTTGCGTTTCATTTAACATTGATATTAACAGTATATTCAATAGCTAAAAATACAAGCTATACAAGAAGCAAAACAACCATGTGGGGAGTTGAATGATAGCTCTAGGCCTTTCGTGTTGCAATCAACACATCATCAGGAGCCTGCAATGATGCAGAAGAGGAGGTCCAGCCAAATACGGTCACAGAGAACGTCCCAGCAAGGACGTTCCCTCTTTTCTGCATCATTGCAACCTCCTGATGTGTTGATTGCAAGACGAAAGGCCTAGAACTATTATTCAACTTCCCCCGTGTTTTTTTTACATGTGTATATGTATTTTTGTGCGTATGTAAGCTTATGCATAAGTACGTATGTGCCTTTGTACATAAAAGTCCCAAGGCTATACAGTAACATTATATATCTTCGATAAGGCCTCATTTAGATTATGCTGCTCAGTTCTGGTCACCACATTACAGAATGGACATAAAGTATGCTGAGAAATTTTCAGAGAAGGAAGACGAAGTTGATCCTGAGTATCGGAAACCTTCTCAATATAGAATGAGTGTACTCCGTTTGCACTCTGCCAAGATGTAGAATTAGGGAAAAGGGGTTATGATTGATGTGTAGAAATGGAAAATAGGAATAAGTGAAAAGGCTGTAAATAACGTGGGTAGCATTAAATATGGGTTGAACGGGTATACGAGTGGGTGGGATTCAGTGTAAGCTGGACTTGCCTAGCACGGGCCAATATAACTTCTGCAGTGTTTAGTTATTCTTAAAGCTCTAATTAAAACAGCGCCAACCTTTATTAGGGACGGTTCTCTTAGGGCAAGTTTATCACGCGTCGTTATAATAGAGGTTTACTCTCTCTTCTCATCCACTAAATATGGTTATAATAAAGACTTAATGCTGTTTTATTAGCCTCTACATCCACTAAAGAAGTTAGTGTCATCTTTAAGCTGCTTTACCTGCATCTCTATTTATTGACTACGTTTCGCTCTGAAGAGAACTTTATCGTTAAGAGCGAAATTAAACCAGTTAATAAAAGTTCGCTTAGCACATATCTCTTTTCTTGCTCTCAGTCTAAAGAAAAAAAAACTTATTTTCACTAACTTTGTACTAAAATATGGGGAGCTGGTGGACGTATTTCTTTTTTTAAGTTAAATGGGGGACACCCTCATGGGCTACACAGCAGCGGCAGCAGCAACTCTGGCACACACCGGCACGCTGCACAAAAGCGCCGAAACTCGACTAGCGTGGACGAAGAATTTCGGAAGGTTGACGATGGGAGAGGCGCCAGGCAGGCGCCTGGCGCCTTCGCTGGCACGCTGGCACGCTGGCTCTCTCCGTTATCAATATGATTTCGACATCTTTACGCCAAGTGCTAATGTAATAATCCCCAGCCAGTGCGATTATTACATGCTGGGTTTAAGTGTGAGGGTCGTGGGGAGGTGATGGATGGGGGAAAGGTGAGGGGGGATGTTTAAGGAGAGGTGAGGGGTAAGATAGGATGAGGGGTGAGGGGGGGGTGAGTGGTTAAAGGTTAGGTTAAGGCGATGAAGGGTGAGGGGAGATAAGAGCAGAGAGTGAGGGTTCGTAGGAGTACATCTGGATTTATATATACAGTTCACTTATCTGTTACAAGCAAATTTAGGAAATTTGCTTAGTATATCTGCCATCTTATTTTCATTAATAAAATATCTTGACATGTCACATAGGTTATTATACTGTCTATCTCTATATTCCCCACTAAATGGACAATTGAGCACATAGGGATGGCCACATACTTTGCATTTGGTTTGATCATCATCTGTGTGTCTCCCAAACTGCCAGAAGTACTTGCAGCCAAGCCTAAGCCTGGCCACTACAACATCAGTCAGTCTGTTCACATTGCAAGTTGCTCCATAAACATGCTTATCTGTCTTCATGTTATCATAGTGGGTTATACATCTACTCAGGCTTCTAACTGCATTACTATAACGTTCAGTATCATTATTTACTTCTTTCCTAATATTATTCCTAATGCTAGACACAGATATACCAAAGTTATATTCTACATTCTCCTTCAGGGTGCTCTTCTTGGCTAACATATCAACTTTATCATGAAGGAGTAATCCAATGTGTGATGGGATCCATAGCAATGCCCTGTAATCTACGTATGGAGGCTGTATCCGCCACCCCATTTCCATTCGTCAGTCTAAGTACAGAGATCATCTCCACTATCTCTTGCTTATGGCCACCTGTCAGTCCAGGTATAGTGGATTCCTTCATAAATTCTTAAAACTTTCGATACGTTTACTACGTCTTCAGAGCGAGGATGTTTATTTGACCTCTCCCAAGGATGCTGTGGATGTTGAGCGTTGTATCAGTGCTTGTCTCTCCCAGTTCCTCCCAGTTAAAACTGTCATGGTAATATATGTTAACTAATGCACGTAGAGTAATAAGAAGGCAATGGGCAGGAGAAAGATGAGGGAAGTAAAAATATTAAAGAATAAGAGGATTAGAGAGAGAGAGAGAGAAAAAGAGTCAGTAAGACACTGACAGAGACATAAACAGAGAAGGAGATAGAGGAAAGAATGTAAGTTCGAGAAAAAAAAATAAAAAGGAAAAGGGAAAGAGAGAGAAGGTGATCACAATAGAGAAATAAATTTCCCAGAATGAGAAATCCTCGAACGAGGTGATAGTGAGGAGAGTAGTGTTAGGGGAGCAGCAGGCAGTGAAGGAGGGCGAGTGAAGAGGTGCTGGCAGTGAAGGAGGGCGAGTGAAGAGGTGCTGACAGTGAAGGGGGCGAGTGAAGAGGTGCTGGCAGTGAAGGAGGGCGAGTGAAGAGGTGCTGGCAGTGAAGGAGGGCGAGTGAAGAGGTGCTGGCAGTGAAGGAGGGCGAGTGAAGAGGTGCTGGCAGTGAAGGAGGGCGAGTGAAGAGGTGCTGGCAGTGAAGGAGGGCGAGTGAAGAGATGCTGGCAGTGAAGGAGGGCGAGTGAAGAGGTGGTGGCAGTGAAGGGGGGCGAGTGAAGAGGTGCTGGCAGTGAAGGAGGGCGAGTGAAGAGGTGGTGGCAGTGAAGGAGGGCGAGTGAAGAGGTGCTGGCAGTGAAGGAGGGCGAGTGAAGAGATGCTGGCAGTGAAGGAGGGCGAGTGAAGAGGTGGTGGCAGTGAAGGGGGCGAGTGAAGAGGTGCTGGCAGTGAAGGAGGGCGAGTGAAAAGGTGCTGGCAGTGAAGGAGGGCGAGTGAAGAGATGCTGGCAGTGAAGGAGGGCGAGTGAAGAGGTGGTGGCAGTGAAGGGGGGCGAGTGAAGAGGTGCTGGCAGTGAAGGAGGGCGAGTGAAGAGGTGCTGGCAGTGAAGGAGGGCGAGTGAAGAGGTGCTGGCAGTGAAGGAGGGCGAGTGAAGAGATGCTGGCAGTGAAGGAGGGCGAGTGAAGAGGTGGTGGCAGTGAAGGGGGGCGAGTGAAGAGGTGCTGGCAGTGAAGGAGGGCGAGTGAAGAGGTGCTGGCAGTGAAGGAGGGCGAGTGAAGAGATGCTGGCAGTGAAGGAGGGCGAGTGAAGAGGTGGTGGCAGTGAAGGGGGGCGAGTGAAGAGGTGCTGGCAGTGAAGGAGGGCGAGTGAAGAGGTGCTGGCAGTGAAGGAGGGCGAGTGAAGAGGTGCTGGCAGTGAAGGAAGGCGAGTGAAGAGGTGCTGGCAGTGAAGGAGGGCGAGTGAAGAGGTGCTGGCAGTGAAGGAGGGCGAGTGAAGAGATGCTGGCAGTGAAGGAGGGCGAGTGAAGAGGTGCTGGCAGTGAAGGAGGGCGAGTGAAGAGATGCTGGCAGTGAAGGAGGGCGAGTGAAGAGGTTCAGGCAGTGAAGGAGGGCGAGTGAAGAGGTGCTGGCAGTGAAGGAGGGCGAGTGAAGAGGTGCTGGCAGTGAAGGAGGGCGAGTGAAGAGGTGCTGGCAGTGAAGGAAGGCGAGTGAAGAGGTGCTGGCAGTGAAGGAGGGCGAGTGAAGAGGTGCTGGCAGTGAAGGAGGGCGAGTGAAGAGGTGCTGGCAGTGAAGGGGGCGAGTGAAGAGGTGCTGGCAGTGAAGGAGGGCGAGTGATGAGGTGGTGGCATTGAAGGAGGGCGAGTGAAGAGGTGGAGGCAGTGTAGGAGGGTGAGTGAAAAGGTGGTGGCAGTGAAGGAGGGCGAGTGAAGAGGTGCTGACAGTGAAGGAGGGCGAGTGAAGAGGTGGTGGCAGTGAAGAAGGGCGAGTGAAGAGGTGGTGGCAGTGAAGGAGGGCGAGTGAAGAGGTGGAGACAGTGTAGGAGGGTGAGTGAAAAGGTGGTGGTAGTGAAGGAGGGCGAGTGAAGAGGTGCTGGCAGTGAAGGAGGGCGAGTGAAGAGGTGCTGGCAGTGAAGAAGGGCGAGTGAAGAGGTGCTGACAGTGAAGGAGGGCGAGTGAAGAGGTGCTGGCAGTGAAGGAGGGCGAGTGAAGAGGTGCTGGCAGTGAAGGAGGGCGAGTGAAGAGGTGCTGACAGTGAAGGAGGGCGAGTGAAGAGGTGCTGACAGTGAAGGAGGGCGAGTGAAGAGGTGCTGGCAGTGAAGGAGGGCGAGTGAAGAGGTGCTGACAGTGAAGGAGGGCGAGTGAAGAGGTGCTGACAGTGAAGGAGGGCGAGTGAAGAGGTGCTGACAGTGAAGGAGGGCGAGTGAAGAGGTGCTGGCAGTGAAGGTGAATTATATTTATCAAAATTAAATAAACCATGAGTGTGCTGCTACACTCTTCTGTACGTTGCACAGCTGAAACAAAAATACCAGAAAATGCCTCAAACACTGAAACGATGAAATATGCAAAAAAATCCCATTTCAACACATTTTTCTAATGACTGTAATATTTTATATAGTCCATTTTTTAAGGGAATTCGGCCTGTGCGTCTAATTAGGCAGAGCAAATCTCTACATAGAGCATTGTCACAGTGAAAGATGGCGCTGTTTCTGAAGCCATTCTACAGTCCCACCGGTTCAAGTATTGGTGTACGGTCTATTGACTGAGATGAATAAGCAATTAGACACTGAATCTTACGCACCTGGAGGAGAGGAGGGAAGCAAAGGAATATGACGGCCTTGAAGGAGAAGATAGAGGGAAAGAAACATGACTGTGGACCTTGGAGGAGAAGGAGAGGATACTGTGGACCCTGGAGGAGAAGGAGAGAATACGGAGGACCCTGGAAGAGTAGGAGAGATACTGAGGACCCTGGAGGAATAGGAGAGGATACTGTGGACCCTGGAGGAGTTGGAGAGGATACTGGGGACCCTGGAGGAGTTGGAGAGGATACTGGGGACCCTAGAGGTGTAGGAGAGGATACTGAGGACCCTGGAGGAGGAGAAGAGGATACTGAGGACCCTGGAGGAGTAGAATATACTGTTGACTCTGGAGGAATAGGAGAGGATACTGTGGACCCTGGAGAAGTTGGAGAGGATACTGAGGACCCTGGAAGAGTAGGAGAGATACTGAGGACCCTGGAAGAGTAGAATATACTGTTGACTCTGGAGGAGTAGGAGAGGATACTGTTGACCCTGGAGGAGAAGAGGATACTGAGGACCCTGGAGGAGTAGGAGAGGATACTCTGGACCCTGGAGGAGGAGAAGAGGATACTGAGGACCCTGGAGGAGAAGAGGATACTGAGGACCCTGGAGGATTAGGAGAGGATACTGTGGACCCTGGAGGAGGAGAAGAGGATACTGAGGACCATGGAGGAGAAGAGGATACTGAGGACCCTGGAGGAGTAGGAGAGGATACTGTGGACCCTGGAGGAGGAGAAGAGGATACTGAGGACCCTGGAGGATGATAAGAGGATACTGAGGACCCTGGAGGAGGATAAGAGGATACTGAGGACCCTGGAGGAGGAGAAGAGGATACTGAGGACCCTGGAGGAGGATAAGAGGATACTGAGGACCCTGGAGGAGAGCACGATAAAATAAACCAACTAACTTGACCGATGAACCTGGAGGGAATGAGAAGTATTGAAAGGAAAACCTGGAGGAGCGAAAGAACCGAACCCGACGACCTTGGAGGAGAGAGGGGGTCGGGGAGACTTGATCACGACGTATAAAATTATCAGAGAAAGTAACGGGGTTCTCCTCTGGGATGTCGGGGAATCCAGACTACAATTTTACTAAGTGGAAACTAATGTCTTCGAATATTTCTTTGAGGTAGAGCATGGGTGAGGTAGAGTATGGGTGAGGTAGAGTATGGGTGAGGTAGAGTATGAGTGAGGTAGAGCATGGGTGAGGTAGAGTATGGGTGAGGTAGAGCATGGGTGAGGTAGAGCATGGGTGAGGTAGAGCATGGGTGAGGTAGAGTATGGGTGAGGTAGAGCATGGGTGAGGTAGAGCATGGGTGGAAAACCTCATAATACACAATAACTACAATTATCGGTCAAGTTAGATTGAAAGTCAGGGTCAGGAGTCGAGTCCCCCACAACCACAACTCAGAGGGTGAACATAGATGGTGTTTACAAACTTGATTAAAAATGTGGGTTTTCGGGGATTAAGTGGGAAAATTAAAAGAGCTAATAATTTAGCTGAATTATAGTGACAGTGTCCAGAGGTAATAAAAATTAAGAAAAAAAAAAGACATACGAGTGAGCAAATTAAACAAGAATAAAATAGAGAAATATCAACAATGAGTTGTTTTAATATTGGGTTCACTGTTGCGGGATCCGATGCTATGCAAATTACCTCCATTAAAGAATGAAACCATCTGAATAAAAAATGGCTATAATAATAACCTTCATTTTTAAAAGGGTGGACCGGTAAGCTAGCGGAAGGTCTCGGTCAGATGACCAAAACTTACCGCTGGCAATTTGTATCTTAGGAATTTATAACTTTTGTCCGCAGATCCAAAATTATCAAATATATATATATATATATATATATATATATATATATATATATATATATATATATATATATATATATATATATATATATATTCGCTGTATGACCCTAGTGGGTTTGGAGCTTAGTTTTGATTATTATAATAAAAAAATAGTGTTCCAATGACGTTAAATGAGCTTAAATTCATTTGATCACTACGTACCTCTCAAGGGAGGTTCCTTGAAGCTGTTGAGGGGCTCTTGATCTAGGGAATTGGATCTGTGCTCCAGTTCCCTGAATTGACCCTGGAATACCTTTCATTCCTCCCCACAGGCGCTGTATAATCCGTTCGGGTTTAGCGGTCTCTCATGATTATAATTATAATAATAATAATAATAATAATAATAATAATAATAATAATAATAATAATAATAATAATAATAATAATAATAATCACTGCTCAGATTTGAAGTAATGTAATTAGTATCTCCTGGACTTGTTTACTCAAGCCAGCAGTCTCGGTGAATCCTCTTAATTTCTTTGAAATAGGAAGAAATACCTGTGCTTTTAAGACTTTAATCAAAAAGAAGTAAGACTTTTACTATGTTTCAACCCTCCAAGGGAGGTTCCTAGATGCCGGTTAGACCTTTTTGATTCATAGAATTAAACCTGGCCTCCTCTTTTTTTTGGGTCAAAACTGATTGCCCCCATTTCTTCAGGCATTGTAAGATCTCTTACGAGACTAGCGCTTCCTTCGTGAGTATAATAACAAAACAGACATCAAATTTGTTTTAACAAATTTGATGTCTATTTTGTTATTATACATTGCAAATCCAAGATCAGCTTTCTGAAATCTAAGAAGTCATCCACAACACTACACGATGTACGTCCGGCCTATTTTGGAGAATACAGAATTAGTATGAAACCCACAACTGGTCAAGCATGTCAAGAAATCGGAGAAATTGCAGAGGTTTGCAGCAAGACTAGTCCGGAGCTATGGGGAATGTCCCATGAGGAGAGGTTATGGGAACTCAGTCTGACGACACGGGAGAACAGGAGGACTAGGGAGGATACGTTAACAATGTATAAAATACTGAGAGGAATTGATAGGGTGAACAAGGACAGATTGTTTGACATAAACAAGAACACGAGGGCAGAGATGGAAGTTGAAAACTTAGATAAGTCACAGGGACATGAGGAAGTATTTCTTCAGCCCTAGAGTTATCAGGAAGTGTAGAGGCAGGATGAAAGCATAGCTTTGGAAAGAGGTACGATTAAGCTTTCTGAAACCTGAAGAGGGTGAACCCAGTCGCGAAAAGCAAAGATGCAGGGCGAGGAGCTGTGAACCGACCCCTTCAAATACATATAGGTCATAACTTATAGGTAAGCTCGCCCGTCGCGGACATGGTTATGTCAGATCCAGGTACAGATATGGAAGGACTATTGACGGTAAAGTTAGTGCATCTTCTGTGAATTTCATCTCTCGTTGGTCTTCAGATGCATGATAGAGGGAGTAGATTACAATCTTGGGCTGTCAGCCCAAGACAATCTCATTGACTTGATACTGAGGGAGATTGACACTAGTCAGTCCACTTGTTATCTCTATAATGCAGGAGGAGTTGCATGTCTATGTTGCAGCTAACAAAATAAGCAGATTCTTGGATGTCACTACCGCCCGGCTCCTTTACCAGTGCCTCTGGCACTGGCACCACATGTAGACCAAACTAAATGTAAACTTTACCAGATGGACAGTTGTCACATATTGCGTCATTATGTGTTGGAATTCGTTCAGATTAATTATTTCAGAGACAACTCACTCAGAAATGTTCAAAGAAATGTCAAAGTACTTTATCCACAGTGGTATATTACCAAACATTCTGGAAAAAATACCCCGTCTTTGCAAGTTACATTTCAGGATACCTTGCTAAAAGATAAGGTAATATTTTTTTGTAATTTATTGTGACGTAATTCGTGTCTGTATATATATCTCATTACAATTGTAACCAGATACAAGCGAGTAAATAGTTCATTACCACTGTAACTTGTTCAGTTGAAGATTGAGACACTTATGCAACATATGGGTATCTTTATTGAGGAAACGTTTCGCCACACAGTGGCTTCATCAGTCCATACAAAGTAGAAACTGGTAAGGAGAGGAGTAGTTTGAGGTAATCAGTCCCTCAGCCTGGAATCGATGTGTTCAGTCCATCACTCTTGTAGAAAGTACAGCATATGGCCGGAGAAGTGGCTTAATTACAGTGATCTACTGAACATATCGATTCCAGGCTGAGGGACTAATTACCTCAAACTACTCCTCTCTGCTTTGTATTGGACTGATGAAGCCACAGTGTGGCGATACATTTCCTCAATAAAGATTTCCATATGTTGCATAAGTGTCTCAATCTTTAACTTGTCGGTTTTCAAACCCATTTACCACAAATTGTTCAGTTACCAAAACTTTGCGACCCGGTCGCTGGACCCATTACGTTCCTCTGTAATCTTTGGACTATTGCCCACAGGATGGGTATGGTGTGTGTGCGCACCCACGCTCACGCACATTACTGTAACATAAATTTACGTCAGTTCATTAGGTAAATTTAAAAACAAGGGTGTTTTATGGGGTAATGAGCCTGGAGTTCCATATTTACCAAACGTTCAGAATTAGCGCAGTTTATTCCCGTCAGATCTCATAGCTAATGATTTAATCTCTCTATTGAATTGACATATGAATTGCCATCCATTTTATAAGCATGGCGATTAATAAAGGGTCTGAATATTGTTTTATGCAAATTATGTGAGGGTGAAAGCTATATCAACGTTGTGTGGGCTGGGGAGGGTGTGTACGTGTTGATCAATTGCACTGTTGCTGTTCGCGTCTTCACTTCTTACACGATCGTTCTTCTTTCGCTCTCTCTCTCTCTCCCTCCCTACCCTTCTCTACTTCCATCTCTTCCACTCTCCTCTCCCTCTCCTTCCCCTCTCTCCCTCTCCCTGTTTCCTCTGCTCATTTAAAATCCTTTTTATTGTTTAGGCATACAAATAGGGATTGGGATTAAGTTGGACCAATCTGTGGGCCAACGATTTCATTACCTCAACTTATTTTATAGATGCCATTATGTTGTACGAACATTTCCCAGACTCGAGTCGCTCTAGTGTAGTTGGTGTTTGCTGCCCGTCTTGTTGTATAGAAGCTCTCGCTGTCCACTAAGTGGAGCCTACTGTGGTACCTCGATAACATTGTCCTTGTACGTAACAGTAAGACCGTCGGCGGTGTTGAAAGTCCTGCTAAAATGAGACGAAAGTGTACAACAAATAGATCGTTTTTCTCCGGACTGCTAGTAGAGGCGATCCCGTTCTTCCGGTTCAGAGGTGTAATACTTTGATCGGGTGAATAACCTTGTGGGTCCTTCATTAAGGATCACCTGGGTTTGGAACCAACATTACCTGACGCCAGTTTTCTTTTTGTGTCAGCCTCCTACCTAGAGACGGCCAACTTTTGGACTTCGATTTTCCAACAGGCTTGCCCGTGTAGGTTCAAGTTATAGATAGTGGGACGACTCTTGTACAGTCTCCAAGCCTTGTATACTACACACTCTCCTCTGCACTGTCCTCCACACTGCCATTCTCAATACACACCATTCTCCACACTATCACTACCATCCACACTACTATTGCGAACACGCAGAGCTTGTAACCTGGTCGTAATGGTTTTTTTGGAGCAAAATCAAACTCAGCATTAATATTTAACTTGTATTTCCTTCACCAGCTATACAGTTATGTACACTATGTACAGGAGTTGAATATAAGTGTACCACACGGCGACAAAGATTAGCGAAAAAAAAACCAAAGAGAGAGGACCGTAATCAACCAGCTACTAGGCAAGTCTGCCAAATGCTGACCGCGAGTGAACAAGGTCGCCTCGGCATTTGGCGGGCTTGCCTGTGATTGGACAATAAACCAAAGTACTGATTTATAGACGGGTACCCTAAAAAATCGTTAAACCCTTAGCACGCAGTTCGCTAGTAATGAGGCAGCCTACATGGGAGTATGTACATACGCCAAATAAATTGTAACGTACACTTTGCATGCCACAACTACCGTCACCACCCTCCACATTACCATCACCACCCTCCACATTACCATCACCACCCTCCACACTACCATAATCACTCTCCACACTACCATCACCACCCTCCACACTACCATAATCACTCTCTACACTATCATCACCACCCTCCACACTACCATAATCACACTCCACACTAACATCACCACCCTCCACACTACCATAACCACTCTCCAAACTACCATCACCACCCTCCACACTACCATCACCACCCTCCACACTACCATAACTACTCTCCACACTACCATCACCACCCTCCACACTACCATCACCTTCCACCCTACCATCACCACCCTCCACACTACCATCACCACCCTAAAAACTACCATCACCACCCACCACACTACAATCACCATCCACCACACTACCATCACCACCCTCCACACTACCATCACCACCCTCCACACTACCATCACCATCCACCCTACCATCACCACCCTTCACAATACCATCACCACCCTCCACACTACCATCACCACCTTCCACACTACCATCACCATCCACCATACCATCACAACCCTCCACACTACCATCACCACCCTCCACAATACCATAATCACACTCCACACTAACATCACCACCCTCCACACTACCATCACCTTCCACCCTACCATCACCACCTTCCACACTACCATCACCACCCTAAACACTACCATCACCACCCTCCACACTACCATCACCACCCTCCACACTACCATCACCACCCTCCACACTACCATCACCACCCTCAACACTACCATCACCACCATCCACACTACCATCACCACCATCCACACTACCATCACCTCCATCCACACTACCATCACTACCATCCACACTATCATCACTACCATCCACACTACTATCACCACCATCCACACTACCATCACCACCATCCACACTACCATCACCACCATCTACACAACCATCACCACCATCTACACAACCATCACTACCATCCTCACTACCATCCACACAACCATCACCACCCTCCTCACCACCATCACTACCATCCACACTACCATCACCACCCTCCACTACACCACCACCCACTACCATCACACTACCATCACCAACCTCCACACTACCATCACCCACACTACATCACCACCTCCACTACCACCCTCCACCCTACCATCACCACCCTCCACCCTACCATCACCACCCTCCACACTACCATCACCACGCTCCACACTACAATCACCACGCTCCACACTACCATCACCACGCTCCACACTACCATCACCACGCTCCACACTACCATCACCACCTCCACACTACATCACCACCTCCACACTACCATCACCACCATCCACACTACCATCACCACCCTCCACACTACCATCACCACCCTCCACACTACCATCACCACCCTCCACACTACCATCACCACCTCCACACTACCATCACCACCCTCCACACTACCATCACTACCATCCACACTACCATCACCACCCACAGAACTACCATCACCACCTGCCACACTACCATCACCACCCTCCACACTACCATCACCACCATCCACACTACCATCACCACCATCCACACTACCATCACCACTCTCCACACTACCATCACCACCCTCCCCACTAAAATCACCACCCACCAACACTACCATCACCACCATCCACACTACCATCACCACCATCCACACTACCATCACCACCATCCACACTACCATCACCACCATCCACACTACCATCACTACCATCCACACTACCATCACTACCATCCACACTACCATCACTACCATCCACACAACCATAACCACCCTCCTCACCACCATCACTACCATCACCACCCTCCTCACCACCATCACTACCATCCACACTACCATCACCAACCTCCACACTATCATCACAAACCTCCACACTACCATCACCACCCTCCACACTACCATCACACCTCCACACTACCATCACCACCCTCCACACTACCATCACCACCCTCCACACTACCATCACCACCCTCCACACTACCATCACTAACATCCACACAACCATCACTACCATCACAACCCTCCACACTACCATCACTACCATCCACACTACCATCACTATCCACACTACCATCACTACCATCACCTACCTCCACATACCATCACTACATCCACACTACCATCACTACAATCCACACTACCATCACTACCCTCCACACTACCATCACCTCCCTCCACACTACCATCACTACCATCCACACTACCATCACTATCATCCACACTACCATCACTACCATCCACACTACCATCACACCATCCACACTACCATCACTACCATCCACACTACCATCACTACCATCCATACTACCATCACTTCCATCCACCTACCATCACTCCATCCACACTACCATCACACCATCCACACTACCATCACCACCACCACACTACCATCCCCACCATCCACACTACCATCCACACTACCATCCACACTACCATCACTACCATCCACACTACCATCACCACCATCCACACTACCATCACCACCCTCCACACTACCATCACCACCCTCCACACTAACATCACTACCATCCACTCTACCATCACTACCATCCACATTACCATCCACACTACCATCACTACCATCAAACACTGAAGAATCATAATTCAATCCTACCATAATTATAGCAATATTTGCTAAAGTTAATAAAGTCTTACATAAACAAAAATCTAAAGTTCGAACTACGCTATAATTATTCAGATCGCTAAAATAACTTTGATGTTGTTGTCACCTTTGACTTAGTTATTCATTAAGATATTTTATCGCAGTTGAGATGAATAATTAAGTATTTGATGATTCTCCTTCACAAGAAGTGAGATATGTGGTTAAATTGGTGCCACAGACAGCCAGCGGAAACTGGTGTCTTGAGAAATTTTTTTTCTTGGTCAGATTATGCCTCAATACGATTTTTGTCTATATGGTTTTGTAAATTCTGTTTAACGAGTCGAAAAAGTGGTTTGAGGAACCTATTATGATTGAATGGTGGGTTTTAACAGGTTGCCCCTGGCTTGTTTCCTGTTTCATGTTACTACTGGGTCTCGTCGCTGTGTGCCTCCTGATGGTGCTTCTAGTGATGGACCCTGGCATTGTAACAGTGTAGGATGTTGCCGAGGCACAGGAGGCAGCAGTGAGCTGGGATTGGTGCTCTAAGTGCTGTCACCTTAGCCCTCCCAATGCTACGCACTGCTGGCTATGTGGTGTGTGTGTACGTGGACACCACCACCACTGTATAGCCATAGGAAATTGTGTGGGAGAACGGAACAAGAGTATTTTGCTCTCTGTTTTCTTAATTATTCTCTTAATTCAAATCATAAAAATTTCCTTAGGTAAGCTTCCACTTCACACTGTTGAAAATTTATCTTGGGTTATTGTGGCGAGGTATCTTCCCTGGATATTTTTTTGTTTGAATTGTTTAATCGTTATCGAATTGTTATTTTCTATTATTCGTTCGTCTCAGTTATCTAAAAAATATCTCCCGAAATACCCGCCCGAACTTTTCACAAAACAGCTCGTCCCTCACTACTTTCCTGGTGTAGATTCCGACCCCATAAAACCTACGTTTCAACGCATACCATGTAAGAATGTGAAGGACTAACTTGGTATGCTAGTTAGTTTGAGGGGAAGTAACAGTGGTGAGCCTAATGAATGTGTATAAGAAGAGTGGCCTAAGTGTCCCAGGGAGAACTGTCCGGGGGTGGCCAACTGTTACTGGCTCACGGGAGACCCAGACAACATAGTGGAATGTAACTTATGCGGCGCAGTGTTTTTCTATCCTGGCCGCTAAGTTCCACCTTAATTGTAAAGAGACCTTAAGGTTGCTTTGGATGAATACTCCGAAACACCTAGAGTAATCTTCATTATCGATTCGTTATCGTAAAAAATCGAGATTACTCTTCAGAAATGGCTGGAGGCGGAACGTCCCTCTATCGAGGTTATCATTATGTGCCGTTAAGACGAATACAATTTATACGTCTCTGGTGTCCTTAACGAAAAGTTAAGTCTAAATTTTGGCGATTGCAATTCCCGCCTAAAATCTATGATTACACTTGCAGACGCTTTGCTCACGATCAGTGGGGGTAAATTAATTCTTATCCGCGAATCTTAAAGTAAACTGAGTGCTGAAGCCGCTCAAGCACTGTGCTCAGCTTGCAAAGTGCACACCGTGGATGTGGTGTGTTTAAACGTGAAGGAAGAAGATAAAAACCCCATGTTTAACCCCACTGTTCTACAGTATCTCCACAATGGAGGGGGAGAATTGATTATCCTGGACTCCATCACTGAGTTTAAGATGTTATTAGGACAGAAAACATTGTTGCCCTGGGGTTTTAATGCTGAAGTACATGTAGCATTAACCCCTGAAGTGAGTGTGGTGTCTGTTCAAGGCCGCGATGTTCACCTGAAAAATGGCGCAGGCAACACTTGCTTCTTTCTTAGATGTCTTTCAGGAGCTGAGGAGTTAGCCATAGCATTACAAGTTAACGAAGACTTCCTCACCGACCACCATTGTGACAATGATGAATATACCTTCCTGTAGATCCATGTTAAATATACCAGTTGCTCAGGATAGACCGAATAAAAAATTTATAATAGACGTTACAAAATTAGCCAAGATCCCTTCTTGATAAGCGAATATCTAGCTTTGTTCTAGAACCATCAGAGTTTCCACGATCAGGAATAGTGAACAACACCTGATTCGTCTGAAGATGCGTAACATCCCTTGTGGCAAGTGAGCAGTATCTCCTGAACTTCCGGACGGCATCAGGCATCCTGTATGACTGGGCAGCTTAGCTATGTAATTCATCCGACACTATTCTTGATAAATATATAACTAAGGTAAATTCTGCGTGCTCGTTGATAGAGTGGGCAGTCCAACAGGATATGTCGAACAGACACTGGAACCTGACAGTGCTCACAGAGAGGGGCAGGGAGCCTCTCCATGAGATACCCGTGAGTAAGACGAGTGTGACCGATGCGAAGACGGGAGAGTGTAGTCTCCCAGCCTCGATATTGGTGACAAGAAGAAGGCCAGAAACCTATAACCGTTGTTGCCAACGGGTGCGAAGGTGGGTAGCAATGACCGCAAAATAGTCCGTGAAAGGAACACCTCTATATGAAACTGGAAGGTCATGTACTGCTGACCGCGCAGCAGTGTCTGCCTGTTCATTGCCCTGTACGTCAACATGACCAGGGACCCAACAAAAGACAATATCTTTATGCTTGCTAAAGATACGGCGTAACCAAAGGTGGATACGAAGAACTAGGGGGTGAGGTGTATCAATTTTACGGATAGCCTGTAAAGCACTAAGGGAGTCTGAAACGACCACAAATGGTGACACAGGCATAGATGCAATACGGATAAGTGCCACAAGAATTGCATACAATTCAGCCGTAAATATGCTAGCCGAGGGCAATAGATGCCCTCGTACGACGCTGTCCGGGAATACTGCTGCGAATCCGACACCGTCAGATGACTTTGCAATGAGGTGACATTCAGCACCCGGACAAGCTATAGCAAAGTCATCAACATAAAGCTATGACCAAATATTGGATGGGAGAACAGATGCCAGATTATTTATAGCAAGTAGAAAGAGTGTTGTGCTCAGAACACATCCCTGGGGGACACCTTCATCTTGGACAAATTCCGGGGAAAGTTCATTACTAACCCGGATACGGAAATGTCTTTCAGTTAAGAAGGCTTTAAGGAAAAATGGTAGATTGCCTCGGAGGCCTAAGGAGTGGGCCTGGGCCAAGATATTATACCTCCAAGTTGTGTCATAAGCCTTCTCAAGGTCAAAAAAGATAGCGATAACTGAGTGGTTATTAGCAAAGGCATTACGAATATACGTATCCAAGCGCAGCAAGGGGTCAACGGCAGAACGGCCCTTACGAAAGCCATATTGACTAGGGGAGAGACTATTGTGCATCTCTAAATACCACATCAAACGTCTCTTAACTAGACGTTCCATCACCTTGCAAACTGCAATAGTAAGAGCAATGGGACGATATGTCGATCAGCTATAATTACATATTCCCCAGGCTCAGTGGGATCCTAACGAATTTTAAGTTAGTGATCACTATTTACAAATACTAATTATTATTATTATCGTAAATGGCGGGGGGCCCCAGCAACTCGTCGTGTACTCATATCTATCCCGGTTACGAAATGGGATAGACGCTGCTGGGGAGTTATGGATCAGTGAGGCAGAGAAAGAAACGATTTGGATGAAAAATTACCGGATCTTACTCCAGCTGCTGAGTGAATTATAACTTTAAAAGGGGTAGATGAACAATAATTCAATAGACTTTTAACTACTTCTTTTTGTAGGGATTCAAGGACCACAAGTAAAATTTAGAGGCCTTTTAATGTCATACTGTTTCTTAAGTTAGAAATATATCAATTATAAGTCATTTGCGTATCTCTGGTATCTTACGTAAAGGAATTTATACACAGAACTATTAACACGACCTTAAGGTATCACCATTCATACTTGCAAAGTTACATAAGGTAACCTCAAGGGGTTCTTCAGACCGTCTGTGAGTAACCAAGATAATTTAAGACGGGATGTAAGACACATATTTGTCCCCTTCGAGCACCATCTTCCGTATTCTCAAAAAAATGGGGTTCTGTTACAACAGAGAATCTCAAAGAGATGCGCCTGGTGCTGAGGACCAGCTGCTACTGCTTGCTGTGAAGAGGGGCGACCTGGCATGAGGTAGGTCACTTGTCATTCTCAGAGGTAACTCGGGGTTGAACCAGAGACTGGTCGTTACTCAAATGCTTTACAATACCCGCACTGTTACTCCTAACCTATGACGTTAAAGTCAAGTACAATACATATTAATTGAACATGATTGCGTTTAGTAAGATACTATGGCTCCAGATGATAGTATATAGTCGGACTTCCTTATTTTAGCTATTAATAAGGAAGTAATGTGGAAGGTGACCAGGCATAACACTATATATATATATATATATATATATATATATATATATATATATATATATATATATATATATATATATATATATATATATATATATATGTAAACAACACTATGAAAATAGAAGATTCAAGTTGTGACTACTCACATTATCAAGAACTATAAAAGGAAACATAACAAGAAGGCTTATAAGAGGAGAATACATCACAGTCACATCACACTAACAAAGACAACACCTCACAGTAGGTACATCTCACGACTCTGTGAAGAGGAACATAATTCTTGGGAAGAGTTTCAGGTCCTTTCTTATGTTCCTCTTCACAGAGTCGTGAGATGGTACGCTACTGTGAGGTGTTGTCTTTGTTAGTGTGATGTGACTGTGAGGTGTATTCTGCCTCTTTATAAGCCTTCTTCTCACGTTTCCTTTTATAGTTCCTTGATAATGTGAGTAGTCACGAAAGCGCTTGGAATTCCTCTATTATTTCATAGTGGTTGTCTTGCATATTTTGATATCACCTGTTTACTGTGATCTTTTTATATATATATATATATATATATATATATATATATATATATATATATATATATATATATATATATATATATATATATATATATATATATATATATATATATATGAGTTATAAATAGGAGGGAGAGTTATTAGATGGAGAGTTAGAAGTATCAGAAAGATATAGGGAATCTTTTGGGGAACTGTTAATTGGTGGCCAGTTGATACAACTTTTGTTTCAAAGTGGCGGAAACGTACTGGCATAGGATCATCACTGTGTGTATAGAGGTGCTGGTTGGAGCTATCTACCAGTCTAATGCCGATGGGTTGGGGTTGATACCGTTGAGAAATAGGCTACAAAGTATTTTTGTTAAGCAAGAATATGTGGTAGGGGGGGTAAGGGGGGAAGGAGGGTGAATGGGGTCATGCAGGAGGGCAGTGGCTTACTTGGTGGTCGAGTACATGCACATATTGTGGGTTATGAGGGATACTCCCGGAGCACAGCGTATCCAGGCGTTGGCGGCAGGTATTTATAAGGCTAGGTGCAGAAATCAGGTGATATATGCAGGGATATGGTGATAATCTAAGTATTTTAGCTAAAAAAATGAGTTTTGTCAGAAAAACACTCAAACCGCTCTAAAACGTCGAAATATGCAATAAAATACCATTTTATCACATTTTTCTGAGCTTTTTAATGTTTCATGTATTATTTGAAAAATAATATGAAATATTGTATAAAAATATTGATTTTTATTGATTTTTAATGGGATTTTTAATGGGGTGGGGGGGAAGGGGGGGCCTCAGTAAAGGGCTGGTCGAAGTGGGTTGGGTGTTGCCAGGGGAATTACGGAAAGTTTGATTGTGATGCTTCTACATTCTTGGTCTTCTCGTGGGTGGAGGCCTGGTGAGTTCATGTGCACATATTGGCAGGGGTGGGTTTAATAGAAGAGGTTCCGGGCAGGGAGGGAGGGGCGGGTGAAAGGGATAGGGTTTTATGTGCTTTCTCACAGTGACTCCTAACTGAGCGTCAGCATGTGGTTGGCATACATTATACTGTATGGCACTGATTCACGTGTTCAGAAATCAGATATCTTAACATGTCTTGGTATTTATGAGAATTAGGTCTACCATTATGTTGCAAGTTGCAAGGAGCTTCTTGTGAGGACCGGTGTTTTGTAATCAGGGGAGTGCTCCTGTGTTATTTTGGACTCAGCATGAATGGAGTGAATGTGCGTGTTTCAGTCCTCTGGTCAACAGGTCAAGAATGTTATGCCAGGTGTATATTACATGTGGATGCCACTGAGGGTGGCATCTCATGCGTACCATCATTTATTTTGGTTAATTTTGCACTGAGGAATTGTTGTAAAGTGCCTAAATTTGGGGAACTGTGTGGTGTTTGACACCATTTTATATACAAAGAAATTTGTCAAAAAAAAAAAAAAAAAACTATAATCCTTTCTTTCGGGTGCAAGTTTGAGATGTTTCTGTGGTATCTAATATAGAACAATTGTTTGTTTTGAAATAATTGATTTTAGTTGTTTGGGTGTTAGGCATGGGGTTTATTCTCAACGTGTATGGTTCACTTATATAATTTTTTTTTTTTTTTTTTTATTAACACATCGGCCGATTCCCACCAAGGCAGGGTGGCCCGAAAAAGAAAAACTTTCATCATCATTCACTCCATCACTGTCTTGCCAGAAGGGTGCTTTACACTACAGTTATAAAACTGCAACATTAACACCCCTCCTTCAGAGTGCCGGCACTGTACTTCCCATCTCCAGAACTCAAGTCCGGCCTGCCGGTTTCCCTGAATCCCTTCATAAATGTTACTTTGCTCACACTCCAACAGCACGTCAAGTATTAAAAACCATATGCCTCCATTCACTCCTATCAAATACGCTCACACATGCTTGCTGGAAGTCCAAGCCCCTCGCACACAAAACTTCCTTTACCCCCTCCCTCCAACCTTTCCTAGGCCGACCCCTACCCCGCCTTCCCTCCACTACAGATTTATACACTCTCGAAGTCACTCTGTCTCGTTCCATTCTCTCTACATGTCCAAACCATCTCAACAACCCCTCCTCAGCTCTCTGGACAATCGTTTTGGTAATCCCGCACCTCCTCCTAATTTCCAAACTCCGAATTCTCTGCATTATATTCACACCACACATTGACCTCAGACATGACATCTCCACTGCCTCCAGCCTTCTCCTCGTTGCAACATTCATCACCCATGCTTCACACCCATATAAGAGCGTTGGTATAACTATACTCTCATACATTCCCCTCTTTACTTCCATGGACAAGGTTCTTTGTCTCCACAGACTCCGAAGTGCTCCACTCACCCTTTTCCCCTCATCAATTCTATGATTCACCTCATCCTTCATAGACCCATCCGCCGACATGTCCACTCCCAAATATCTGAATACATTCACCTCCTTCTTCTTTATCTTTTAGCCCAACACCTCTTGCCAAGACCCTCGCATTCACTTCTCTTACAACCCCATCTATAAATATATTGAACAACCACGGTGACATCACACATCCTTGTCTAGGGCCCACTTTTACTGGGAAATAGTCCCCTTCCCTCCTACACACTCTAACCTGAGCCTCACTATCCTCATAAAAACTCTTCACTGCTTTCAGTAACCTTCCTCCTATTCCATACACCTGCAACATCTGCCACATTGCCCCCCTATCTACCCTATCATACGCCTTTTCCAAATCCATAAATGCCACAAAAACATCTTTACCCTTATCCAAATACTGTTCACCTATATGTTTCACTGTAAACACTTGGTCTACACACCCCCTACCTTTCCTAAAGCCCCCTTGTTCATCTGCTATCCTGCTTTCTGTTTTACTCTTAATTCTTTCAATAATAACTCTACCATACACTTTACCAGGTACACTCAACAGACTTATTCCCCTATAATTTTTGCACTCTCTTTTGTCCTTTTTGCCTTTATACAAAGGAACAATACACGCTCTCTGCCAATCCCTAGGTACCTTACCCTCTTCCATACATTTATTAAATAATAGCACCAACCACTCCAAAATTATATCCCCACCTGCTTGTTAGAAAGTATTAGGCAATGAATGTAGGCATGCCATAGTTGTCTAAAAACAAACCCAAAAACAAAAAAACAAATATTAACAAGTTGGCAATGCATAACATGTATATATAAGGTTTTTGAGTTAGCATTGGGATTTTCATCTGCCATGGGTTGGTAGTGTTCACAGAAGACAAGTGTAACAATGTCATGTCTGTACATTGTGAAGAGCCAGGTGTTTCGGCTTATTATGTTAGGTGTTATTATGTAGGTAGCTGGTTTAAATACCCCTGTACATATAGTCTAATGTATTCATATTTATGTACAGTAACTTTCCGCATCACGGCACCTACATATTTAGATTATTTTCTTTTTCTGTTTAGCTTGAAGGCATCCTTTGTTTCATGTATTTTCTCTAGTAAAGCCTGTGCACCGCGTCTTGCCACACAACACCAAATACACAACTCTTAACTTGTGTCGTGCCTCCAGATGAACACTAATTGTCACAGTCACCTGAAGCTCTCCGGATACACAACTGAATACCTGACAACTACGGGTAACACAATCTCCGGGTAACACATCTTACCAGTGTCACACAAGACACAACATCTTACCAGTGTCACACAAGACACAACATCTTACCAGTGTCACACAAGACACAACATCTTCATTTCAGGTACACAGTCTCAGGAACGACAGTCGGTACGGTGAATAAGCCAGTAGATATAGTCTAAGGCCGTCACCAGCACGAAGAGTCACTCTCAAGGTCTCTCGAACACTCCAGTGGTGTATTAGGGAGAGTTTAGAACACTCCAGTAGGAGTTCTGGGAGAGACTGATGAACACTCTCCATAGGAGAGTGTGGTTAGCACTCTCCAGTAGTGTATATGGGAGAGTCTGGGTAGCACTGTCGGTCCAGCCTGCTCAGCAGTCCAACATTGGGTTTGATGATATACCCAGTGACTGCTGGCCGGCAGGTAAACTACCTAACTACCATGTTAGGTAGGAGGCCGCAACACTAACTTAAAATTCGTTAGAATCCCACAGAGCCTGGAGAATATGTAATTATATCTGATCGACAGCACCGAATACAGTGACTGCACGACCACAATCTCTTATCCTCATCCACAGAGATGGAATGACTGGTCACCCTGCACTTAACATAAACTCCTTTTGCATATTAGCCCATCACCTGATTAACACTTGTGTCCGGGAATTGTGTTCGGACACAAAGTGGCTTAGTTATATATTTATTAAGAATAGTGTCGGATGAATTACATAGCTAAGCTGCCCAGTCATACAGGATGCCTGATGCCGTCCAGAAGTTCAGGAGATCCTGCTAACTTGCCACAAGGGATGTTACGCATCTTCAGACGAATCAGGTGTTGTTCACTATTCCTGATCGTGGAAACTCTGATGGTTCTAGAACAGAGCTAGATAATCGCTCATCAAGGAGGGATCTTGGCTAATTTTGTAACGTCTATTATAAATTTTTTATTCGGTCTATCCTGAGCAACTGGTATATTTAACATGGATCTACAGGAAGGTATATTCATCATTGTCACAATGGTGGTCGGTGAGGAAGTCTTCGTTAACTTGTAATGCTATGGCTAACTCCTCAGCTCCTGAAAGACATCTAAGAGAGAAGCAAGTGTTGCCTGCGCCATTTTTCAGGTGAACATCGCGGCCTTGAACAGACACCACACTCACTTCAGGGGTTAATGCTACATGTACTTCAGCATTAAAACCCCAGGGCAACAATGTATTCTGCTCTAATAACGTCTTAAACTCAGTGATGGAGTCCACGATAATCAATTCTCCCCCTCCATTGTGGAGATACTGTAGAACAGTGGGGTTAAACATGGGGTTTTCATCTTCTTCCTTCACGTTTATACACACCACATCCACGGTGTGCACTTTGCAAGCTGAGCACAGTGCTTGAGCGGCTTCAGCACTCAGTTTACTTTAAGATTCGCGGATAAGAATTTATTTACCCCCACTGATCGTGAGCAAAGCGTCTGCAAGTGTAATCATAGATTTTAGGCGGGAATTGCAATCGCCAAAATTTAGACTTAACTTTTCGTTAAGGACACCAGAGACGTATAAATTGTATTCGTCTTAACTGTTCATCATGATAACCTCGATAGAGGGACGTTCCGCCTCCAGCCATTTCTGAAGAGTAATCTCGATTTTTTACGATAACGAATCGATAATGAAGATTACTCTAGGTGTTTCGGAATATTCATCCAAAGCAACCTTAAGGTCTCTTTACAATTAAGGTGGAACTTAGCGGCCAGGATAGAAAAACACCGCACCACATAAGTTACATTCCACTATGTTGTCTGGGTCTCCCGTGAGCCAGTAACAGTTGGCCACCCCCGGACAGTTCTCCCTGGGACACTTGGGCCACTCTTCTTATACACATTCATTAGGCTCACCACTGTTACTTCCCCTCAAACTAACTAGCATACCAAGTTAGTCCTTCACATTCTTACATGGTATGCGTTGAAACGTAGGTTTTATGGGGTCGGAATCTACACCAGGAAAGTAGTGAAGGATGGGCTGTTTTGCGAAAAGTTCGGGCGGGTATTTCGGGAGATTTTTTTTGGATGGCTGAGACATATTAAAAGTGAATAATAATTAACTAACGATAAAAGAAATAAGATTCAAAATTTTCCAGGGAATATTCGTCCTCCCCTTAATAACCCCAGAGAAATTTTCAACAGTGAGAAGTGAAGGCTTACCTAAGAAAATGCTTATGAATTGAATTAGAAAAAGAATTAATTTAGCAATGTAGAAAATACTGTTGTTGCGTTCTCCCACACAGTTTCCTAAGGATATACAGTGGTTGTGGTGTCCACGTACACACACACCACATAGCCAGCAGTGCTTAGCATTGGGAGGCCTAAGATGACAGCACTTAGAGCACCAATCCCAGCTCACTGCTGCCTCCTGTGCCTCGGCAGCATCCTACACTGTTACAATGCCAGGGTCCATCACTTGAAGCACCATCAGGAGGCACACAGCGACGAGACCCAGTAGTAACATGAAACACGAAACAAGCCAGGGGCAACCTGTTAAAACCCGCCCTTCAATCATAAGAGGTTCCTCAAACCAGTATTCCGACTCATTAAACAGAATTTTCAAAGCAATAAAGACAAAAGTCGTATTTAGACATAATTTGAGGAAGACAAATTTCTCAAGACTCCAGTTTCTAGTGGCTGTCTGTGGCACCAATTTTACCACTTACCCAAATTCTAGGGCAGGAGAATCATCAAATTCTTAATTATTCATCTCAACTGCGCTAAAATATCTTAAAGTATAACTAAGTCAAAGGTGACAACAACATCAAAGTTATTTTAGCGATCTGAATAATTATAGCGTAGTTCGAACTTTAGATTTTTGTTTATGTAAGACTTTATTAACTTTAGCAAATATTGCTATAATTATGGTAGGATTGCATTATGAGTCTTCAGTGTTTGATGGTAGTGATGGTAGTGTGGATGGTAATGTGGATGGTAGTGATGGTAGAGTGGATGGTAGTGATGTTAGTGTGGAGGGTGGTGATGGTAGTGTGGATGGTGGTGATGGTAGTGTGGATGGTAGTGTGGATGGTAGTGATGGTAGTGTGGATGCTGGTGATGGTAGTGTGGATGGTAGTGATGGTAGTGTGGATGGTAGTGATGGTAGTGTGGATGGTACTATGGATGGAGGTGACGTAGTCTGGTGGGTGGTGATGGTAGTGTGGTGGGTGGGGATGGGGATGCTGGTTATGGTAGTGTGGTTGGTGGATATGGTAGTGTGGATGGTAGTGTGGATGGTAATGTGGATGTTAGTGATGGTAGAGTGGATGGTAGTGATGTTAGTGTGGAGGGTGGTGATGGTAGTGTGGAGGGTGGTGATGGTAGTGTGGAGGGTGGTGATGGTAGTGTGGATGGTAGTGATGGTAGTGTGGATGGTAGTGATGGTAGTGTGGATGGTAGTGATGGTAGAGTGGATGGTAGTGATGTTAGTGTGGAGGGTGGTGATGGTAGTGTGGAGGGTGGTGATGGTAGTGTGGAGGGTGGTGATGGTAGTGTGGAGGGTGGTGATGGTAGTGTGGATGGTAGTGATGGTAGTGTGGATGGTAGTGATGGTAGTGTAGAGGGTAGTGATGGTAGTGTGGAGGGTCATGATGGTAGTGTGGAGGGTCGTGATGGTAGTGTGGAGGGTGGTGATGGTAGTGTGGAAAATAGTAATGGTAGTGTGGATGGTAGAGTGGAGGGTGGTGATGGTAATGTGGAGGGTAGTGATGGTAGTGTGGAGTGTTGTGATGGTAATATAGAGGGTAGTGATGGTAGTGTGGATGGTAGTGATGGTAGTGTAGAGGTTAGTGATGGTAGTGTGGACGGTCGTGATGGTAGTGTGGAGGGTGGTGATGGTAGTGTGGAAGGTAGTAATGGTAGTGTGGATAGTAGTGTGGAGGGTGGTGATGGTAGTGTGGATGGTAGTGATGGTAGTGTGGATGGTAGTGATAGTAGTGTGGATGGTAGTGATGGTAGTGTGGATGGTAGTGATGGTAGAGTGGATGGTAGTGTCGATGGTAGTGATTATTGTGCAGATGGTACTGATGGTAGAGTGGATGGTAGTGTGGATAGTAGTGATAATAGTGATGGTAGAGTGGATGGTAGTGTGGATGGTAGTGATGGTGGTGTGGATGGTAGTGATGGTAGTGTGGATGGTAGTGATGGTACTGCAGATGGAAGTGATGGTACTGTAGATGGTAGTGATCGTAGTGTTGATGGTAGTGTAGATTGTAGTGATGGTAGTGTGAATGGTAGTGATGGTAGTGTGAATGGTGCTGATGGTAGAGTGGATAGTACTGTGGATGGAGGTGATGGTAGTGTGTTGGGTGGTGATGTGGATAGTGGTTATGGTAGTGTGGTGGTTAGTAATGGTAGTGTGGATGGTGGTGGTGGTAGTGTGGATGGTAATGTGGATGGAGGTGATGGTAGTGTGTTGAGTGATAATGGTAGTGTGGTTGGTGGTGATGGTAATGTGCATGGTGGTGGTGGTGGTAGTGTGGATGGTAATGTGGATAGACGTGATAGTAGTGTGGTTAGTGGTGATGGTAGTGTGGTGGGTGGTGATTGGGATGGTGGTTATGGTAGTGTGGTGGGTGGTGATGGAGATGGTGGTTATGGTAGTGTGGTGGGTGGTGATGGGGATGGTGGTTATTGTAGCGTGGTGGGTGGTGATGGGGATGGTGGTTATGGTAGTGTGGTGGGTGGTGATGGTATGGTAATTATGGTAGTGTTCTGGGTAGTGATGGTATTGTGGATGGTAGTGATAGAGTGGATGTTAATGATAGTGTTGATGGTAGTGATAGTGTGGATGGTAGTGATAGTGTGGGTGTTAGTGATTGTGTTGATGGTAGTGATGGTAGTGTGGATCTTAGTGATGTTAGTGTGGATGGTAGTGATGTTAGTGTGGATGGAAATGATGTTAGTATGGATGGTAGTGATTGTTGTGTGGATGGTAGTGATGTTCGTGTGGATGGTATTGTGGATGGTATTGTGGATGGTAGTGTGGATGGTAGTGTGGATGGTAGTGTGGATGGTAGTGGGGATGGTAGTGTGGATGGTATGATGGTAGTGGTAATGTGGATGGTAGTGATTGTAGTGTGGATGGTAGTGATTGTAGTATGGATGGAAGTGGGGATGGTAGTGATGGTACTGTGGATGGTAGTGATAGTAGTGTGGATGGTCGTGCGGATGTTAGTGTGGATGGTAGTGCGGATGGTAGTGCGAATGGTAGTGCGGATGGTAGTGTAGATGGTAGTGATAGTGTGGATGGTAGTGATAGTGTGGATGTTAGTGATAGTGTGGATGTTAGTGATAGTGTGGATGTTAGTGATAGTGTGGATGGTAGTGTGGATGGTAGTGATGGTAGTGATAGTGTGGATGGTAGTGATTGTGTGGATGCTAGTGATTGTGTGGATGGTAGTGATAGTGTGGATGTTAGTGATTTTGTGGATGGTAGTGATAGTAGTGTGAATGGTAGTGATGATAGTATGGATGGTCTGCTCCCTTTCGTTCCTTTCTCTATTCAAACTTCCATCCCCTCTTCTTCCACATATCCCACGCTTGCTCTTACACACCTCCGCGACTCTCTCAACTATTTCTACAAAACAATCACACTGAAAAAGTTAAATTAGTTAAATCTATTTTATTTTTTCTCCCTCCTTGCTGTTCGGTCTACGTATAGGTATAATCTATGCTAATGACATCACGATCCCTACAACAAGGCCATGAAGATGAGCACCCTTCTTAAAAAGGTTTAAGTAATTTGTAGTCGACTAGGCCTCGTCATATTTTCATTTAGAAGGAAGATATTGCCAAGAAAACGACATTCCCCACCCATCTGTTTGCACGGTGAAAACTAGATATACGTTAAATCTTACAAGTATTTTGATATAGACGTACCCTACAATAAATTCATCATATCACGATTAAATAACAAATGCATAGATAGGATCAATACTCTCATTGCTGATAAATTAGACACATGTGCAATACTTGGGTATCTTTAATTAGTAAACGTTTTGCCACACAGTGGCTTCATCAGTCCATACAAAGGAGAATGGTGAAGACCAAAAGGAGTTTGAGGTAATCAGTCCCTCAGCCTTGAGTCGATGTAGACAGTCCATCAATCTTGAAAAGATTACAGCATATGTACGAAGTAGTGGCTTGTATACTGTAGGCAGGAGAGGTGCAGCAGTCGTAGGTGGTATCATATTTGACGAATGTTTAACTAGGTCGTGCCCAAGGGTTAGGCAAGTGAAGAATTCCCTATATTAAGATCCCAAGATGTTGCTGTGTCAGTCTGGAATGTAGATGAATGGTTGAGAGAACCGACAGGTTGATAAATTTGAGCCATGTGCAACACTTGGGAATTCTTCACTTGCCTAATCCTTGGGCACGACCTTCTTCCACATTCGTCAAATGTGACACCAGCTACGACTGCTGCACCTCTCATGCTTACAGTATACAAGCCACTGCTTCGCACATATCCTTTACTCTTTTCAAGACACATTAAAGATACCCAAGTGTTGCGCATGTGACTAATTTACCAACCTGTCGGTTCTCTGAACCATTCATCTACTCTCAATGCTGTTGCTGGCTAGAACCCCAACTCTGGTGCTAGATCCTGTTAGATCCTTAAATGATTATGCTGCTTCCCATGCTAATATTAGCTAAGGTAAATTGTTTTCGGCTCTTGGAGCTAATGCAAAACGAAGCCCTAATCTAACAAGGTTCTTAATATGAGGAAGGAACTTGGTGTTCTTAGTACCAGTGATCGGATTATTGAGATTAACACTACTTGGTATCAGTCTGTTAAGAAATGAACCAGACTCTACAATTCTTACTAAAAGTCTAGAAATATTTATAAATTTATTTTGAAAACATGCCTATCTGAAGTGACATAGAACTATACAGAGGCCCCCTTGTTATGCACAGCATTTCGAGCAAATTTGGTCAGTTTTGTCCCAGGATTCGACCTTCACCAGTCGATTTACACCTAGGTTACCCATTTTACTGATGGGTGAATAGGGATAACAGGTGTAAGGAAACACGCCCAATGTTTCCACCCTTGGCGGGAATCGAACCACGGACCCTCAGCGTGTGAAGCGAGAGCTTTACCTACCAGGCCACGGGCAAGTTATATAACTTGCACAATTTTTATCACTGTAGATAACAAGAGCATTTCACCCCCAAGCCCCTCCCAAGAAGATCATTATTAGCAATCCTTTCATTGAATCACTTGAAAAAAGCAACTTTTATTTTATTTTATTTTTAAAATAACGTCATACATACATTGCAGTACAAAGTATCCTTACAAAGAACATAATTCCAATAACATAAACATAAAAACAAAACCTTCATCAATATGAAGCATGTGTTCACAACATACATGTCATTATAATAGGCCTAACCAAATAATACAATTACCAAAATAATATACGCCTTACATGAGGAAACACTGATCCCCAAAACACACAATGATAATCAAAATCCCATACATAACCTAACACTACCCTTATTGTATACGAAGTCACAATTAAGTGAAAATATATTACACACAGTACTAAAACGTGTGTAAAAGACTATACACCTAAACCAACCCCACGTTAGTACAGGCAACTAACCAACCCCACGTTAGTACAGGCAACTAACCAACCCCACGTTAGTACAGGCAACTAACCAACCCCACGTTAGTACAGACAACTAACAACAATTGACCTTAATCTATATAACCATACATAATGAACAATCTCATTTACCCTTTAATGCTATTCCTACAAACAAAATATATAATGAAACCCAACGTATTGTATGGATCCCCAAGAACCTCCATAGAAAATTATATATATTAACAAACTCTGATTACGAGACCTAAGTCTCCCAAAAAAATAATTTGCATAGATATTTTATTTATCCGCCTATCATTTCATTATTTCACTGATCAATATAAAAGTTCATATGAGTATTCACAACGTCAAAATATAAAACACATACAACATAAATTATCATTTTTGTTTTTTTGTTGTTTTTAATTACAATGAGTTAACACAGTGATAACTCATAAATTCCACCGAAAATATACAATCCAAGCCCATGTCCCTAATTCAAACATATAAAGTAATGAATGAACACTCATTAAACCTTCTGGTGCATTATTCAATACCAGAGCAGAACAATGAAATGGGACGACTAAACTCCCAAGAATTTACAGTACAAGTAAGTATAATACATCAACAGGCCTCATGATCCAATCTAATTAAAACCTTCATTACCTAATCATACAACATCCTTGAGGATAAGATATAATACATACGTATGAACTGACATTTATACCTTATCGGAAAAAAAACAACTGTTCCAAAAGAAATTTCTCGCCGAACTGTTAGTAATAATTTATTACAAGTTATATACACTGTTGGATCTAAGCAGAAGTTTACTCACTGGACTGCACCTGCTCTGGTTGCCACCTCCCTAGTTAAGAACAATAGCAACTATTGTTTGGCATAAGAATCAACACTGCAAACTGAATTGTTTGCTCTCCTAATGGAACTAAAGTTAACTCATGACACTGAGCTTGACTCTATGGTTATTACTGATTTTGTGTCATAACTGAAGGTTCTTGATTCAAATAATAACTAACATGGTGATTGAAGAAGCCAGATATAGATTCTCAAAAATCCTGGAAAGAGGAATTAAAATACAGTTGTTATGGATTCCAGCACACATTGGATTACTCCATGATAAACTTTATAAATTAGCCCCAAAATAAAGTACCCCGATGGAAAATGTGGAACCTAACTTTGGTGGGTTTGTGTCTAGGATTTGGAATAATATTAGGAGAGAGGTAAATAATAAAACCGAATGTTATAGGAATACAGTTAGAAGCCTGAGTTGATCTATAACCCACTGTGATAGCATGAACATATATAAGTACGTTTATGGAGCAACTTGCAATGTGAACAGACTGACTGATGTTGTAGTAGCCAGGCATAGGCTATTGCTGTCATTGTCACCTAGTGCCACTGGCTTTCCAATATCCACCTTATTCTTCCTATTAATAGTTCCCCTAGAATTCATAACATTACTACTCTGGGACTTCACTGTTTTCCCCCCATAACCAATACCACAAACTTTTTTCTAGTTTAAAGCCCTATTAGCTCCCTCCACTGCATTAGCTAGTGCTCCCACCCCAGACCTAGATAAGTGAACCCCATCCCTGGCATACATGTCATTTCTGCCTTAGAAGAGGTCCCAGATGTCAATGAATGTTACTGCATTTTCCTTACACCAGTAATTGCATGGTGACATTTATGCTGAAGCAGAGGGAAGCATTTATTTTCCATCAGAAAGCTGATGGGGTCTGCTTTTGCCATTGAGGTCTGTACATTGCCCATAATAGTACAGAAAAAGCATACAGCAGCACCAACCTTCCTTGCTCCTGCATGGTACTTACTCTTGAGACAGGTAGGGTACAGGGGCAGCCACTGGGACGTAACTTTGTGGTGTTCAATAAACCACCAGTTGAGTTGGGTGGTTCACGTGTGTGTTCACCAGTTCTGAGATCCTGCTGTTTTTTTCCCGAGGTTAAATATCTGAAAACCTGGTGATGCTGTTTGTCAAGTTCCCTTTGTTAAGACAATAGTCTTCTTGATGTCCCCTCTTGATGTAATTGCACCCGATATCTTGCAGGCAATTGTCAGTGGTGTGCCCCCTTCAGTGACAGCAGGAGCACTGCCTCGGTGCTTGCGTTGCCTTGCTGTATCAGCATCTGATTTCTTTGTATGTTCTGCAGGTGAGCCTTATGTTTATATACCTAGTGAGCGCATTCCTATGACTGCAATGGCGGGAGGTGAGGCGGCTGTGGTTGGCTATCCCTTTCTCTTCCAAGATCTTTTCCTTACACTCTTCCACGCCCTTTTCCACGTCATCTTCACGCCCACGTTCACCTCTGCTAAGCCGGGAAGTAATGGACATGCCTCGTATGGGTCAGTAGGTCTGCTGCAGTGTTCCTTCTTTCTTATGTTCTTAAGTATTAGAACTTTCCGATGGCGTGTTTTGAGCTCTGACTCTAGAGCCCTGATGCTGACAATTCTCCCAGTGATTTGCTATTGTGTTAATGTGAGAATTCCAGGCCTTATCAATATCGTCAGCATCAGGAGAGCCACATGTGTATCTTGATGTAGGCCCCTTCTATTTATCTACGATAGTTTCAAGAGCTCATGAAGTGATCCCCTTCTCTCCCTCTCCCCTTCTTTTTCCTAACCTCTCTCATTTATGTATATATATATATATATATATATATATATATATATATATATATATATATATATATATATATATATATATATATATATATATATATATATATATATATATATATATGTATGTATATATATTATTGCCTGCCTGTTCTCCTTATAACTTTAAAAGATATTGAGGTACAATAATTCAGTAGACTTTTAACTACTTCTTTTTGTAGGGAGACAAGAACCACAAGTAAAATTTAGAGGCCTTTTAATGTCATACTGTTTCTTAAGTTAGAAATATATAAATTATAAGTCATTTGCGTATCTCTGGTACCTTACGAGTGCAAGGATTTATATACGGAAGTATTCACCCGACGTTAAAGTAACACTATTCATTCTTGCAAAGT
This sequence comes from Cherax destructor, assembly GCA_009830355.1. Classification (NCBI taxonomy): domain Eukaryota; kingdom Metazoa; phylum Arthropoda; class Malacostraca; order Decapoda; family Parastacidae; genus Cherax; species Cherax destructor. The sequence goes on along the minus strand of WNWK01000925.1, from coordinate 274,251 downwards.
TACATAAGGTAACCTCAAGGGGTTCTTCAGACCGTCTGTGAGTAACCAAGATAATTTAAGACGGGATGTAAGACACATATTTGTCCCTTCGAGCACCATCTACCGTATTCTCAAAGGAATGGGGTTCTGTTACAACAGAGAATCTCAAAGAGATGCCCCTGGTGCTGAAGACCAGCAGCTACTGCTTGCTGTGAAGAGGGGCGACCTGACATGAGGTAGGTCACTTGTCATTCTCAGAGGTAGCGCGGGGTTGAACCAGAGACTGGTCGTTACTCAAATACTTTACAATACCCTCACTGTTACTCCTAAGCAGCTGAGATTGATGGCGTAGTTGTGTATTTATCAAGAATAGTGTCGGATGAATTACATAGCTAAGCTGCCCAGTCATACAGGATGCCTGATGCCGTCCAGAAGTTCAGGAGATCCTGCTCACTTGTCACAAGGGATGTTACGCATCTTCAGACGAATCAGGTGTTGTTCACTATTCCTGATCGTGGAAACTCTGATGGTTCTAGAACAGAGCTAGATAATCGCTCATCAAGGAGGGATCTTAGCTAATTTTGTAACGTCTATTATAAATTTTTTATTCGGTCTATCCTGAGCAACTGGTGTATTTAACGTGGATCTACAGGAAGGTATATTCATCATTGTCACAATGGTGGTCGGTGAGGAAGTCTTCGTTAACTTGTAATGCTATGGCTAACTCCTCAGCTCCTGAAAGACATCTAAGCGAGAAGCAAGTGTTGCCTGCGCCATTTTTCAGGTGAACATCGCGGCCTTGAACAGACACCACACTCACTTCAGGGGTTAATGCTACATGTACTTCAGCATTAAAACCCCAGGGTAACAATGTATTCTGTCCTAATAACATCTTAAACTCAGTGATGGAGTCCAGGATAATCAATTCTCCCCCTCCATTGTGGAGATACTGTAGAACAGTGGGGTTAAACATGGGGTTTTTATCTTCTTCCTTCATGTTTATACACAGCACATCTACGGTGTGCACTTTGCAAGCTGAGCACAATTCTTCAGCGGCTTCAACACTCAGTTTATTTTATGATTCGCGGATAAGAATTAATTTACCCCCACTGTTGGTGAGCCAAGCCCCTGCAAGAGTTATCATAGATTTTAGGGGTGACTTGATATTGTCTAACTTTAAAGTTAAATTGTCGTTAGGGAGACCATTAACGTATAAATTGCATTCGCCTTAACTGCTCATTGTGATTACCTCGATAGAGGGACGTTCCGCCTCCAGCCATTTCTGAAGAGTAATCTTGATATTTTACGATAACGAATCGATAATGAAGATTACTCTAGGTGTTTCGAATATTCATCCAAAGCAACCTTAAGGTCTCTTTACAATTAAGGTGGAACTTAGCGGCCAGGATAGAAAAACACTGCGCCGCATAAGTTACATTCCACTATGTTGTCTGGGTCTCCCGTGAGCCAGTAACAGTTGGCCACCCCCGGACAGTTCTCACTGGGACACTTGGGCCACTCTTCTTATACACATTCATTAGGCTCACCACTGTTACTTCCCCTCAAACTAACTAGCATGACCAAGTTAGTCCTTCACATTCTTACATGGTATGCGTTGAAACGTAGGTTTTATGGGGTCGGAATCTACACCAGGAAAGTAGTGAAAGATGGGCTGTTTTGCGAAAAGTTCGGGCGGGTATTTCGGGAGTTTTTTTTTGGATGGCTGAGACATATTAAAAGTGAAAAATAATTCACTAATGATAAAATAAGTAAGACTCAAAATTTACCAGGGAATATACGTATTCCCCTTAATAACCCCAGATAAATTCTCAACAGCGTGAAGTGAAGTCTTACCTAAGGAAAGGCTTATGAATTCAAATAAGAACAGAATTAACTAAACTGTGAGGTAAATACTGTTGTTGCGTTCTCCCACACAGTTTCCTATGGATATACAGTGGTGGTGGCGTCCACGTACACACACACCACATAGCCAGCAGTGCTTAGCATTGGGAGGCCTAAGGTGACAGCACTTAGAGCACCAATCCCAGCTCACTGCTGCCTCCTGTGCCTCGGCAAGCATCCTCACTGTTACAATGCCAGGGTCCATCACTTGAAGCACCATCAGGAGGCACACAGCGACGAGACCCAGTAGTAACATAAACGAGGAAACAAGCCAGGGGTAACCTGTTAAAAGCCGCCCTTCAATCATAACAGGTTCCTCAAACAAGTATTTCGACTCGTTAAACAGAATTTACAAAGCCATAAAGACAAAAATCGTATTTAGACATAATTTAAAGAAGACATATTTCTCAAGCCACCAGTTTCTGGTGGCTGTCTGTGGCACCAATTTCACCACTTACCCAAATTCTAGGGCAGGAGAATCATCAAATACTTAATTATTCATCTCAACTGCGCTAAAATATCTTAATGAATAACTAAGTCAAAGGTGTCAACAACACCAAAGTTATTTTAGCGCTCTGAATAATTATAGCTTAGTTCGATCTTTAGATTTTTGTTTATGTAAGATTTTATTAATTTTAGCAAATATTGCTATAATTATGGTAGGATTGAATTATAAGTCTTCAGTGTTTGATGGTAGTGATGGTAGTGTGGATGGTAATGTGGATGGTAGTGATGGTAGAGTGGATGGTAGTGATGTTAGTGTGGAGGGTGGTGATGGTAGTGTGGATGGTAGTGATAGTAGTGTGGATGGTAGTGATGGTAGTGTGGATGGTAGTGATGGCACTGTAGATGGTAGTGATAGTACTGTAGATGGCAGTAATCGTAGTGTTGATGGTAGTGTAGATTGTAGTGGTGGTAGAGTGGATGGTAGTGTTGATGGTAGTGATGGTAGTGTGGATGGTATTTATGGTAGAGTGGATGGTAGTGTGGATGGTAGTGATGGTAGTGTGGATGGTAGTGATGGTAGAGTGGATGGTAGTGTGAATGATAGTGATGGTAATGTAGATGGTAGTGATGGTACTGTAGATGGTAGTGATCGTAGTGTTGATGGTAGTGTAGATTGTAGTGATGGTAGTGTGGATGGTAGTGATAGTAGTGTGGATGGTAGTGATGGTAGCGTGGATAGTACTGTGGATGGAGGTGATGGTAGTGTGTACGGTGGTGATGTGGATAGTGGTTATGGTAGTGTGCTGGTTGGTAATGGTAGTGTGGATGGTGGTGGGGGTAGTGTGTATGGTAATGTGGATGGAGGTAATGGTAGTGTGGTGAGTGGTGATGGTAGTGTGGTGGGTGGTGATGGTAATGTGGATGGTGGTGGTGGTAGTGTGGATGGTAATGTGGATGGAGGTGATTGTAGTGTGGTGAGTAGTGATGGTAGTGTGGTGGGTGGTGATGGGGATGGTGGTTATGGTAGTGTGGTGGGTGGTGATGGTGATGGTGGTTATGGTAGTGTGGTGGGTGGTAATGGGGATGGTGGTTATGGTAGTGTGGTGGGTGGTGATCGAACTCTGGATGGTAGTGATGGTAGTGTGGATGGTACTGATGGTAGTGCGAATGGTGGTGATGGTAGTGTGGATAGTAGTGATGGTAGTGTGGATGGTGGCGATGGTAGTGTGGATAGTAGTGATGGTAGTGTGAATAATGGTGAATGTAGTGTGGATGGTAGTGATGGTAGTGTGGATGGTAGTTATGTTAGTGTGGATGGTAGTGATGGTAGTGTGGATGGTAGTGATGTCTCGTGGATGGCAGTGATGTTAGTGTGATGGTAGTGATGTCGTGTGATGGAGTGATGTTAGTGTGGATGAGTGATGTTAGTGTGATGGTAGTGATGTTAGTGTGGATGGTATTGTGGATGGTAGTATGGATGGTAGTGGATGGTAGTGGGATGGAGTGATGTCTCGTGTGATGGTAGTGATGTTAGTGTGGATGGAGTGATGTTAGTGGATGGTAGGATGTTAGTGGGATGGTAGTGATGTTAGTGGATGGTAGTGATGTTAGTGTGATGGTAGTGATGTTAGTGTGGATGGAGTGATGTTAGTGTGGATAGTAGTGATGTTAGTGTGGATGTCTCGTGATGTCGTGTGGATGGAGTGATGTTAGTGTGATGGTAGTGATGTTAGTGGATGGTAGTGATGTTAGTGGGATGGCAGTGATGTTAGTGTGGATGGTAGTGATGTTAGTGTGGATGGTAGTGATGTTAGTGTGGATGTAGTGATGTTAGTGGATGGAGTGATGTTAGTGTGGATGGTAGTGATGTTAGTGTGATGGTAGTGATGTTAGTGGGGATGGTAGTGATGTTAGTGTGGATGGTAGTGATGTTAGTGTGGATGGTAGGATGTTAGTGTGATGGCAGTGATGTTAGTGTGATGGTAGTGATGTTAGTGTGATGGCAGTGATGTTAGTGTGATGGCAGTGATGTTAGTGTGGATGGTAGTGATAGTAGTGGATGGTAGTGATGTCTCGTGTGGATGGTAGTGATGTTAGTGTGGATGGTAGTGATGTTAGTGTGGATGGTGTGATGGTAGTGTGGATGGTAGTGATGTTAGTGTGGATAGTAGTAATGTTCGTGTGGATGGTAGTGATGTTAGTGTGGATGGTAGTGATGTTAGTGTGGATGGTAGTGATGTTCGTGTGGATGGTAGTGATGTTAGTGTGGATGGTAGTGATGTTAGTGTGGATGGTAGTGATGTTAGTGTAGATGGTAGTGATGTTAGTGTTGATGGTAGTGATAGTAGTGTGGATGGTAGTGATGTTCGTGTGGATGGTAGTGATGTTAGTGTGGATGGTAGTGATGTTAGTGTGGATGGTATTGTGGATGGTAGTGTGGATGGTAGTGTGGATGGTAGTGGGGATGGTAGTGTGGATGGTATGATGGTAGTGGTAATGTGGATGTTAGTTATAGTGTGGATGGTAGTGATAGTAGTGTGAATGGTAGTGATGGAAGTGTGGATGGTAGTGATAGTGTGGATGGTATTGATAGTGTGGATGGTAGTGATAATGTGGATGGTGATAGTGTGGATGGTAGTGATGGTAGTGATAGTAGTGTGAATGGTAGTGATGATAGTGTGGATGGTCTGCTCCCTTTCGTTCCTTTCTCTATTCAAACTTCCATCCCCTCTTCTTCCACATATCCCACGCTTGATCTTACACACCTCCGCGACTCTCTCAACTATTTCTACAAAACAATCACACTAAAAAAGTTAAATTAGTTAAATCTATTTTATTTTTTCTCGTGGATATTCATCCTTGCTGCTCGGTCTACGTATAGGTATAATCTATGCTAATGACATCACGATCCCTACAACAAGGCCATGAAGATGAGCACCCTTCTTAAAGAGGTTTAAGTAATTTGTAGTCGACTAGGCCTCGTCATATTTTCATTTAGAAGGAAGATATTGACAAGAAAACGACATTCCCCACCCATCTGTTTGCACGGTGAAAACTAGATATACGTTAAATCTTACAAGTATTTTGATATAGACGTACCCTACAATAAATTCATCATATCACGATTAAATAACAAATGCATAGATAGGATCAATACTCTCATTGCTGATAAATTAGACACATGTGCAATACTTGGGTATCTTTAATGAGGAAACTTTTCGCCACACAGTGGCTTCATCAGTCCATACAAAGGAGAATGGTGAAGATCAGAAGGAGTTTGAGGTAATCAGTCCCTCAGCCTTGAGACGATGTAGACAGTCCATCAATCTTGAAAAGATTACAGCATATGTACGAAGTAGTGGCTTGTATACTGTAGGCAGGAGAGGTGCAGCAGTCGTAGGTGTTATCATATTTGACGAATGTTTAACTAGGAAAGAGGCCGAGAGATTTTGCCCGGGAGAAGAGGGCCGGGAGTAGCATTGTCGCCCTGGAAGGCAGCACCGAGAGAGTCGGTAGGAAGAGCAGGCCGGGAGTAGCATTGTCTGCCCTGGGGAAGGAAGAGCAGGCCGGGAGTAGCATTGTCTGCCCCGGGGTAGGAAGAGCAGGCCGGGAGTAGCATTGTCTGCCCCGGGGTAGGAAGAGCAGGCCGGGAGTAGCATTGTCTGCCCCGGGGAAGGAAGAGCAGGCCGGGAGTAGCATTGTCTGCCCCGGGGTAGGAAGAGCAGGCCGGGAGTAGCATTGTCTGCCCCGGGGTAGGAAGAGCAGGCCGGGAGTAGCATTGTCTGCCCCGGGGTAGGAAAAGCATACCGGGAGCAGCAGTGTCTGCCCCAGGGTAAGAAGACACTATCATTTATCTAAGGTATCTTCTCGCTGGCCCAGACTATGGACATAACCCCTTTCTCACCTTGCTTCATATTTTCCTGCTTCCTCTCCTTCCTTGTCTTTGCTTCTTTTCCTTTCTTCTTTTTCTAGTTTTCTTTCTTTTACTTGCTCCTTCTTGCTGTTGTTCCGGTCTTTATCTCACATCAGAGGTACACCAAGAAACACATACTTGCGATACAAGCAAAGGCCTCATATTCAAAGGCCTCATATTCAAAGGCCTCATATTCAAAGGCCTCATATTCAAAGGCCTCATATTCAAAGGCCTCATATTCAAAGGCCTCATATTCAAAGGCCTCATATTCAAAGGCCTCATATTCAAAGGCCTCATATTCAAAGGCCTCATATTCAAAGGCCTCATATTCAAAGGCCTCATATTCAAAGGCCTCATATTCAAAGGCCTCATATTCTGTTGGTGACAGAAACAATGATGGGACAAAAGCAAATGTTCATCTTGGCAGAGTTGAGGGAATACAAGAACGTAACGTCCAGTCAGGATTTATGATGGCTGAGGAATTGCCGAATGTGAAGAGACAAAAGTGTGAGAATATTTTTTTAGGAAAAAGCGCAAGAGGAAGAGAGAAGATACAGTGGAAAGGGGATAACAAGGATAGGTAGAACACACACAAGAACAGGGAAAGACGGTACGTCTGTATCAAGCTACTTGTAAGATTTACCGTATATCTAGTTTTCACCATGCAAACAGATGGGTGGGGAATGTCGTTTGCTTGGGAATATCTTCCTTCTAAATGAAAATATGACGAGGCTTAGTCGATTACGAATTACTTTTAAACCTCTTTAAGGATGGTGCTTACCTTCATGGCCTTGTAGTGGGGATCGTGATGTCAACAGCATAGATTATAGCTATAAGTAGACCGAGTAGCAAGGGTGATTATCCCCGAAAAAAAGACAGGTGTACCGGGGTGGGAGACCAGGTTGCATGTGTTGTGAGGTGTACTGGGGTAGGAGACCAGGTTGCATGTGTTGTGAGGTGTATTGGGGTAAGAGAAAAGGCTGTATGTGTTGTGAGGTGTACTGGGGTAAGAGACCAGGTTGCATGTGTTGTGAGGTGTACTGGGGTAGGAGAACAGGCTGTATGTGTTGTGAGGTGTACTGGGGTAGGAGACCAGGTTGCATGTGTTGTGAGGTGTACTGGGGTAGGAGAACAGGCTGTATGTGTTGTGAGGTGTACTGGGGTAGGAGACCAGGCTGTATGTGTTGTGAGGTGTACTGGATAGGAGACCAGGTTGTATGTGCTGTGAGGTGTACTGGGTAGGAGACGGTTATGTGCTGTGAGGTATCTGGGATAGGAGACAGAGTTATGTACTGTGAGGTGTACTGGGATAGGAGACCGGGTTATGTGATGTGAGGTGTACTGGGATAGGAGACCGGGTTATGTGCTGTGAGGTGTACTGGGATAGGAGACCGGGTTATGTGCTGTGAGGTGTACTGGGATAGGAGACCGGGTTATGTGCTTTGAGGTGTACTGGGATAGGAGACCAGGTTATGTGCTGTGAGGTTACTGGGATAGGAGACCGGGCTATGTCTGTGAGGTGTACTGGGATAGGAGACGGTTATGTGATGTGAGGTGTACTGGGATAGGAGACCGGTTATGTGTGTGAGGTGTACTGGGATAGGAGACCGGTTATGTGCTGTGAGGTGTACTGGGATAGGAGACCGGGTTATGTGCTGTGAGGTGTACTGGGATAGGAGACCGGTTATGTGCTGTGAGGTGTACTGGGATAGAGACCGGTTTATGTGTTGTGAGGTGTACTGGGATAGGAGACCAGGTTATGTGCTGTGAGGTGTACTGGGTAGGAGACCAGGTTATGTGTTGTGAGGTGTACTGGGATAGGAGACCAGGTTATGTGTGTGAGGTGTACTGGGATAGGAACCGGGTTATGTGTTGTGAGGTGTACTGGGATAGGAGAACAGGTGTATGTGTGTGAGGTGTACTGGGATAGGAGACCAGGTTATGTGCTGTGAGGTGTACTGGGATAGGAGACCGGTTTATGTATTGTGAGGTGTACTGGGATAGGAGACCGGGTTATGTGCTGTGAGGTGTACTGGGATAGGAGACCGGGTTATGTGCTGTGAGGTGTACTGGGATAGGAGACCGGGTTATGTGTTGTGAGGTGTACTGGGATAGGAGACCGGTTTATGTGATGTGAGGTGTACTGGGATAGGAAACCGGGTTATGTGTTGTGAGGTGTACTGGGATAGGAGACCGGGTTATGTGCTGTGAGGTGTACTGGGATAGGAGACCGGTTTATGTGCTGTGAGGTGTACTGGGATAGGAAACCGGGTTATGTGCTGTGAGGTGTACTGGGATAGGAGACCGGGTTATGTGCTGTGAGGTGTACTGGGATAGGAAACCGGGTTATGTGCTGTGAGGTGTACTGGGATAGGAGACCGGGTTATGTGCTGTGAGGTGTACTGGGATAGGAGACCGGGTTATGTGCTGTGAGGTGTACTGGGATAGGAGACCGGTTTATGTGCTGTGAGGTGTACTGGGATAGGAGACCGGTTTATGTGCTGTGAGGTGTACTGGGATAGGAGACCGGGAATACTACCGTCAAGGGTTAGAACCATTTCTGTTTTTTTATTTATTTCTAACTTTTATTACTTAATTTTTTTTATTTTAGAAACAAAAGAGGAGCAATGTTTACATGGCGATGATTTGCATTTTTTATCTAGTTAAAACGTCACATGTGACAGAGTTTGTTGACGCTTTTTTTTTTTTTTTTTGTAACTATTTTTTTGTAATGCTTTTACATATAAAGTGTGTGTGTGTGTGTGTGTGTGTGTGTGTGTGTGTGTGTGTGTGTGTGTGTGTGTGTGTGTGTGTGTGTTTATCTTCTATAAACAAAACGTCCGGAGAAGGGGTTACTAGCCTCTTGCTCCCAGCATTTTAATCGCCACTTACGACACGCATGGCTTACGGAGGAAGAATTCTTTTCATTTCCTCATGGGGATATATATATATATATATATATATATATATATATATATATATATATATATATATATATATATATATATATATATATATATATATATATATATATATATATACATACTATAATCTCACCAGAAAGAGAGAGTGTATGCTTGTACCTCCCTATTTGTAGTCGCTGAGGTCGAATCTTTGCTCCTAGGTCAGCCTTCTTTCAGCCTGGTTTCGTGATCCCTATCGTACTTATTGTTAAAGGTGTGTATAGCTCTTGCGTCTACCACTATATTGTCCATATTATTCTACTTAATAAACAGTCTTAGGCTTAAAAAATGCTTCCTGACATTCCCATGACTCATGTGTTTGTAGCTTCCATCTTACCCTTGTGTACCTGTTGATCAGGTATAGCTCCTTAAGTCTCACCTTATAGTTCATAATCCCTCTGTCTCTGGGACTAGTCTTGTTGCAAACCTCTGCACTTTTTCCAGTTCCTACATATGCTTGATCAGTGCTGGTTTTTATACTGGCGCTGTATAATTTAAGGTGGTCCTGCCATGTGTATAAAATAAAGCGAATGACTCTTCGTTGAGCGTCCCAAAACAGCTATATTTTTGGCAAAATAGCTATTTTTTGGCGTGTGATGCAGAGGTTATGCAAATCAGATATGCTCGCTTATGCTCGCCCCGAGGTCCGCTTTTGAGTGAGGTTTAAAGCGTTTTGTTTCAAAGCCTGTACTCCGTTTCCGGTCTTCTACTCCCTTCTCCAATTTTCATAACCATGCACTATCTAGGACTGAATTTCACTAACCAATTTTCAGAAGTATCTCTCAGTTTGTTTAGGTCTGCTGTAGCCCTCCATTGTCCGCTCCTGTTTTTTTTTTTTTTTCGTTTGTTTTACTGCAGTGAATCGGGTGTGTGGCAGATTCGAGCGGTGGTATGAGGGAATGGCAGACGCGAGCGGTGGCGAGCGGTGGCGTGAGGGATGGCAGACGCGAGCGGTGGCGTGAGGGATGGCAGACGCGAGCGGTGGCGTGAGGGATGGCAGACGCGAGCGGTGGCGTGAGGGATGGCAGACGCGAGCGGTGGTGGCAATTTGAACAACGAACACGAAGTCTGTGCGTAAACATATCAGACAAGATCATGCATACGTGATTTCCTTCCAGAGCCTCGTATAATTCCGTTATCCTCTGAGGTTTCCTTCCAGAGCCTCGTATAATTCCGTTATCCTCTGAGGTTTCCTTCCAGAGCCTCGTATAATTCCGTTATCCTCTGAGGTTTCCTTCCAGAGCCTCGTATAATTCCGTTATCCTCTGAGGTTTCCTTCCAGAGCCTCGTATAATTCCGTTATCCTCTGAGGTTTCCTTCCAGAGCCTCGTATAATTCAGTTATCCTCTGAGGTTTCCTTCCAGAGCCTCGTATAATTCAGTTACCCTCAGAGGTTTCCTTCCAGAGCCTCGTATAATTCAGTTACCCTCGGAGGTTTCCTTCCAGAGTCTCCTATAATTCCCTAAACCACAGAGGTGGCGCGTGAGGCCACATTTCAAGATTAAATCTATTATTTTCATCTTAACCTCCTTTCATAACACGTGGGAAATATTTCAACAACAGCAACAAGAACATCAGCAGCAACAAGGACAAGAGCAGCAACAACAACAAACAAAAAAATTATATTGTGCGAGTAAATACGAATTGCGCTGGCGGAAAATAACAGAAAAAGTTCTATCGTTTATTACTAAGTTGTTTTGATAGTCACCGTAACAGTATCGTCTGAAACCTTGTCTGAAAGCTCTTTGCCATAATAAGGCTTGTCACCTTAGAGCTTTTACTCTTGAAGTCTTGTAGTGTATCTTATGATTAGAAAATTATTAATAACCACTGGGATATTAATGTCTTCCTGTGTGAAAACCCAGAGAAAATAATTATTAAAAATAGAGCACATATCATTCTCCTTGTCAGTAAGATGCCCAGAGTTATTTTTAAGGGGACCTATCTTATCCCTAACTTTTGTTCTATAAACCTGAAAAAAACTTTTTTCGATTGCATGAACAAGGGACCTTGACACTCAAAATTATACTAATAGATCTTTTAATTAAAATAAATAAATATTATTTTTTTACACACGTGTAAATTGGTACCATAAGGAATGAGATTCTTGACTATTTAGTAGGAGTATTAAATTAGTAATATCTTTGAACCTGGGATGTCAGCAGTGTAGTGGAATGACACTTGCTTAAATTAGAAAATTGAGCACTGAAACTGCCTCAGCAGAAGGAAATAACTCAGAGGTAATATCGCAAAAATCGTAAACTGTAACCTAACTGTATATATAGAGATAAATGGTAACAAATACAGACACGATGGAAAAATGCACAAACTTCTTCATCGTTATCCTACATATCCTATATAGATTTGTTTGTGACTTGATAAAGCCCACTATGTGGGCGAAACCTAGTCAATAAAGCATCGCATTATGCTGCATTTGTGTCTATTTTTCCAAAACTATATATATATATATATATATATATATATATATATATATATATATATATATATATATATTTACTGGAGACCTCGTTGGCTCCAACTCTTAAAACAATCTCTGCAAGAGAGAGGTTTCTCTGTGACCTGCAAGAGACATGTTTTTCTGTGACCTGGAAGAGAGATGTTTCTCTGTGACCTGGAAGAGACATGTTTCTCTGTGACCTGGAAGAGAGATGTTTCTCTGTGACCTGGAAGAGATATGTTTCTCTGTGACCTAGAAGAGAGATGTTTCTCTGTGACCTGGAAGAGAGATGTTTCTCTGTGACCTGGAAGAGAGATGTTTCTATGTGACCTGGAAGAGAGATGTTTCTATGTGACCTGGAAGAGAGATGCTTCTCTGTGACCTGGATGAGAGATGTTTCTCTGTGACCTTTAAGAAGAGCTATGATAAAGCTCATGGAAAAGGGAGAGAGTGGACCTACTAGCGACCAGCGAAGAGGCGGGGCCAGGAGCTATGACTCAACCCCTGCAACCACAACTAGGTGAACAAACAAGACACGTAAGTAATTGATGGTAGCCAATCAAGACATTGTAATTTCATTACGTCATGACTTTCTAGCCTGTAACATCCCTGCTGCTGCTGCTGCTGCTGCTGCTGCTGCTGTTGCTGCTGCTGCTGTTGCTGCTGCTGCTGCTGCACAGAGTTAACTGAACTTGAAGCTGACCTGTTCACTTCCCATGCACTTTGCTGAAAATCTTCACCTACTGTCATTAATATCTTAAAGTAAAATACAAGATGCCATCTTCGAGACGGCCCCCTGAAGACGGCCCCCTGAAGACGGCCCCCTGAAGACGGCCCCCTGAAGTCGGCCCCCTGAAGACGGCCCCCTGAAGGCGGCCCCCTGAAGACGGCCCCCTGAAGACGGCCCCCTGAAGACGGCCCCCTGAAGACGGCCCCCTGAAGGCGGCCCCCTGAAGACGGCCCCCTGAAGGCGGCCTCCTGAAGACGGCCCCCTGAAGGCGGCCCCCTGAAGACGGCCCCCTGAAGACAGCCCCCTGTAGACAGCCCCTGTAGACGGCATCTTCAAGATGGCACCTTCAATGTCTTCAAGAAGGCTTCTTCAAGACGGCGTAGACACGTCTTTAGTCTGCTAAGCATTTGAGATTGGGTTGAAAAGTCGTACTACCTGACTCACCGTGGCACTGTATTTACAAGTGATGGAAAGCAACCATCGAGGGAGGTACTGCCTTTTGATGTTACGACGGTACTGAACAATACTTAACGTTTATCGCTGACTAATGAACGTATAAAGTAGTAGGAAACTCTTACTAACTTCGTTTTCCGGTGTGTTTCTTTGCGGTTCGTTTTCCTGAGAGGAATTAAATTCTGCAGATGCTAATATTACTGGAGCTATTTACAGTTAGTCTGCATTCCGTGGATTACCCTACCATCTGTTCCTAAGTATATATATATAACAGTTCCTCAGTACTGCAGGCTCAATTCTCCGTCTGCTAAGATAGAAACAGATAAACTAACTTGTAACTGTACTCAGGTTTACATATCCTCCAAGACGAGTATTTGACTTTTAATCACCGTCCTTTGTAAGAGCCTCTGGCTTCATATGATGGTCAAATGTGCTTATTATGTCTGAGATTACAAGATGTTACTACTAGACTAAGGCTAGATTATTAGTATCTCTGGCAGTACTGATGTTACTGCTAGACTAAGGCTAGATTATAAGTATCTCTGGAAGTACTGTTTGCATGGAGATATCAGTAGCATGAAATACAAAATGTGTGGACAGAGACAGGGCCATATACTGGAGCATTATATCTTAAGTGTCCAAACATCCAGCCTTTCAAACACGCCTCCATGCAAAATTTACAGGATATGACACAACACTTCATTGTTAATAAGATAACCGAAATCTTGAGGTTGTGTGGCATGCTATGAGTATGTTACATTTTATTCGACCTATGTCACACACCCACATAGACATGCCTCCCGACCAGCGAACCCGATGCTAAGGATTTAACGAGCAGGGGCCCCATCGTTATACCAGTACCTTGGTTCAACCAACCAATCACAAGAAAGTCTGCCAAAGTTGTGAAGCGATGTGGTACACTCATGAATCATCCATGGCAGACTTACCTTCAAGTCTGGTCGCTACGGTTCTCAACATGTCTTGTGGTTGCATTTGCCTCATTTTACATAGCTGTATATACTGTACATAGGCAATGTAGGGGAATGTATGAGAGTACAGTTATACCAACACTCTTATATGGGTGTGAAACATGGGTGGTGAATGTTGCAACAAGTAGAACGATGGAGGCAGTGGAGATGTCATGTCTGAGGGCAATGTGTGGTGTGAATATAATGCAGAGAATTCGTAGTTTGGAAATTAGGAAGAGGTGTAGCGTTACCAAAACTATTATCCAGATGGCTGAGGAGAGGTTGTTCAGGTGGTTTGGACATGTAGAGAGGATGGAAGGAAATAGAATGACTTCGAGAGTGTATAAATCTGTAGTGGAGGGAAGGCGGGGTAGGGGACAACCTAGGAAAGGTTGGAGGGAAGGGGTAAAGGAGGTTTTGTGTGCGAGGGGCTTTGGCTTCCAGCAAGCATGCGTGAGCGTGTTAGATAGGAGCGAATGGAGACAAATAGTTTTTGGGACTTGACGTGCTGTTGGAGTGTGCTCAAGGTAACATTTTTTCGGGCCACCCTGCCATGGTGTGAGACGGCCGATGTGTTATATATATATGTATTTTTGTCGTACCGAATAGGTAAAACTGGTCAGTTACTAAAAACTCATTTAAAATTAGGTCCTTTCTAAAAATTTCTCTTATACGTTTAAAGATATATATATTTTCATTTGTTTTAATGTAAAAATTAATTTTGTACCAAAAAGAACCTTAGGAAACTTACCTAAACTTATTATAATCAGCGCAATTTAATTTAGTCTAATCCAACTAAATATGTTTTAGATAAGTTTACAATAATTTAATAATGAAAAACAAAATGAAATATATTTTTTTCGTTATGTTCAGAAGGATTTTTTACAAAATTATTGCATACATAAATTTTCGCTTGCCTTATTCGGCAAGAAGAGCGTTGCTGTTTAAGCCAAAATAGGAAGTTTTACCTATTCGGCACGCGACTGTGAGGTGTAGTCTTGTTGTTGTGACGTGACTGTGAGGTGTAGTCTTGTTGTTGTGACGTGACTGTGAGGTGTAGTCTTGTTGTGACGTGACTGTGAGGTGTAGTCTTGTTGTGACGTGACTGTGAGGTGTAGTCTTGCCATTATATACCTTCCTGTTGATGTTTTGTTTTTTAAAGTTCCTTGATAATGTGAGAACTCACGAAACGCTTGGAATATCACTGTTTTTTACAGTATGTATATATATATATATATATATATATATATATATATATATATATATATATATATATATATATATATATATATATATATATATATATATATATATATTATGTAAATACCAGCTTATATTTTGGCGAAGGAAATACAAACATTTATTCTCTCTGCTGCCTTTTTGGGGCCAGTAGACTACACCTGTGTTTGTAATAATCTGTATTCCACATTGTGCATCGACTACACAATGGGTTTTTTTTATAGAGATTGCAACCCAGTGTTGACCAATTATTTTTTTCTTAGTGGTAATAAGAATTTTTTTTTTTAGTTTGTTTATTACTTATTGTATTGTGTACAACTATATGAAGTAATTGTATAATACTAAATGACTAATATTTGTTTTTAGTAATGTAACAGTGCTCAGTGGTGCCTGGCAAAGACACTTTGTGGCCTCTGTAATCCTGTTGTTTTTGCGCTAGCGTTCACAGTATGGGCTGCGGGGCACAATAAACTAGCTGCAAATGCGGCACAACTATGTCTGAGATGATCCTAAGATGCTGTGCCAAGTCTTGAGGATGCTGCGGTCGTCCAAAGATACGATCTTGAGGTTCCTGAGATGTTCCCAGTTAAGGTCTGGAGACTTCTTAGATGGTGTTGGGGATACTAAGATGGTTCCAAGATCCTGTCTTGAGGATTCTAAGATGATCACAAACTATGTGAAATATATTTAACAATGTTATTTTAACCCTTCAAATCCCATGAACTGATTTCTCAAACATTGCAGTGAGATCATACCCCCCAACGTCTCATTTGCAACGTATTAGATGGACAAAGACCTTCGTCAAACTTCTGGTGGGATGGTTAGGATTCTACACTGTGATGTCTGAGGGACATAAATCAAGAATAGAAATGGTTGTATGCGAGGCGAGGATGAGGGAGAAGGGAGAAGGGAGAAGGGAAAAGGGAGACAAGACATTAGAACATTAAGATATATGGCTTGAAAGAAAAATATGAGAGAGTGAATTGGATAGAATATTATTATCATTATTATTATTATTATTATTATTATTATTATTATTATTATTATTATTATATTATTATAATTATTATTATTATTATTATTATTATTATTATTATTATTATTATTATTATTATTATTATTATTATTAATATTATTATAATTATTATTATTATTATTATTATTATTATTATTATTATTATTATTATTATTATTATTATTATTATTATTATTATTATTATTATTATTATTATTATTATTGGGTTCTGGAAGATAATTGGCTAAATTCCGAAGAACGAGATGATAGCTCCAAATATTTTGATTAAGAGCCATCCACCGGCATCAAAGAATCCTACTTCCCTTGAAGGATGAGGAGGTATAGTGAGTTCAGAGAAGAGGATGATGAAGTAAGAGAGTGGGAATGATGGGGCGAGGGGAAAGTTTGTGTTATGTAGTGAGGGGAGATATGTGATGAGGTTGTGGGTGAGGGGAGAGAGAGAGAGAGGAAAGTTTTGTGAGCATGGGAGCAGAAGCAGGATAATAAAGTGAGGGAAGAGAGGGTGAGGGAGAGGGACTGAAGTCTAAGTTAGGGTGAGGGGAAAATAAACGGTAATTACATGAACCTGTTTGTGCAATCAGTGTAAGATAATACATTCGCTTAATCCTGGGAAATATTACGCTACAAACATACCGTGAGTTATAAATCTCATTCCGACTCAATCACGAACTGATGTAATAAATCCCAGTAAAACACTTCTTGTTCAGCATTATAATGGATTACTCTTTACCTAATGGTGGTAAGGGAAAGCCCTTTTGTAAGAGTAACCCAGCTGCCTAGGGATTAGGATATGGGTAAGACTGCCATCACTGGAGGCGCCGAAGAACTATCCACACGGCCATAGCACTTCACATAAATTTTATGATATATTCCTTAATAAACCTACAAGAGGAGAGTAGAAATAGCTACGTCTTTGATTTTCCAAATATATATATATATATATATATATATATATATATATATATATAATTGTGTGTGTATATATATAAATTTAATCTTACCCAATGTGAGGATGCAAACCCAGTGCTCATACCCTGGCTGGGAAGGAAATCATTACTGTGCTGTCTTAGGTTGCTTCGCCAACGATCTCACATAAGTTTTGGGACAAAGGTTTTATTTACCTCCTGTGCCTTTCTTTTATCCTAAACCTGAGGATATTTGTTGCCTGATCGGCGCCTCGTAACTATTACGGCTTGTCTAGCACGTATGTGTCAGCCCACAACTGATATTTAGAATTCTGTTACTTTGCAGAAATTAGCGAAATAGGAATAAATGTTTTGTCAGTAAGCCAGTGAGTGGCCACAGACCGCCTGGACATTGCCTAGCTTAAAAAAAAGTGGTATTTCACTCGTTGTTAATACTCTGAATTTCCTGCCTGACCTTTGATCAAGTGAAAAATTTACCTTTGACTATTGTTCAATACCGAAAGTGTTCAGCTACCTTTATCCTTTACCTCCCTCCCTCCCTCTCCTTTAATTTCTCTACAGTCGTATTACGTATCATTCTGGCCTGATGGTGTTTGTATTTCTTTTTGATTGAGGCTCCCAAAAAGATAATATACTACTGAAATGTGCATAACTTCAAAGGAAGATTTTTCCTATTACAAATTAGGTTTTCCCCCGTATAAGCCTAGACGGGACTGACATGAGTTAAGAGCCCCACCCTCTATGTGAGTTTTTTTTCTAAATTGCCCTTTATTATGTTCCTCCTGAAGACGTAAATGCAGTTTATATATATATATATATATATATATATATATATATATATATATATATATATATATATATATATATATATATATATATATATATATATATATATATATATATTTTATAGTGTGTGCGCGTGGATAAATTTTATTAGGAAACACAAAATGGTAATTTTCGCATTTAACATATTCACGCGAAATACAAAATGTTTTTCTTTTATGGAAAACGTTTTTGGTAGCAACATATTTTAGAAGAGATTCACTTCAGAGTTTTTATTCAAGTATTATTTGTTGGAAGTACGTTGCAAAAATGTGACCTCTGATGAACATATTGCATACAAGCCTTGGGGAGCTCCCAGCGAACACGCACGCACACGCACGCGCGTACGTACGTACGTCTGGCCCGAAGCTGTTGTACAGCCACATCAGGAGGAAAACAACAGTCAAGGACCAGGTAATCAGGCTGAGGAAGGAAGGAGGAGAGATCACAAGAAACGACCGAGAACTATGTGAAGAGCTCAACATGAGATTTAAAAAAGCATTTATAGTAGAGACAGAAAGGACTCCAGAAAGCCGGAGTGCTGGGGTACACCATCAAGTGCTGGACACAGTGCTTACAACCGAGGAGAAGGTGATGGGGCGAACTAGGTACCTCAAAGGTGATGGGGCCGGACAACATCTCTGTGGGTCCTGAGAGAGGGAGCAAAGGTGCCGTGTGTACCACTAACAACAATCTTCAACACGTGTATCGAAACAGGGCGATTACCTAAGGTGTGGAAGACAGCAAATGTAGTCCCAATTTTTAAAAAAAGGAGACAGACAGGAATCATTAAACTACAGACCAGTGTCACTGACATGTATAGTATGCAAAGTCATGGAGAAGATTATCAATAAAAGACTGGTGGAACACCTAGAAAGGAATAAGCTTATTCACGACAACCAGCATGGTTTCCGGGAAAGGAAATCTTGTGTCACAAACCTACTGGAGTTTTACGACAAGGTGACGGCAGAGAGACGAGAGAGGAGGGCGGTAGATTGCATTTTCTTGGACTGTAAGAAGGCATTTGACACAGTTCCACACAAGAGATTAGTGCAAAAGCTGGAGAATCAGACAGGTATAACAGGGAAGGCACTTCAATGGATCAGAGAATACCTGACAGGACGGCAACAACGAGTCATGGTACGTGATGAGGTGTCAGAGTGGGTGCATGTGACGAGCGGGGTTCCACAGGGGTCAGTCCTAGGACCTTTGCTGTTTCTAGTATATGTGAATGATATAACGAAAGGGATAAATGTGAAGCTAATGAGTAGAATTCAGTCGGAAGAGGATCAGACGGGACTACAAATGGACCTGGACAGGCTGCAAGCCTGGTTCAACAACTGGCTCCTAGAGTTTAACCCCACCAAGTCCAAAGTCATGAAGATCAGGGAATGGCAAAGAAGACCAGAGACAGAGTACAGTCTAGGGGGCCGAAGACTGCAAACTTCACTCAAAGAAAAGGATCTTGGGGTGAGTATCATACCGAGCACATCTCCTGAGGCGTATATCAACCAAATAACTGCTGCAGCATATGGGCGACTGGCAAACCTAAAAATAGCATTCCGACACCTCAGTAAGGAATCATTCAAGACTGTACACCGTGTACATCAGGGCCATATTGGAGTATGCAGCACCAGTTTGAAACCCACACTTAGTCAAGCACGTCAATAAATTAGAGAAAGTGCAGAAGTTTGCAACGAGACTAGTCCAGGGGCGAAGGGGCATGTCCTACGAAGAGAGGTTAATCGACCTGACAACACTGGAAGACTGGAGGGACATGATAACGACATTTAAAATACTGAGCAGAATTGGCAAGAGATGGGACACAGCAACAAGGGGTCACAGTTGAAAGTTGAAGACTCAGATGAGCCAGGCAATGAAATAGTCTGGAAAGTGATGTAGTGGAGGCAGGATCCATACATAGCTTTAAGAAGAGGTATGATAAAGCTCCTGGAGCAGGGAGAGTGTGGACCTAGTAGCTACCAGTGAATAGGAGGGGCCAGAAGCTATGACTTGACCCCTTCAACCACAATTAAGTGAGCACAATCTCACCAACATTCTCACTCTTTAAGTGTGTGTGTGTGTGTGTGTGTGTGTGTGTGTGTGTGTGCATGTGTGTACTCACCTAGTTGTGGTTGCAGGGGTCGAGTCATAGCTGCAGGGTGTGTGTGTGTGTGTGTGTGTGTGTGTGTGTGTGTGTGCGTGTGTGTGCGCGTGTGTGCGCGTGTGCGTGTGTGTGTGTATACTCACCTATTTGCACTCGCCTGTTTGTGGTTTCAGGGGTCGAGACTCAGCTCCTGTGTGTTAGTTAGTTACCATTTTGTCCTAGGCACATGTCTATTAGACACTAGGCCTATTGTATGTATGTGTGTGTGTGTAACGAAACACTTCGAAATGTTTCGGCCCCGCCGGGAATTGAACCCGGGCCCGGGTGTGTGTGTGTATGTCTGCGTACGTGTGTACGTGTGTACCAGCATCCCAGCACGGGAGGCTGGTGCTTCTGGGAAGACGTAAGAGACGTAGATAAGAGAAAAGGAAGTATAAAGAAAGAAGACGATGACGGGAATAGAAGGAAGTTTGGGAATGGAGAAACACGACATATATCCGCTGGAGAGACGTGAGCGACAACAATTTGCAGAGGGAGATGGAGTACGGGTGGAAGATGGAGAGGGAAGAAGGAGGGAGAGAGAAAGATGAGAGAGGCGGATATGGGACAAGGGAAGGAGACACAAAGATTGAGAATAAGGCGGCCATAAAGTGCACTCTGAGTTTCTCCCAACAGTGCACTCTAGGAGTTTCTCCCCACACTACAGTGCACTCTAGGGAGTTTCTCACCACACTACAGTGCACTCTAGGGAGTTTCTTCCCACACTACAGTGCACTCTAGGGAGTTTCTTCCCACACTACAGTGCACTCTAGGGAGTTTCTTCCCACACTACAGTGCACTCTAGGGAGTTTCTTCCCCACACTACAGTGCACTCTAGGGAGTTTCTTCCCACACTACAGTGCACTCTAGGGAGTTTCTTCCCACACTACAGTGCACTCTAGGGAGTTTCTTCCCACACTACAGTGCACTCTAGGGAGTTTCTTCCCACACTACAGTGCACTCTAGGGAGTTTCTTCCCACACTACAGTGCACTCTAGGGAGTTTCTTCCCTCACACTAAAACATTCTTTAGGTTACCATGCCATTTATGATTCAATATCTTCAGTATTTACTGCAAGAATTTATGTAAATCTTCTGTAACAGTTGGCATCAGTTGAATATTTATCTACTGGACGATTTTGGGAAAATTTGGTATTTTTACCCAAGTCAAAAATGATTATATAGAATATACTAATTAACACGCAAAAAAAATGCTTTACTTTTGTCACAAACTGGATATGTAATTATATCAGTTATTTTGCGAAGGGAGCCATGGAATGTTGTGAATAATTTGGATAGTGTGATTTAATGTATATGAAATATTTATATCTGCAAGAGGATGTAAGGTTTAGGCAGTGACACCACTATTTGAAATTTGTGTGTTAATATTGTTTATGCTTGTTTATTGTACCTTCAGATGTAAACTTGGGCACAACAAGTGATCACTGTATCGACGTCCGTGGCCCCAGACTATTTAACATCTTACCAGAAGATATCAGAAACACTGCTGGAACAAGTGTAGAAGCCTTCAAGATATCAGAAACACTGCTGGAACAAGTGTAGAAGCCTTCAAGATATCAGAAACACTGCTGGAACAAGTGTAGAAGCCTTCAAGATATCAGAAACACTGCTGGAACAAGTGTTGAAGCCTTCAAGATATCAGAAACACTGCTGGAACAAGTGTTGAAGCCTTCAAGATATCAGAAACACTGCTGGAACAAGTGTAGAAGCCTTCAAGATATCAGAAACACTGCTGGAACAAGTGTAGAAGCCTTCAAGATATCAGAAACACTGCTGGAACAAGTGTAGAAGCCTTCAAGATATCAGAAACACTGCTGGAACAAGTGTTGAAGCCTTCAAGATATCAGAAACACTGCTGGAACAAGTGTAGAAGCCTTCAAGATATCAGAAACACTGCTGGAACAAGTGTAGAAGCCTTCAAGATATCAGAAACACTGCTGGAACAAGTGTAGAAGCCTTCAAGAGGAAACTGGACAAGTGTCTTAACCAGGTGCCAGATCAACCAGGCTATACTGGATATGTAGGCCAGCGGGCCCCTAGCAGTAACAGACTGGTTGACTTAGCAAGCACCAGAAGAGCTTGGCCCATGGCCGGGCTTCGGGAGTAAAGAAACTCTCTGAATTCACTAAAGGTATATTTGAGTAGACAGGATAGAATTTGGGGACAGCAAAGTATGTACTCATAGTTGGTAATAAACATCTATTTTTATTTAAGATGATATAATTGTACTCTTGGTTGAGTATGTTAGGGAAGCTTTTAAGGCTCATTTTAAGGTATTATATATATAAATTTGTGAAGGCAAATGAATTGTCTTTGAGAAGCTCAGCTGATCCTCGTCTGAAAATACGAATTCTCTCATTGAGTACCTTACAATACCGACAAGTTGATAAGACACTTGTGCAGCACTAAGTATATTTATTCCGAAACGCTACGCCTACACAGCAGGCTTCTTCAGTAGAATACAGAGGAGGCAGCAGACGACGTAGTTGTGAGGTGGACAGTCCTTCAACCTGGGGAAGAGTTCTCAGTAGTCTGGAACAATATGAAGCTAAAGAATAGGAAGACTTGTATACTGTCAAGGTGAGGTGCCTGTAATCGTGACAGGACAGGAGGGGCTAACTAGTAGACGTAAGCATGTCATCATTCAGAGGTAGTATAGCAAACCTAGCGGTCATGCAAATAAGTTATCGAAGTCCTCGTTGTCATGCAGTGTGTGACAGTGATTGCAGTACCGACACATATGCAACAGTTAGTAGTAGTAGTTGAAATAGTAGTAGTATTAGAAGTAGCACTGGTAGTAGTTGCAGCAATAGGCAGCAGGTCTAAGTCTCCTACCGGCTCAAGCCAATGACCCAACCTAGTCAGGTCAGGTCACATCCACTTAAGGAAGGAGCACGTCATCAGACCCACTAGCACAAGCTAATGGCAGTAACAGCAGGAACAGTTTAGTGGCAACAACATTGAAAGAACACACAAACACCATTATAAGTTGGTAATTATAAATGTGTTTATCAGTTCCCCTCCAATTACGACACCTGTAGAAGGGCTGGAACCTGCCGGACCATAACCCTCTATGTATATTGACCGCCATATTACTCTTCGTGGATCACATACATATTGCTTTATTACGTACACACGTTCCATGAAATTGGTGTGGCAGTGGTGGAGTGTATAGCTCAGATTGATATGTATTGAACTGCTTGAATGCGAGATTTATAAAGGGAGTTTTCTGACCGATTAATATTGGAGAGGATGGTGTGAAGGCCCTGTGACTACACCAAGGCCCTGTGACTACACCAAGGCCCTGTGACTACACCAAGGCCCTGTGACTACACCAAGGCCCTGTGACTACACCAAGGCCCTGTGACTACACCAAGGCCCTGTGACTACACCAAGGCCCTGTGACTACACCAAGGCCCTGTGACTACACCAAGGCCCTGTGACTACACCAAGGCCCTGTGACTACACCAGACATCTAAAAGTAGTTTTCTGCCGAGTGCCCTTCAAAGATTTTTTTTCCTTGCACTACAGCATAATTCAGGGAGTATCTTCCCTTATTACAGAGCGCTTCAGGGAGTTTCTTCCCACACCACAGGACGCTTCGACGACTTCCCGCATTACAGCAAACTTCAGGGAGTTTATGCACTCAGGGAGTTTATGCACTCAGGGAGTTTATGCACTCAGGGAGTTTATGCACTCAGGGAATTTATGCACTCAGGGAGTTTATGCACTCAGGGAGTTTATGCACTCAGGGAGTTTATGCACTCAGGGAGTTTATGTACTCAGGGAGTTTATGCACTCATGGAATTTATGCACTCAGGGAGTTTATGCACTCAGGGAGTTTATGCACTCAGGGAGTTTATGCACTCAGGGAGTTTATGCACGGATAACAATATGATGTTCAATGAAGACAAATTCCAACTACTCCGTTATGGAAAACTGAAGGAGATAATAACTAGAACTTAGTATACTACAAACTCTGATCACACAGTAAAGCGGAAAAATAATGTGAGGGACCTGGGAGTGATAATGTCTGAGGATCTCACTTTCAAGGATCACAACAGCGGCATGATCACAACTGCAAAGAAAATGATAGGATGTTTAATGAGAACCTTCAAAACAAGAGATGCCAAGCCAATGATGATCGTTTTCAAATCACTTGTTCTCTCTAGGCTGGAATATTACTGTACATTAACATCTCCGTTCAAGGCAGGTGAAATTGCAGATCTAGAGAATGTACAGAGAACCTTTACTGCACATATAAGTTCTATCAAACATCTCAACTACTGGGAACGCTTGGAAGCACTTGACTTGTACTCACTGGAGCGCAGGCGAGAGAGATATATCATAATCTACACTTGGAAAATCCTAGAAGGAATGGTTCCGAATCTGCACACAGAAATCACTCCCTACGAAAGTAAAAGACTGGACAGGCTGTGCAAAATACCTCAATGAAAAGTATTGGCGCCATTTGTACACTAAGAGAAAACACCATAAGTGTCCGGGGCCCAAGATTGTTCAACAGCCTCCTACCATGCGTAAGGAAAATTGCCAATAGGTCCCTGGCTGCCTTCAAGAGGAAGCTGGACAGATACTTAAAGTCAGTGCCGGATCAGCCGGGCTGTGGTTCGTACGTTGGACTACGTGCTGCCAACAGTAACAGCCTGGTTGATCAGGTCCTGATCCACCGGGAGGCCTGGTCGTGCACCGGGCCGCGGGGGCGTTGATCCCCGAAATACCCTCCAGGTTGAGTCCAGGAAAGCACTTTTCAGGAGGAAGTGTCGAGTGAGGGACTCACTGTAACTTTCAATTCTCAATCCATTTATGCATGACCCTATCATCTCCATCTCTATTAGTCATCTCTGTTAGTCATTTCCATCTCTGTTACTCATTTCCATCGAACAATTGTATATTATCATAACTTTGCTATGAACGCGTGTAAATAATTTACCATTTTATTCACGAAGAATAAAAGGCACGACACAGTAACTAGCTAATGGTCTAAATCGAACAGCCACGTTGTTTTAAGTCTCCTTCTCCTATGTTCGAGTTAGTTGTGTATATTTCATTCACCTTCGCTGTTGTACAGTGTATTATATGTATCAGTCTTTCTTGTTGGAATGTACGAATTTCTGAAATTGGTTGAAAAAGTTAATTTCTTGAAAATTGGTTGAAAGTGTTAATTTCTTGAAAATTGGTTGTAAGTGTTAATTTCTTGAAAATTGGTTGAAAGTATTAATTTCTTGAAAATTGGTTGAAAGTGTTAATTTCTTGAAATTGGTTGAAAGAGTTAATTTCTTGAAATTGGTTGAAAGTATTATTTCTTGAAAATTGGTTGCAAGTGTTAATTTCTTGAAATTTGGTTGAAAGTGTTAATTTCTTGAAAATTGGTTGAAAGTATTAATTTCTTGAAAATTGGTTGCAAGTGTTAATTTCTTGAAAATTGGTTGAAAGTTATAATTTCTTGAAAATGGTTGAAAGTGTTAATTTCTTGAAATTGGTTGAAAGAGTTAATTTCTTGAAAATTGGTTGAAAGTATTAATTTCTTGAAAATTGGTTGGAAGTATTAATTTCTTGAAAATTGGTTGAAAGTGTTAATTTCTTGAAAATTGGTTGGAAGTATTAATTTCTTGAAAATTGGTTGAAAGTGTTAATTTCTTGAAAATTGGTTGAAAGTGTTAATTTCTTGAAAATTGGTTGAAAGTATTAATTTCTTGAAAATTGGTTGAAAGTGTTAATTTCTTGAAAATTGGTTGTTCATGAGAGGCTTCTTGAGTATGAGAGCAAAGACACACTCTGGCTCCTCGACTCTGTTTTGACAGATAAAAGAGCCCCATTCCCTGGCTCCTGGACTATTCTAAAAAATGATAAGGCCACCCTTATCCCCCTGGTTCTTGGACTATACTAAAGAAAGGCAAAGAGACTCACCCTCTGGCTCCTGGACAATGCTAAAAAAAAAAAGCAAGGAAACCCACCTCCTGATTCCTGGACTATATTAAAAGCAAGGAAACCTACCTCATGATTCCTGCACTATATTTAAAGCAAGGAAACCCATCTCCTGATTCTTGGACTATATTAAAAGCAAGGAAACCCATCTCCTGATTCCTGGACTATATTAAAAGCAAGGAAACCCACCTCCTGATTCCTGGACTATATTAAAAGCAAGGAAACCCACCTCCTGATTCCTGGACTATATTAAAAGCAAGGAAACCCACCTCCTGATTCCTGCACTATATTAAAAGCAAGGAAACCCACACCATGATTACTGGATTATGCTAAGAAAAAGCACTAATAGGCACCCTATGGCTCCTGAACACAATGGTGTGATCCAGGACTATCGCACCACCACCCGCTGATCCAGGAAGCTCTCTGTTGTCTGGAAATCCCAGGCCGCTTGGTAGTGCTCAAGGGACAAGAAGAAGGCTCAATACCGTGACTGAAACAACACACTAATAACCCTCACACAGGAAAAATGACGACGTTTCGGTCCGACTTAGACCATTATCTAGTGACTCACAAGTGCCAGGGGACAATTTTTGCCGCAGTAGCAACAGTTATAGCTAAAAAAATATTAAAAATATTAATTACAATTAAAGCCGAAATAAATTAATTATGATCTCAATTACGGATGTACTCCATACCCACAGTTCACTATAAAATTAATTATTTAGAGATAAAAATTTGTAATAGTCGGCTATACTCACCTATTTGTGGTTGCAGGGGTCGATTCACAGTTCCTGAACCCGCCTCTTCACTGGTCGCCACTAGGTCCACTCTCCCTGCTCCATAAGCTTTATCCTATCTCTTAAAAGATATGTATGGAACCTGCTTCCACTACATCACTTTCCAGACTGTTCCACTTCCAGTTGTGACCTCTTGTTGCCGTGTCACATCTCTGTAACATCCTCTCCCTATCCACTTCGTCAGTTCCCTCAGTATTTATATTTTATCATGTCCCCTCTTGTCTCTCCTGTCCTCCAGTGTCGTCAGGTTGGGTTCCCTTAATGTCTCCTCGTAGGACATGCCCCATTTGCTCCGAGACTAAGTCTATTTGCAAACTATTGCACTTTCTCGAAATTCTGGACTTTTGGTTGATCATTTGTGGGTTGCAAATGATGCTGCATACTCCAGTATGAACCTCATGTACACGGTGTACAGCCTCTTAAATGAGTCCTTGCTAAGGTGCCGAAACGCTATTCATAGGTTTGTGTGTGTGTATTTTTATATACATATAATATATAGTACATATATATATATATATATATATATATATATATATATATATATATATATATATATATATATATATATATACATATGTACTATATATTATATGTATGTCGTGCCGAATAGGTAAAACTTTCGATTTTGGCTTAAATAGCAACGCTCTTCTTGCCGAATAAGGCAAGGAAAGTTTCTGTATGCAGTAATTTCGCAAATATCATTCTGAATCTAACGAAAAATATATTTAATTGTGTTTATTAAATTATTGTAAACTTATCTAAAATATATTTAGTTGGATTAGGCTAAATTAAATTGCGCTTGTTATAATAAGGTGAGGTAAGTTTTCTAAAGTTCTTTTGGTACAAAATTATTAATTTATACACTAACATAAATGAAAAAATATATCTTTAAACGTATAAGAGAAAATTTTAGAAAGAACATAATTTTAAATGAGTTCTTGCTAATTATATATATATATATATATATATATATATATATATATATATATATATATATATATATATATATATAATATAATATAATTAGAGAGAGGGAGAGAGAGAGAGAGAGAGAGAGAGAGAGAGAGAGAGAGAGAGAGAGAGAGAGAGAGAGAGAGAGAGAGAGAGAGAGAGAGAGAGAGAGAGAGAGAGAGAGAGAGAGAGAGAGTCTGTTAAGATGTTTGAAACATAATTTCGATATCCTGACCTTTCAAAGGCAGGTTGGATCATTAGTACGACTCACTTCCAAGGAGAGTGACCTATTTTTTTACTTTATTTTTAACGCGAGAGGGAAAAAAATGACCTGTTCGAGACTTGTTTTACATATTTTTTTTCGCGTGGCCTTAATCCTTCAAAGAAATCGTAATATATTTTTTCTTTCGTATAATATGCGTAAGATTCGACTTGTGCGATTTTTATATAAGATTTTTTAGTTAATGGCTGAAAGACAAGAAATTAATATTTTGGTTGGTTAAGATAAGATTTTCTTCGGATTTTTAACCCCGGAGGGTTAGCCACCCAGGATAACCCAAGAAAGTCAGTGCGTCATCGAGGACTGTCTGTCTTATTTCCATTGGAGTCCTTAATCTTGTCCCCCAGGATGCGACCCACACCAATCGATTACATAAATATTAGCTGTAAACATTGATATAGGACTGAAATAAACATCAATATTTTAGGACAGACGGAGAGAAATGAGCATCATTACGCTCTATATATCTTTCTAAATATCTATATATCTATATATCTATCTATATATCTATCTATCTATATATATATATCTATATATCTATCTATATATCTATATAGATATATAGGTTTGTCAGGAAACTGGACAAGTGTTTCCTGACCCGTCGCTGGAGCTTTTGGTCATCTGACAGAGGCCTTCAGCTGGCCTACCGGTTCTGAATGTTGAAAAAACACAGCAGCCCATTGAGAATATAATCTTCTTAATTAATTAAAAAAGGAATGTGTTGGTCATGATTTTACACTAAGTGAAAGTTTATAATGTAAGGTGTTTATATTGTGAATAAATGATATATTAATACATTTATGGAGAATTTATTCACAAGACTAAACACCTGCTTAGCAGTGTTCACGACGATTCATCTTAGTAAACATTTCTTCTATGTGTTGCTGAATGTTGACCTATATCTCGCCAAGTGTTTGAGGCTGTTACGATTACAGTGTTTTTTGAGAAACCCCTTTAAAAAAAAGACCTTATACTGTGAAAACCATTCTTGTACTAAATGATCACTGAAAAATACTGGTTACAATAATATTTGTTTGTTGATTCAAATTTCAGATATTTTTTTTTTTTTTTTTGTGAATGTCTAATGCAACTTGAATATCCATCAATGTTTTACACTTTTCCCCGAGGGGTAGCATTTTCCCCTCGAGGGGTAGCATTGTTTTAATTTCCAATAGGAAGTTACCAATAACTGCACTGTTCTGAGAAAGAGATATTTGCATAGTGGTCTGTGGGGTAGCAGAATATTGACTGTGTTCTGGAAAGTACCACTATATACACTGTGTTTTGGGAGGTACCAATGTATACTGCGTGCTTTGGAACATTCCATTATTTATGTTCGGGGAGGTACCAATGTATACTGCGTGCTTTGGAACATTCTATTATTTATGTTCGGGGAGGTACCAATGTATACTGCGTGCTTTTGGAACATTCCATTATTCATATTCCGGGAGGTACCAATGTACACTTTGTGTGAATATGATGGTATACGCACCGACAAGTTAACATCTTTAGGTATCTTTATACCGAAACGTTTCGCCTACAAAGCAGCCTTCAGTCTAATACAGAGGTAGCAGAAGCAGTAGATATGTAAAGACAATGTAGACGTAGTTTTGAGGTGATCAGTCCCTTAACCTGTAGAAACAGTATTTGAGGTGATCAGTCCCTTAACCTGTAGAAACAGTATTTGAGGTGGTCAGTCCCTTAACCTGGAGAAGAGTTCAGCTTCATAGTCTGGAACAATGAGAAGCTTTAGCAAGAGAATGGGGAGTATTGTATACAGTGTATTCTGTGAGGTACCAATGTAAATACTATCCTGAGTGGTACTAATATTTACGCAGGTTTGGCTGCAACCATTCTTGACACCGTTATCACAAAAGTTCCACTATTAGCATTGTCTTCTGACAAGTATCTATATTTACATTATCTCCCAGTGGAACATTAACCAATGGAATGTTAACCAATGGAATATTAAACAATGGATAATTTAATGGATGTTCAAGAGAGTCCCATGATTGCTGTTAAATCTGTCAGTAGTTTTAACTTTTGTTACTCTGAACTCACCGAGTTTTATACAATGAGTGTTGGACTCACCAAATTGTACTCACCGATTTGTACTCATTGATTTGTTTACACTGAGTTGTACTCTGTTTATACCTTCTTGATTTTTTTTTTGTCAATAACAGTCCATCCTAATCTTGCGTGACAAGTGGTGTAACAACCTGTTACTTAGTGTTAAAGACGTTATACTGACGGTCTGTTACTGTTATTGACGTTATATTGATGGTCTGTTACTGTTATTGACGTAATACTGACGGTCTGTTACTGGTGTTATGGACGTTATACTGACGGTCTGTTACTGGTATTGACGTAACACTGACGGTCTGTTACTGTTATTGACGTTATACTGGCGGTCTGTTACTGGTGTTATGGACGTTATACTGACGGTCTGTTACTGGTATTGACGTAACACTGACGGTCTGTTACTGTTATTGACGTTATACTGGCGGTCTGTTACTGGTGTTATGGACGTTATACTGACGGTCTGTTACTGTTATTGACGTAATACTGACGGTCTTTTACTGTTATTGACGTTATACTGAGTCTGTTACTGGTGTTATGGACGTTATACTGACGGTCTGTTACTGTTATTGACGTAATACTGACGGTCTTTTACTGCTATTGACGTTATACTGAGTCTGTTACTGGTGTTATAGACGTTATACTGACGGCTTGTTACTGGAGTTATGGACGTTATACTGACGATCTGTTACTGGTGTTATAGACGCCACATTAACGGGTGTCTGTTCCTTTAATCTATTGTAGAATTCACTAATTTGTGTTCGGTTATTTATTTACACCTTCTTGTATTCCTGGAGCCTTCACAGTTGGCATCCAGGTGTACTCATCGAGTTGTACTAGCTAGCTTGTACTAGCTAGGCTGTACTAGCTAGCTTGTACTAGCTAGGTTACACTAGCTAGGCTGTACTAGCTAGGCTGTACTAGCCAGGCTGTACTAGCTAGGCTGTACTAGCTAGCTTGTACTAGCTAGGTTGCACTAGCTAGGCTGTACTAGCTAGCTTGTACTAGCTAGCTTGTACTAGCTAGGTTGCACTAGCTAGGCTGTACTAGCTAGGCTGTACTAGCTAGGCTGTACTAGCTAGGCTGTACTAGCTAGGCTGTACTAGCTAGCTTGTACTAGCTAGGTTGCACTAGCTAGGCTGTACTAGCTAGCTTGTACTAGCTAGGTTGCACTAGCCAGGCTGTACTAGCTAGGCTGTACTAGCTAGGCTGTACTAGCTAGGCTGTACTAGCTAGGCTGTACTAGCTAGCTTGTACTAGCTAGGTTGCACTAGCTAGGCTGTACTAGCTAGGTTGTACTAGTTAGCTTGTACTAGTTAGGTTGTACTAGCTAGGCTGTACTAGCTAGGCTGTACTAGCTAGGCTGTACTAGCTAGGTTGTACTAGCTAGGTTGTACTAGCTAGGTTGTACTAGCTAGGCTGTACTAGCTAGGCTGTACTAGCTAGATTGTACTAGCTAGGCTGTACTAGCTAGGTTGTACTAGCTAGGTTGCACTAGCTAGGCTGTACTAGCTAGGTTGTACTAGCTAGGTTGTACTAGCTAGGCTGTACTAGCTAGGATGTACTAGCTAGCTTGTACTAGTTAGGTTGTACTAGCTAGGCTGTACTAGCTAGGCTGTACTAGCTAGGCTGTACTAGCTAGGCTGTACTAGCTAGCTTGTACTAGCTAGGTTGTACTAGCTAGGTTGTACTAGCTAGGCTGTACTAGCTAGGTTGTACTAGCTAGGCTGTACTAGCTAGGTTGCACTAGCTAGGCTGTACTAGCTATGTTGTACTAGCTAGCTTGTACTAGCTAGGTTATACTAGCTAGCTTGTACTAGCTAGGTTGTACTAGCTAGGTTGTACTAGCTAGGCTGTACTAGCTAGGCTGTACTAGCTAGCTTGTACTAGCTAGTTTGTACTAGCTAGGTTGCACTAGCTAGGCTGTACTAGCTAGGTTGTACTAGCTAGCTTGTACTAGCTAGCTTGTACTAGCTAGGCTGTACTAGCTAGCTTGTACTAGCTAGGCTGTACAGCCTAGGGAAGATTAGAGCTGAGAACTGAACAGCGTTACTCTAATACAACTTACTGCTGTAAACGTTACTATGGTTCATTTAGTAGCTAAAAACGTTACTATTGTACAACTAATAGCTAAAAACGTTACCTGGAGTATACCTGGAGAGGGTTTCTGTGGTCAGCGCCCCCGCGGCCCAGTCTGTGAACAGTAGTAGCTATATAACTATGCTATAAAACCTTACTATTGCGGATCTAATGGATATTAAACGTTACCTTAGTACAAATACTAGTTATAAAAGGTTCTTATTATATACTTAATTGCTGTGCAACGTTGCCTTAGTACAACTGAAGGCTGTGTAATGTTCACTGTGTATAGTCTAGTAATTTACAAATGTGCTTAAAACTCTTAATGAATGAAGATACTTGATAGATGATCAGGTTTGAGCCCAATTATAGGTTCTAATTCCTTGTACCAAGATGCGTTCACAAACCACGGAATGGGTGGGGTTTGAACCCACGGCAGGCGAGCGTTAAACCCCACCCGTTCCGTGGTTTGTTTGCAATCGTGTTATTACGATTTCGTTAGTTCGTTCACTATCAGAGAGGCGTTCACTTCCTTCAAGGGTCGTTTAAATATAATAATCATAACAATACTCTACGGTTTAAAATTCCATTTAACTTTGCTTTGTTTACCTTTCTTCGATGCCTGTGAAGAGCTCTTGCTTCCAAAGAATTGGAGCAACTTCCCCCCACCCCTTTCGAATAAAATCGAATTAACTCCCATACCCAAATTTTTTTCAAAACATATGAGGATTTAGTAAATTCTTTTTGTATATAATTAGGGAATTTTGGTGGGTTCTCTAGTGTTATCCTCAAGTGTATCCCTCATAATTGAAAGCATTTACTAGGGATCCCTGCAGACAGCCAGCTTAGGCTCCCTCGCAGGATCTTGCTCTGTGTCTCAGCAAAGTTCTAATCCGGAGTTATACGTGTTAAGCCTCAAGCTTTGTAACTCGCAAATCTCACCAGTTAAGAGTCTTAGCGGGAGACGTCAGAGTAGGCTTGCAAGCCCTAGGAACGCTCCCAGAGGGCCAGGAATTATGTGAGAGGGCGAGGACTTGTCTTGAAGCGAGCGAAGTGTTTAGCGGTGGTCAAGAATAGTCCCTGAATGCTAGAAATGGTTCTTTACAGCCTGAAATGGTCCCTGTGGGCTAAGACCTGTCTGGAAGGACCAGGAATAGTCCGAGAGGACGTAATAATGATCTATGAAGGTCTGAAATTATGAGAGACGGAAATGTTTCGAGTGGGCAAGGAATGTTTAAGGTGATTTTAGAATGGTTCCACATGGTCAGAAATATTAAAAAAAAGAGCTAAACTTGTTTTAAAAAGCTCGAAATAGTGCAGAAATGTGAAGAATAATTAGTAAGCAATGGGTAAACAATATTTTCAATGGACGGGTAATAGTTTAAAATGGCATAAATGATCCCAAAGAACCGGGAATAGCCAGAACCATAAATAACCACATTGGTCTTGGAATGATAGAGAGGACCAGGAATGGCCTGACAAAAACAGTTTGGATGAACCATGAATAATCCTAGAAAGCCAGGAATGGTCTCAGATGTCAGGAAAGATTAGAGGTAAATGATTCGAAAAGACCTGGAATGATTTGAGAGGTCCAGAGAATACTCTTGACATAATTAAAAATGGTCTTACGCGGCCCATAAATGGCCTTAGTGAGCAAAGAATGATCATAAGGGCCAGAAATAACCCTTCGGGATCTGGAATTGCCATTAGGGGTTTGAAAGAGCTCTAATGAGACACATGTGATCAGGAAAGCTTTGAAAAATTCCTTAATGGTGAGGCAGATGATGTGGGTTAAGAACGGATGGAAAAGTTATTTACCAAAATAAGTTAGGAATGACTGAGAAACATCAGAAACGAGAATAAAAGTTTCAGATAAGAAGCCTCAGGAATTGCTGGAAGACATCACAAAATAGTTGAGGGATGCTCTAACAGGCCACCGGGACTTAGAGACCTTGGAAGAGTTGCTAGAGTTCAAGAGCATCTGGAAGTGTCAGCAAATGGGTCGGAAGGGGGGCCAGCGTGCCAAGGAGAGACGAGAATTAAGCGAAATGTCGGGAAATAATTTCAAGGAATGCCAAAGTGTTGAAATGTTACGAGAGTGTTTCGGTGTGTTAGAAGACATTTTTACGAGGATGTTTGTTAGTTGAAAATGATCGATAAAATGTTTATTTGCCAGGAAGAGTTGAAAATACTTGAACATTTTCAAAGTCACGCGTTATTACTCATGAATAATTCCGATTCAGATCTTCAACTTCAACATCTCGCTATAATACGCCGCACTCTGAACTATTCCTTTCGCGTACATTGAATTTCGGAAAGGGAGCCGGGCTAATGCAATACCGGGAAACATTTGTCGGGTCTCGCAACGCCCGTAACGCATCTAGTTACATTAAATCTTTAATATAGACGTAATATTCAACGCCTTCCGGAGAAAACATTTAAATAATATGCGTAATAAAAATATTCATGTTAATCCAAGTGAACATTTTATGAACTCTAAATTTCGTCTGGGAGGGGGAGGGGGAGAGAGGGGGGAGGGGGGAGGAGGCATGGAAGCCCAACCAAGCAGCTCAGTATTTCTCATCTGGCGGTTAGCGTGTCAGGTGGTGGGTGAGAGCGAGGGTTCTCCTTTAAGGGAAGCCCCTTAGGGTTGGGTCTCTCTCTCTCAGTCTGTTTTTTTTTTTTCCCGGCTTACTGAGAGGCTTTTTCATACTCATCGTTTTTTTTTTTTTTTGTCTAAGCGTTCCACCGACGAAAAATAATTGTCTGAAATGCACTGTGAAGATGTAAATCAGAATTTTTTTTTTTTATGGGTATTGAGTAGCTATCGTGTTTTCAATTTTTTTTTTTTTTTTTTTGTTGGTTTTCTTTTTATTGTTTTTGTTGTTTTTGTTTTTATTGTTGTTTTTTTATTTTGTTGTTGCCAATATTTTTTAATTTTCCAACTCTTTTATTCCGCTCGTAACTCGCGAACGCCTCTTCCGATCGCCTTCAAATTTTCGACACTACTATAACGCGTACCAAATTCTTGGAACAATTAGCAGCTCTCACGTGACCAAAGTTGTTGTACCCATACCCAGCATTAATTATTGGCTGGGTTAACTTCCGTGACCCTCAGTCTACCTACCTGGAGAGAATTCCAGGGGTCAACGCCCTCGCGGCCCGGTCCGTGACCAGGCCTCAGTGGTGGAGCTCTAATTGAACGTTCACACTGGGTGCCCCCCCAAAAAATCGACATCGGAGAGTGAAAGTCAATATTTTTTTGTAAATTTGACGGTGTATGTAAAATATTGTGTAACTTTTATTCCCGTCAGATGACGGTAAATGATTTCCACTCAATGGCTGATACATCTTAAGGCCAGGATAGAACCTAAAAAAATTTATTAATATTTTATTTTTTATCGGCACATCGGTCGTTTCCCACCGAAGTATGGTGACCCGTAAAAGAAGAAGCACTTTCGTCATCACTCGCTCCATTACTGTCTCGCCAGAGGCGTGCCTACGCTACAGTTCAAAAATTGCAACATATATCCACCCCTCCTTTAGAGTGCAGGCACTGTATTTCCCACCTCCAGGACTCAAGTCCAGCTAACCGGTTTCCCTCAATCCCTTCAAAAAATGTTACCTTGCTCACACTCCAACAGCTCGTCAAATCCCACACTTCAGATTATGGCCGTATTTCATTTCATTTTTGAGTGAATTGCGTGAGTGCGTGCGTGAGCGCATTGAGGAACATGTGCGAGTGAGTAATAACGAGTAGTTTTGTCTATCATTGCGTAATCCGTGAAAGGTATTGCATAACACCAGCCCTCCGTGCACCAGTGCAAGCGAAAGGACTAGTGCAGAGTGCGGCACAAGTTTCTTCTGTAATTAAATATGAGAGTCGAAAATTCAATGGGGACCTGAGGAAGCATTCACAAGTTCCTGCATGCAAACTAATATCCCAATTCACTAAAAATATATATATTAGGACCTATAAAATCTAAATCTAATTCAGCGCATCCACTGTGAAACACAAGTCTTTGAAAGTTTCAAGCCAACCTGAAGTTCAATATCCCGGAAATACTCCGGCACTTGAAATATTATGCCGCTGAAGTTATCGTAAACTAGCATGTTACTTAAACAGATTTCTTCAATAAAAAGCAGTATGGGACCTTCACATGGAAAACTCAATCCAAACTATTCACTTAGCAAATTAAAGCTAACACAACCTATTATCTAAGTTAATCTTCCTTTAAGAAAACCAGATTTGCTTTAAACTTGTAATGGCGGCCAGAAGATCCATTTTCTGGTTATTGCTTTATTCCAACAAAAATCTTGTTAACTACGCAAGTACAAAATAACCTGAGGGATAGTTAGAGTAGAGAGTGATAGGCTCCTTTAGAGGCGGAAAACTGGTACTGTAGAGCACAGATGAGCCACAGGAATATCAGCAAGTATTTCTTTAGTCTCTGGGTGGCCAGTAACTGGAATGACCTCTATGATGAAGTGTTGGAGGCAGGCTCTATACATAGTGTTAAGAGCAGGTACGATAGGGACCACGAGTTGGGCAGTAAATCTGGCAAGGGGCGCTCTCTCTTTCTGACACACACTCACACACACACTCACACACACACACACACACCACCCACCACCCACACACACACACACACACACACACCACCCACCACCCACACACACACACACAACACAAGTTAACAAAAGCTAACCTCTACATTAAAGACCTGCTGATAAATGTGAATAATTATCAGTATGTGAAACCAAAAAATCCTCAAACTTATACGCAGTGTTTACTGGTAAAGCTTTACGGAAAGCTTTATTAATAAACATTCGTGGGTATTGTAAGTTGAATGCAATTTCATGTGTAACGGCAAAAGTTGCATTGATAGCGTTGATTATATACTTCCTATAATTGGAGTTCTGACGGCTGTGTTGCAGGCGTAAGAGCCACAACACATCTATATATTGTAAGATGCTTTAAACAGGAATATAGAGACGAAGTATTCGTACTGTATATGCATTAAGATATACACTTTTGGGCATATAAACACTGATTCTCACTTCTTGGTCTATATACACCGAGAGATAACACACATCTTCGTGTATATACACTAAGACATAAGCACCTCTTGGTGTTTGTATATATACTGAGAGATATCTCCGTGTATACTGAAATCTCTTTCTAGGTGTATATATTCTGAGAGGTACAAGTCTCCCTGCTTGTATATGCTTGTCTGAGCCAGATTCTCCACTGGCTAAATCATTTTCTGATTGCCTTAAATTTGCATAATACCCAGAGAAACATATGCAGACCAATAGTCCTGCCAATTTTTTTTTTAATATATCGCTGTGTTTTGTAAATTCTGTATATCTCCTGGTCTTTAACCTGTGAACTTGCAGATTTGGCTTTTAAAATCATAATTATAGGAAGCACAAGTGCCTATCTTTGTCGATGGATTAGGTAAAAATCCTTTTCTTCTGTACGTATGTGCCACCGTGGTACAGGGGTAAATGTCTACCACCAGGAAGACTCTGGATCGAGCCCACAGGACATCATATTTACAGCGGAGAGATGGAAAAAGAGGCAAATGCCATGTAATGCGAACCTTTATTGACAACGTTTCGCCCACACAGTGGCCTTTATCAAGTCACACACAGATCTACCTGAAAAGAGATGTGCGTATATGTTTTTTTTTTAAATTGCACAGATATTTTCTAAGGTTCTGAATCTTCGTTACTTCACCAGAGATTGCAGACGCCGTACACAGTAACCTTAGCTGCTGCCCAACCCAGAGGATGACTGCCAGTACTAACGTGGTTAAAGATTCCATTCGACTCCTGAGCTGTCCTAATTGAGTACTGATGTTGAGCTTGTCTGGTTTCAAGAGGTACACCTGTCTGCCAGACATATGGGACGCTTGTAAACACCAACTATGTTTGGTGATGCATTCTTATTCAACTTCTGCTTCACTGACCCGATGTTCTTGAAGACGGTATTTATATTGAGCCTTTTTTAATGCATCACGCAGGCTGGCCATATCCTCATTGTAAAGCAAAACTAATATATTTTCCCAGGAAGGCACTTCGCTAGTTCAGTGTTGTAGAAAGTCTTCTTGGCTGCCAATAACTCCTCAAAATCCCTGGGATATCTCAAAATATTCTGGGCTACAAATTCGTAAAGCTCTCAAGAACATTGTAAGGAAAAAAATCCTTTTAACATCACTCATGTTTGGAATAATAATGAATGTATGACGACACTAAAAGAAAATAAACTGCACTTAGAAGAATGAAACTTATAATGACGTTTCTGTCCGACTTGGACAATTAATGAGTCACATAGAAAGAAAGAGAAGGGAAGAGAAGGAAGGGAGCCAGTATATATACGAGAGGGGGCGGGGCCGGGAATATTAGAACGAGAGGAGGTAGTAGTATAAGTATCAGCAGTGATGATGGTGGTGGTGGTAGTAGTAATATAGTAGTAGTAGTAGTAGTGGAGCACTGAAGGAGAGGTAATGGCCCACGAGAGTAGGGCAAAAATCCAAGGAGAAAACTCATAGGACAGAACCCACCTAGGCAGAAGAAAGAAAAGGCTGAGAAAATATAGGAAAAGAGAAGAGGTAAAGTGAGGAGGAGATAAAGATCAGGTCAAGTCACAAGTGTTCTGAAGTTTGGAATATTTAGCAATGTAATGAGTAAGGTATCTATAGAGACAGATAGGACTAGATTCATATTAAGAAAGTTGTGTACAAGGGATGCTTCGACAATACGGTGTCTGTGAAAGCTAGAAGGGTAGACAGTTTTGAAAAAGGGTTAGTTAATAGGATTACTTTGATCTCTAACATGAGAGAAAAGAACATTATTGGTGTCACTTCTTTTATGCTCTTTAAGTTTGTTAGAAAGAGAGCGGCCACTTTCTCTAAAGTATTAGAGAGGACAAGAGGAGCAGGCAATGGAGTGGACTCCAGAAGCATTGGTAGCGGAAAGAGAGGTACGAACTAAGGGTTTTAGTCTGGCGAAAAGTAAGTTTGATGTCTAAGGAATGGAGGGAGCTGTTAAGATTTAGAAGGTTGGACATATAGGGAAGGCAAAAAACAGAGATTTCACTGGAGCAGAGAATTTTGGAAAGAAGAAAATCCGTTTATCATGTGAGAAGACAGAGTTTATGAAACAGGAACGGTAGCCAAGGCGAGAGAACGAATTGCGAAGAGTGGAAATTTCTGACTGAAGAATCTGAGGGCCACAGAAAGTAATGGTAGAAGGTTACAGAGATCGTGTGGGAGAGAAGAAAAGGAATCACGTTGACGTTGACGGAGGGTGAAGAAGGCAGCATCATCACCTTGAGACTTAGAAAGTAAGAGCTGTTGAAGCAAGAGTCGGACAGGATCAGGAAAGGAAGTGCCTGAGGCGTTGAATTTAAGGAACTGGGGGATAGGAAGGGGGTAACACTTGTTCATTTTTTTCGACATTGCTAGAATTAATTCGCAAATTAACTCTACTAAACTACAGAACAATCTTGATCGTTATAACTCCGATAATTCTTGGTCCAAATTCTCCCTCACTGTGTTACTAATCCGTCTTCTGTCACACACTCAAAGCAGCAGCTTGAACTTAATGGTTTTGGTCTTAACATTGCCACTTCACCTACCCCTCACGCTGGTATTGACATGATTACCCCTTTCAATTCCTTCCTCATGTCTCACTAGAAATTTTATTGACATGTCCACTTTTCGTGGTGCTGTAATTCCTGCCCTTGAGAGCCTGTTGTCTAAGAACTATCTCCTTCCTCATCGCTAGCAACTCGCCTTTGCGTCTCGTAAATCTAATTCTTACCTACATTTTACCATGGTGTTGGTAAGCCACATGGGATTTACCTTTGACCGAATTCAAGGACTATTTTTCACCTACGGCTTGCCTTGTTCTTACCTAAATAACCTTATTAATAAATACTACTCCTTCTCTCGGCGCCTCCAAAACGCATACTAATATCCCGATCCGTTTGTTTTCACCTTGGCGATAGATGTCTTGAGTCAGTCATGAAAGTGACGTGCTGGTTTTAATTCGGAATTTGCGAATTCAATCAATTTTCTTAAGGAGTTTTGCCAAATTTTAAAAGACAATTTTTTATTTATTTAGATTTTCGATGGGAAACTAATGCCGTCGTTCTTGGACGCACACCACTCTTCTTGGACGCTCACCACTCTTCTTGGACGCGCACCACTCTTCTTGGACGCACACCACTCTTCTTGGATGCGCACCACTCTTCTTGGACGCGCACATCCCTTCTTGGACACGCACCACCCTTCTGGGACGTGCACCACCCTTCTAGGACGTGCACCACCCTTCTGAGACGTGCACCACCCTTCTGGAACGTGCACCACTCTTCTGGGACGTGCACCACCCTTTTAGGACGTGCACCACCCTTCTTGGACGTGCACTACTCTTCTTGGACGCACACCACTCTTCTTGGACGCACACCACCGTTCTTGGACGCACGCCACCCTCCTTGGACGCACACCACCCTCCTTAGACGCACACCACCCTCCTTGGACGCACACCACCCTCCTTGGACGCACACCACCCTCCTTGGACGCACACCACCCTTCTTTGTTGCAGTCTCTCTTCTTTATCTGCTGACTGGAAATGGCTCCCGTTTTCCCCTGATCGCTTTTGCCTCAGTGTATAATTTGATGTAATTTTTTAGAGCGGCGTGTTAGCAACACGACTTCATTACAAAAAAGTACGAACTTCAGCAAATGAATTGCATGAAATGAACAATTAGTCGACTCCACCAGCGAGATTAACTCCATTTTCAAAATTGCTGGGTCCTAAAAAAAAAATATTTGAATGTTGTTTCTCGTGGCCCAAAAAAAAATGCCATGTGTGTTAGTCTCTCTCCGTGAGTCTGTCATGGGGAAGATTGTGTGTTTGTACTCATTTGTACTCGCCTATTTGTGGTTGCAGAGGTCGATTCATTGCTCCTGGCCCCGCCTCTTCAGTGTGTGTGTGCGCGCGCGTGTCTGTTTGCATGGTTGTGTGTGTGTGTCTGTCTGTCTGTTTACATGG
This sequence comes from Cherax destructor, assembly GCA_009830355.1. NCBI lineage: Eukaryota > Metazoa > Arthropoda > Malacostraca > Decapoda > Parastacidae > Cherax > Cherax destructor. The sequence goes on along the minus strand of WNWK01000925.1, from coordinate 233,054 downwards.
TTGTCTATGCCTCTAAAGCAACTTATTGTACACTGAGCAAAACTGTCATCGTTGTGTATCGTCTTCAGTGTACTGTTTTTCATAATTATAGTTTTCAGTGGTTCTAGTACACAGTGTCTCAAGTTAGGTAAGAAACAGGACAAGTGTCACCTGACGCGGGTCTTTGGTCATCTGGCCGACGCCTTCCGCTGGCTTACCAGTCCTCCCTTTTAAAAATTAATTTGACAGTGTCTTGATCTCTCCAGTGTTTGTTTGCTTATCTGACACTTTCACTGTACTAAATACTTCTTCGTCAGAGTCACAAATATGGTACATATATCAACAGCTAAGAATTTAATAATTTAACCTAGAACATCCAATGGATTTAAACTAGGTTACTTTACACACATGATCTCTTTTAGAGGTATAAACACATTTCAGGTCATGCCTCTGGTAGGTAGACTAAAAAATTGTAACTGGTATAAAACTTGGCATGAAAATTGTCGTTGTCTACGACTGAAATGCCTTTTATGGTCCTTTTCCACGATGCATTGCTGACACCGCCAGACTTAGGTTGGTGGTTGGCACATGGGTATGAATGTATGAAATGTGTGTCCTGCCCTGTCCCCTGACTCGTGTTCCTTCCTGGCCACCACACCCCATACATGTAAACATGCTGAGACCCCGTTCACACTCGTCCATCTATAATGTAGGTGACACACTTCCAGAGTGTGGATTTTATTTTCTAATAAACATTAGCTTTAGATTTTACATTTCTATTAATTTCTTCGTGTTTATACTCGAGTCGCTTTTTATTTCGTATAAGTAAAGAGCTTCACTTCTTCCTAGTCTTTAAAGTTTTATGTAAGCTTCTTAGGAGAGCCTCGGGGAGTCGCTTCTGTGATCCTAGTGTTAAGTAGGAATGTTACTTATAGCTTGAGTTTAGGGGTGTATTAAGCACTTAGGTAAAATGATTCCATATGGCAATAGATCAGTTGATATTGATTAGATGCAGCTTTGGGTCGACTACTGTGTTTCCCTAATATTCTGTAAAATGATTTCTGTTAACCTCTGAGGTCCTCCACCTCTTCTTATGTTAGTGGGATGGAATGTGAAAGACCTGCCTAGTATGGGCCAACTGGCTTTCTGCAGTGTTCCTCCTTTCTTATGTTCTTCTTCTTCTTATGTTCTTACCCGGGAAGGGTGTGAAGGAGCGGACCTCACTGTGTCATGGGCTGCCATTGATACCTTCTGCTTTGCCTCAGAAAATTTTACCTATCTGTTGCTGTCTTGCAACACTGCATAGCTCCTGACGACGCACGAGAGTGCAGAAGTCTAGAGCTAAAGAATTCGTTTCCCATGTGTTTTTTTCTGCATTGTTAAGATTTAATGTTTGCAAGTGTGTGTGTACTCACCTAATTGTACTCACCTAATTGTAGTTGCAGGGGTCGAGACTCAGCTCCTGGCCCCGCCTCTTCGCTGTCCGCTACTGGGTCTCTGCTCTCCCTGCTCCATGAGCTTTATCATACCTCGTCTTAAAACTATATATGGTTCCTGCCTCCACTATATCTTTCTCTAGACTATTCCACTTCCTGACTACTCTGTGGCTGAAGAAATGCTTCCTAACATCCCTTTGACTCATCTGAGTCTTCAGCTTCCAGTTGTGTCCCCTTGTTTCTGTGTTCCCTCTCTGGAACATCCTGTCCCTGTCTACCTTGTCGATTCCCCGCAGTATTTTGTATGTCGTTATCATGTCTCTTCTGACCCTTCTTTCCTCCAGTGCTGTTAGTCCTATTTCCCTCAACCTTTCTTCATAGGACAGACCCCTGAGTTGTGGAACTAACCTTGTCGCAAACCTTTGCACTTTCTCTAGTTTCTTTATGTGTTGTGTGTGTGTGTGTGTGTGTGTGTGTGTGTGTGTGTGTGTGCGTGCAGTAATCGCGAACAAGCGATACAAGATGCAAAACCCCCACAAGGAGAGTTGAATGATAGTTGTAGGTCTTTTGTGTTATAATGAACACATCATCAGGAGCTTGCAGTGTTGCAGTAATGAGTAGAAAGTCCAAGCAGATTAGTGCCGGGCAACGTTCTGACTAAAAATAAATATACCTGTAAATAAATCTAGCTAGAACGTTCCCCTATACTAATCTGCTTGGACTTCGTACTCATTTGTGCAACATTGCAAACTTCTGAAATGTTGATTGCAACACGGAGGGCCTAGAGATATAATTCCACTTCCTGTGGTTCTTTTGCATATATATATATATATATATATATATATATATATATATATATATATATATATATATATATATATATATATATATATATATATATATATATATATATATATATATTTGTGTGTGTGTATAGTGCTGAGGTGGATTGCCGCAACAATGAACCCACACGACAATTTAATGACCATCGTAGGCGAATTTAGTAACCGTACATAAGCCTAATTATTCCTAAGAAAACTTAATGACTCCTTAATCAAATTTATTGTCTCCTTTTGTAAAACCTGATGCCCATAAATAAAAGTTAATGACCTTTAAACAAAACCTAAGAATCCCAAGGAAAATCAAATGACTCTTTAAGACAACTTAATAATCCTTAAGAAACTGAATGGCTAAGGAATATTAAAAGAAAGCCTGAGGGATATATAGGTTTGCATTAAGAAGTGTCTGGCGTCACATCAGGGGCTTCACATCTGTTGCAATGTTAAGATAAAGATAAGATTTCTTCGGATTTTTAACCCCGGAGGGTTAGCCACCCAGGATAACCCAAGAAAGTCAGTGCGTCATCGAGGACTGTCTGTCTTATTTCCATTGTGGTCCTTAATCTTGTCCCCCAGGATGCCACCCACACAAGTCGACTAACAACCCAGGTACCTATTTGCTGCTAGGTGAACATGACAACAGGTGTAAGGAAGCACGTCGAAATGTTTCCACCCCGCCGGGAATCGAACCCGGGCCCTCCGTGTGTGAAGCGAGAGCTCAAGCCACCAGACCACCATATTAAAACGCTTTGCCACTTGAGTCTTCTTCAGTCTTTAGAGAAGTTAGAATAAACAGTATATAGGTGAGCATAGGCTAAAAGTTGAGTTATGTAACAGCAGAAACATACTCGATAATCTGAAAAAAAAAGGTACCGTAGTTAAAACATTTCCAAAGTCTTGGCAAACCAGTTACTACCCAGCTGGACACTGCAGTCAGGCGACACCAGCTTGCTAGGTCACGCCTGCGACACCAGCTTGCTAGGTCACGCCTGCGACACCAGCTTGCTAGGTCACGCCTGCTGCTTCTCCTGGGTGGTGTAAGATCTGCATATCACTAGCTGATACGAAGTTAAACCACGGAACACTGAACGTAAGAACATAAGTATAAACCCATATGGTGATACCGACTGAAGAAGCCACTAGTGGCTAAACGTTTGCTCTAATAAATGTCTTTAACTGTACATAAGTGTATTTTTGTATATAAGGGAGGAACACTGCAGGAGGCCTTCCGACCTCACTCGTATATTTGTCCAACATATTATCGAGGATTTCCCAAAATGTTGAATTTTAAAGCGTTTATCTTGCCTCACAGTATATATTGCTTGTTCTAGTATCTCTGTATTCGAGGCGAAGTTGAACTTGGCGATACGTTTGTGTCTGTTATATCTGTGACCATCGACAACTTGTCGAATCCGAGAGGAGTGACCGGTGTCAATAGAAGCCGCGTCGTAGTGAGTCACTAAAACCAGGTAACCTCCTGGCGCTGTGTTGAACTTGCCGTAAATAGAAAATTGAGTGCAATAACTGTGTGGTGTTGTCCCGGCCGGCACAGCCAACACAACTGGTGTTAAAAACGAAACAAGTGCGCGATATTGGGTCTGGTTGTCGACTCGACACGAGTCAAAGAGCAATCTAACTGTTCTCTGACTCACCCTCATAGCCCAGTGTCTCTGTTAACCCTTCACTGCACAGCTTTGCTGTTTACTCTCTTTCACAACACAGCCTTACTGTTAACATTCTCACTAACATTGTCAAAGCTTCTGGTGAGAGAAGCGTTTCCTAGTGAATTCTTCATAGGCCTATTTTACATGTTTGTCGATATTATGTACCTTGTGTGACCATTTCGCAGCATAGCTTTTCTGCTTTCACATTCACTCACTGCTCAGTGTTGCTCCTAACTTTCTCATTAATGTTCCCGGGCCAGTCTTGCTACTATGATTCTCACATTCACTCGTTCAGCACAATCCTGTACGTAGCTAATATGAATCATATGTTTCAACACTACGTGAATATAATTCAAGTTCGTTTTATAATTTCTGACTATATACATATTTTCTTATTTGAGAAAACTTTTTAAATACTTCTGGAGCATCAACTTTTTTGCTTCTAATGTAATAATCCATAAAATCTTAATAAATATTACAATAACTTGTCAGCAATTCCGTCAGCTGATATTTGATACAAAGAAACATATACGTACAAACTTTTACCATATTCTCTCAAGTATTGAGGTTTACCTGACTGTGTTTTGTTCTGAGCCTCAAGAACAAGTTCTTAACTGGTTCATGAATCCTGAGGGACTCTGTGCATTTTTCTGGTGATGGGGGTTTCCGTAGCTCTAATCAGATTCTCATAGGGGTTGGTGACCCACAAAAAAGATTCGAACCCTTGATCTGTATTATAAAGTGGTTTTTGGCTCGTCAGCGAGATGTAAGCTGTCAGCTATAAAACAGCTGTTGGACTGTCACCACCAGGTGGTGACAGTGTCACTAGAGAGCCCTTGAGGATACCACTTGTTGATCAGTTACGCTCTTAGAGCTTGTGTTGTCACAAGGGAGCCACTAAATAGTTTCTGTTGACCCATCACCAGGTCATACTCGAACTGCTAGTAAGTCGAAACTCCACAGGGTATTCCTTGAGCCTACACATAGCAATTGAAGGGTGGTCACCAATTTATAACTGAGCATCTATTGAGCGACTCAACTCGAGAGGTCGAAAGATGTTTCACTCTGGTGCCAGTCACATCTGCAAAATGCCACCTGTTCATAGAGGATAAAAACCTTTCATATTCCCTCAAAACAAAAGCAAAATGGTCATTTACCTATATCTAACATAGTATTTTGTAGACCATAATGGCTGACAGGGATCGGAAAGAAAAATCGACACGAAATCCAAAACGCTTTTGAATAACTCCAGACTGGTGGTCAGAAAAGTGATGAAATGCTAAAGAAACTCCTTTGTAATCTGTTGGATTCAATAAGTGAGAGACATTAGCACGCACATTCCTCGCTGTAAATTAGGTGTATCTTATTAATGATATACAATAAGTTGATAACTTGACTAATGAATCCTGAAGCACAGGAGAGACAATTCCGTCAATAACAAAAATTCTAGTGTTGCACATGAGTGTAACTTAATGTTAGGTTTCGTCTGTGATATACTCAGGGAAGTAAGTCTGCAGGGGTTCTCCAGGGAGGTATACCTGTGTGGTGTACTCAGGGAGAAGTAGCCTGGGAAGTAAAGTCTTGGTCACCTTACATTAATAGTTCTTAACCTCGGGGTAGTTTCTCGAGGTAACGAGCTAGCGACGCTGTTACCGAGAGGCAACAAACCTCCTTGAGTACTTTCTTAAAGCAATTCTCTGCCTCTTTTACCTAAATTTAGAAGCACAATTTTTTTTTTACATATCTCTTTTTTTTCGACTCGTAAATCGATTCAGAGTAGGAAAAACACTATTTTATTTGATGACAGGTGGGGAGAAACAGTCAGGAGTATGGAAGACGCAGACTGAACTGATGGTAAATGAAGCAAGTTTCGACTTACAGCAATATCTGGAGTGAGTTTACAAGTGCATTACACAAACGACGTTTCGGTCCGACTTGGACCATTTACAAAGTTCAAGTCGGACCGAAACGTCGTCGTAAGCTCCTCTCTTATATGTGAGGGTTATTTGTGTATTGTTCCAGTCACGGTATTGTGCCTTTTTGTTCTACAGAAGTACATGGTCAGTCGTGTTACCTTCCACCGCTCGTAAAGGCTCCTCGAAGATCCCAAGAGGCTTCGGTATAGGTTCAGTGATGGCAGTTAAAGTCCATCTAATAACATTCTTTCAATTTCAGCTTAATAAACTCGCTAAATTAAAGCAATTTATTCTCTCATTTGATTTTTAGGTATACAAACAGTCGTTCTGATTTCTCTCATTAGCAAAAGCATTTTTAATTTTATAAAGTTATAATTGGTTTACAGGTATAAAAAATACTTTGTAAGATATTTTAATGTTAGTAAGAAATTAATTAGTTTTGATATATCCCAGATCTGTGACTCGTACTTAAGAGGAGGTTGGTAGTGTAGATGAATGGTTCACGGTGGCTTCATCAGTCCATACAAAGGAGACTCGTGAAGAACAGGAGGAGTTTGAGGTGATCAGTCCCTGGTATTGACAAGGCAGTGTGTAGGTGCTGTTCTGGCATCAAAGAACTGGAAAAAGCCTCCTCTACGAGGAGGGGTGCCTTGATGCTCCTCAGGGGCTCTTGATCCAAGGATCTGGAGAATGCTCCTGGTCAAATAATGAGATACTTGTGTAACATTTGGTAATATATACTGAGGAAACGTGTCGCCCACCAGTGGCTTCGTCAGATAGAGCAAGTTGTTTACTGTGTAATAACTGCAGAATATCTCCTCTGGTTAAAAATATGTCAGTGTTTTGACTTGATTTGCTTATCCTGGGTTAAACCTATATAATGAACTTTTTGTGAATATAACGTGTGTGTGTATGTGTGTGTACTCACCTAGTTGTGGTTGCAGGGGTCGAGTCATAGCTCCTGGTGTGTGTGTGTGTGTGTGCCCTCAAGAGTGTTGTAAAAAAATAATAATGTATGGTATGTACCTAAACACTAAATGCAATCTCCTTAATTACTTAACTAATTTAACCCATAATTACTGACCAATCTTAGAGAAAAGATTGAGTTGATTTTGATCAGTTTAGATCCCAATTTGCATTTTTTATGCAAGAATTTGGGAAAATTGAGATACAGGTATACGTGTCATAATTTTTGAGTGCCTCATCCGATTGGTTTTTCTCGCTATAAGGTGGTAACTTGATAATGTAAAAGTCGATAGACTCCAGACTTCACGTGCTGCTGTCTTTTTAGGGTATTGACCTCTGATATAACAAGGGAATAATAATACCTTTTCATTACGGCTTCAAACCTGGTTTTTTTTGTAGTGTCCTAAATAGGTAGTATTACTGAGGAAGTTGAGATGTTAGTCTCTGTGATGGCTTGTGAATGCGTCTTCTGGTTCGCTTCAAATTTTCATCTTTAATATTTAACTGCATTAGAATCTTATTCCGCACTCTGCAGTCTTCCTATTGCGTGCACTGATGTGCACTGATATCGCAATACAGCGATACCTTCCTACAATCGACACACATCTAGTTAATTAGGTTTCCAACACGAGGATCTTTTACAAGGTTAGGTACGATTTTTCAGGAAACAGTCGTTTGTTTGGAAATAAATGGTATTAAATACCGACACAATGGGCGAAACGTTGTCAATAAAGGATCACATTATACTGTTTATGTGTTTATTTTTCCATATGATTACTTGCCGTCTTTTAGAAGGTTACAGTATACTGGCATCCATCCCAAGACTAGAAATATAACCTTTGTATATTAAGTAATTTCTCGTCACCTTTACAGCCCATCCTTGTCTCTTCCTCTATCTGTGTGCATTCACTCTCTTCCCGTCTTTATTTCATCCCCTTCCCTTTATTCTCATCCCCTCCTCTATCTATTCTTTTTCTATATTTGCCTTTAAGAATATTTCCCTCTCTTTTTCGTTTTAATATTTGTTTCTTCACATCTGCATCACCGTCTATCCTATTTACTATTCTATACGCCTCATTTATTCATTATCTCACTTTACACAGTTTTGAGATTATTATTTATGCAACTGCTTCTTTGTTTCTTGAGAACTTAATAATTAACAGTGCGACGCCATAGTGGACAGGAATGTTTCCTGTGTCTGCTCTGGTAAGGTGACATAGGTAAGGTTTGTCAGGAAATAGGACAAGTGTTTCTTGACGCTGGTGTTAGTCACATGATGACCCGTCATCAGATCGAGACCTTCGGCTGGCTTACCGGGCCACCACTTTCAAAATTAGGGTTATGATTATAACCATTTTTAATATCGATATCTGGTAAGCTGACGCCAGTACTTAGGGAGGATCAGGTGAACCTCTCTAATATAGGGTCGCATTTTTAGATAAATTATGCCAACCTGTCACCCCTCTTTCTTTTTTCCTGTGGAGATGTCTTCATCCCCCTCTTCTCCTGCTTCGTCAGCTCTCCTACTCTCTTTACCTCCTCCTTGCCGATCTATTCGCTTACTATTTTACTCTGTCTTCTACTTTCTATTACTCTCATGTTTTTTGATTACCCCCATTCCTATTTCTTCATTCGTTATGCCCTTCTCCAGTTATTTTCTTTATCATCTATTCTCCTTTTTTCTTATCTCTTTAGCCTAACCTATGTTCTTCTAACCCTCCCCCGTTTCATTCCCTCTATTATCCCTTCCTTTTATACATATCTTTATTGTGTACTTTGACTATTCCTAAATCTCCTCCGCATTCTTCTCTCTGCCTTCCTTTTAGGGTCCATGCATATTAAAGAATATTAAGAGACGTGACAAGAGGTAAACGTTTAGGAAGGAAAGAAAAAAAAATCTATTGGTCTTGAAGGACTAAGGAGTTGAAAATAGTGGATGAAAAAGCAAGTCTTTCCCGTGAATCCTAAGAACTAGGGACTCCCATCGTCAGCAGTCTCAGTCATGATTTTTATGCCACTCCGTCAGATGTTCCACGCCCCTCTGTCAGCCGGCGGGTCAGAAGACTCGGTGAAGGTGGGGCAAGCAGTTGGATGGGTGGCCGCTCGTTTTCTAGTTACGTAAAAAAAACACCTACCACGGGTGGGGTTAGAACTCGCGATCAGAGAGTCTCAAACCTCCCAGACTTCATAAATAGTCCAATTCTCACCGAAAAGTCGTGGTAAGCTCCTCTATGTGCGGGTTATTTGTGTATTGTTCCAGTCACAATATTGTGCCGCCTTGTTCTTTACACCCCGTGGCTACACCATAAAGATATACACCTTTGCAACTCCCCGGGAAAACCCCAAGAGACTTAACTTCCAGAGGAAACCTTAATAAAAAAAAAAATCTCGTGTACCTTTCAGAGGAAAACTTACTGAAGAAATCTCTCAGATATACCTTCCAGAGGAAGGCTGACTGGCGATAACTCAGACATTTTATACCTTCTCACTCAAGCTGCAATAATGTACCAAGTTTTGGATGTGTATGTGTGAATTCTGTGATAGCATTTTCGCCATTTTAGAGACGGTATACTTACGTGATATATTTTATATATATATATATATATATATATATATATATATATATATATATATATATATATATATATATATATATATATATATATATATATATATATATGAGGAGAATGGAACAACGAATAGGCATTCTTGACACCCATGATGCCTTGTACCTTCTCACAAAATGCTTGAGTCTGCCCAGGTTGACATATTTCCTAAGATGTGCTCATTCATATGATAACCCTATACTGCACCAATATGACAGTATCCTGAGGCAGATCTTTACTAAAGTACTTAACCTTACTCAAGAAGATGGGCAGTGGGACCAAGCTACACTCCCAGTCAGACTAGGAGACATTGGTGTCCGCAAGTCATCTCAGATTGCTCTACCTGCTTTCCTGTCTTCATGCATTGCATCCAGAGTGCTTGTAGCAGCAATTCTCCCTGAACATCTTAGGGACACGATTGGAATCCATGACCAAAAGTTCGTTGATGGAGCCAGGATCTGGGATAACCTAACAGGCTCTGAAACTAGGCCTGCTCCCCCCAACAACTACAAACAGTCGCACTGGGATGGCCCAATAGTAGAGAATATAGCCTCAGCAATGCTTCAGAGTGTGTCAGGGAAGGATAGAGCCCGCCTCCTTGCAGTGAGAGCTCCTCATGCAGGGGACTTTCTTTTGGCTGTTCCCAACTCCAGCCTTGGCACACGCCTCGACCCACAGACCATCCGCATTGGTGTTGCCCTTCGACTTGCCGCCCCTATTCTCGCCGAACACAGGTGTATTTGTGGCAGTGAAGCAGCAGACCGATTCGGGTACCATGGTCTTGTGTGTCGTAAATCCGAGGGAAAGATTGCAAGACATGAAGAGGTTAATAACATTATCAAGAGGAGCCTCACAACAGCCGGATGCCCAGCAGTAAGGGAACCACCCCAACTATGCAGATCTGATGGCAGCCAAAAGCGTCCAGATGGTATCACCCTTCAAGCCTGGACAGACGGCAAGCAGGTGGTGTGGGACTACACATGTGCATCTACCTTGGCTGATACCTATCTCCAATACACCAGAGAGGAAGGAGGGGCAGCTGTCACCTTCAGGGAGTCCCAGAAGTCGATAAAATATGGAGAACTTGCCCATCATTATATGTTTGTTCCCATAGGCTCAGAGACCCTTGGCTCATGGGGAAAGAGTGCATCTAAGTTCCTCAAGGAGCTGGGCAAAAGACTCAACAGGGTAACTAGGGATCCCAGGGCAGCTAGTTTTCTGTTCCAGCGACTCAGCGCTGCTGTTCAGAGGGGTAATGCATGCTGTATTCTGGGCACGCGCCCCAGCTCGGAAGAGCTGGATGAGATTTTCGCATTATAATCAGTGACAAACATGTAACAATATGTACTAGACATGTATCTCTCACCTCGTGTATTGTATATGCCATCTTTATATCAACAATGTATCTCTTAAATCTTTTGTACCATATTGTGTAATAAAATATGCCTATTGGTATATATATATATATATATATATATATATATATATATATATATATATATATATATATATATATATATATATTTGTAGATAAAGCATCTTATGTGGGTTCTTAAGGTTAGCTGCCATACAAGTTGGGATAAGATAAGGCGTAATATCGACGAGCAGGCTTGGTGTGGTCTTGACGACCAGGCTTGGTGTGGTCTTGACGACCAGGCTTGGTGTGGCTACAAGTTGGGGACGACCAGGCTTGGTGTGGTCTTGACGAGCAGGCTTGGTGTGGTCTTGACGACCAGGCTTGGTGTGGTCTTGACGAGCAGGTTGGTGTGGTCTTGACGACCAGGCTTGGTGTGGTCTTGACGACCAGGCTTGGTGTGGTCTTGACGACCAGGCTTGGTGTGGTCTTGACGAGCAGGCTTGGTGTGGTCTTGACGACCAGGCTTGGTGTGGTCTTGACGACCAGGCTTGGTGTGGTCTTGACGACCAGGCTTGGTGTGGTCTTGACGACCAGGCTTGGTGTGGTCTTGACGACCAGGCTTGGTGTGGTCTTGACGACCAGGCTTGGTGTGGTCTTGACGACCAGGCTTGGTGTGGTCTTGACGACCAGGCTGGTGTGGTCTGACGACCAGGCTTGGTGTGGTCTTGACGACCAGGCTTGGTGTGGTCTTGACGACCAGGCTTGGTGTGGTCTTGACGACCAGGCTTGGTGTGGTCTTGACGAGCAGGCTTGGTGTGGTCTTGACGACCAGGCTTGGTGTGGTCTTGACGACCAGGCTTGGTGTGGTCTTGACGACCAGGCTTGGTGTGGTCTTGACGACCAGGCTTGGTGTGGTCTTGACGACCAGGCTTGGTGGGTCTTGACGACAGGCTTGGTGTGGTCTTGACGACCAGGCTTGGTGTGGTCTTGACGACAGGTTGGTGTGGTCTTGACGACCAGGCTTGGTGTGGTCTTGACGACCAGGCTTGGTGTGGTCTTGACGACAGGCTTGGTGTGGTCTTGACGACCAGGCTTGGTGTGGTCTTGACGAGCAGGCTTGGTGTGGTCTTGGTGAAGACAGTAGGTGGTCATATGTCTGCTTTCTTCTGCCACTTGTCTTATTATACAGCAGACAGTTCATTTACTACAATGTTTCCTTCTTACGAAAGACCTAAACAAATATTTCAATTTCACTTTTTTTATTCTCAATGTTTCCTAACGAATGAATAAATAATAATAAATAATTTTGTTTAATTAACAATTACTTAAGATTAACCAAAAATAGCGTAGAAAAACTCTTTAAAAATCACGTTTTTTTTTTTTTACTTTCGTAACATTTACGCAAAATAGCGTATGGAAGAACTCTCTAATTTCTTTTTCTTTCGTACGAGAGGATGGAAGAGGAAATGGTCGAAAATATTTCTATGACCCTTCACACGTAGCAGTATGAACGGTCTTTTATGCATTCTGAGAGAAGAAATTTCCAGGTCTCTGAACATGAAGAGTAATGTTTCCATCCATGTTTTAAACTAGCAGTATTGTAGGTCTACTCAGCCCCTGGGTTACCCAAAACTTGGGCTAGATTTGTTTTAGGTCTGTTAAGATCATGAGTTATAAGTGTTTTGAGCCTAAAACTTCGTCTTTTTCCAGAGAAAAGTCTATAATATAATGTATATTATGTTTTAATGTGCCTATAATTTCACTTTGCTACTTTAAACTTTAAATCTGTGGTATTACATCTCATTCATTATTTAACTCCATAAACCATACCACGGGTGGGGTTCGAACCCGTGGTCAGAGAGTCTCAAAACTCCAGACCGTCGCGTAAGCCACTGGGCCAGCTAGGTTCATCTCTTACGACCCACGACACGACCTACGACACGACCTATGGACACTTAACATGCTACCTTCCCCAATGAGAATATAATGAATATAAAATTCTCTATAGTTCTGTAAGGAAACAAAATATATGATTTATCATTTATAAACAAATCCAATTTGGTAAAATTGGTAAAAAAATGACATCTACACTGCCCATATTTATAAAAAAATATAAACTTAATTAAGATACGCCAGTGTTTAGGATTTGAAGGCGATCAGGAAAAAAACCTCTAGTTATTACATGGGTAACCAGATTTTTAATGTAATTGTCAAATTTATATTTACACAGCTCATGGTGAGTTAAAAGCTTTGTTTTAATAAAGCTCACTAATGGTAAAAGTTTGAATCCGATCAAAAAAGGCATTCTCTAGTAATTGATCTGATTCCAGTTTTTTCCATTAAGAATTTTTAAAAAATTTCAAATTTGCATTTAATTGGACTAAACTTCTCATAGAATTTGTCGTCAATAATAATTTAAAACCCTTCAGAAGAAACATTAGTTAGTTATTGAATAAAAAATTCATTTCAATATATTCAATAAAAATGTCAAATTCGAACTTAGGGCAGCTAATAGCAGCGTGAGCCTCGTGTTCAAGACACCACACCAGTGGTGAACATTTCAAGCCGATCCGATGAATCATTCTTCAGTTACGATACAAATTACAACGATTCCAAATTCTATTAACTATTTAAACAAAGGTTAATGATCATTAACTTGGCCCAAATATACATCAGACACTAAATACTGTAGCCCTTAATAAGAGGTACAATGGAATTTGTTTAACAGGAACAAAAAGTGCATACTAGTTTATACAGAAAATGGTCAAATCTGCACCAACACACACATGAACTTCACTCTCAACCAAACCATACCACGGGTGGGGTTCGAACCCCACCCGTGGTATGGTTTGTTTGCAATCGTGTCATTACGAATTCGTGATTCACTCTCAATCTTCGTCGAATTAAGAAGTGCATTTGATCCTACACCACCGGGGGTTTTGGAAGTTATCCGACCCATTGCAGGATGCTGGGGGGGAGGGATTCAACAACTTTAGACACAGGACACGTCAGCAAGTTACTTGTTCCATACACAAACGTTAAAAATTTGATTCCGATTGGATAAGGCGTTCTCGAGCAGTGAGCGAAATACGTTAAAAAAACGTTAAGAGGAAGACAAAAAATATTCAGTCGTCGGAATATTGAATAACGAATGATAAACGAACACGACACTGAGCATTTTGGCATTCATTTAACATTCATTTGTGTATTCAACACACAGGAATGCGCTAAAATACAGCGACGGTTTTAAATGTTAAATTATTTTATAAACAAAAAGTGCGAATTACTGCATGATTTTCACGCAGACGTAAAAATCTAGCCAAAATTCATATACGAGCATTTATAAGCAACAAGCAACATTAAAGTTGCCGCCCATGAAACAAGGTTTTTTTTCCCCCACAAATGGAAGGCTACAAGCAATGACATTAGCAGTAAAAGCAGCAGCAGCAGCAGTAGTAGTAGTAGTAGCAAAACCTTCAGTAGTAGATTTGTTGTTAGTGCAGTCTCCATAATGTTTTCTCTGCTGAAACACATTTGTGACCCGACTCATCAAAAAATATTTGTGGGCCTCAAACACATAACAGATTTAAGTGGACCCCAGAGCAACAATGCTACGCAGAGAAACGTAAGCGACTTTACCTTCAAGAGTTATTTATATATAATGATGCTATGTATTCCAGCTGGCGTTGAACATTATGACCCACCTGTCGTATTAGTGTAGTGGGTAACATGTGAACACAAATTGTGCAGCAGAGAGAGAGACATACAAATTAACCAGACAATGCTTCGCTGAAGACGCACTTTAAGATATAATTAAGGTCTGCAATGGAAAGCATGATATATATATTTTATGGATATTTTTTTTATAAATATATATATATATAATTTTATATTAAATTTTTTATATATAATGATAATATAATATATATATATATAAAAAAGCATCCACGAACAACTTGTTTTAAGCAAATAACTGCACTGACCGAGACTCGAACCCTCGAACTTTAACACGTCAATCTTATAGCCTGTCAGAAATCGAGATGCCCTAAACCAGTGAACCATGAATGTCCCTTACAACAGGTACCTAGTAGCACTAGACATGTCACATACAACAGGTACCTAGTAGCACTAGACATGTCACATACAACAGGTACCTAGTAGCACTAGACATGTCACTGCTTTTGCGGACACATACGTGGCTGTGGCAAGCTAAGGATTAATTTAATTTTCCTCTCGTTTGGAATACCAGTTACACAAGCAGTTAGCATATTAATGCATCCACGAACAAGTGGATTTAAGCGGACGTCTCAAATTTTGACAGGCTACGAGGGTGGCTTATTAAAACTCGAGGGTTCGAGAGTCGGTCAGTGTAGTTATTTACTTAAAACCACTTGTTTGTTGATGCATTAATATTTCTGCTTGTGTAACTGGTATTCCAAACGACAGGAGAATGAAATTAATCCTTAGCTTCCCGTAGCCACGTATGTCCTCAATAGGAGTAATATGTCTAGTGCTACTAGGCACCTGTGCTACTAGGCTACGAGGGTGGCGTGTTTAAAGCTTGAGGGTTCGATTCTCGCCCAGTGCAGTTGTTATATATGTAATATATAATACACTCATTAATGCTCAATAATAACCATGTGTTGAGACATGCGGAATTTATTAAATAAAAGCAAGTTGCTGTCTTAGATGGTATAGATCGTCTCAGAGACGATCTATACCATCTAAGCATCTGTATCTTCTCCAAATCTTCAGAAATATATGATAGGATGTCCTTGCTCTGAAGTGCCTCCAATGGCTACCATAGCTGATATTTATGACGCAAATCATAAGATACAACAAACCAGAGTTCATCCTGACAAGAGTAAATCTGTGTAAGTATCTGAAAGTTCTAAGTCTTTCTTTAGAGAGAGAATGAAATGGAGAAAATATTCTTCGTGTTAACATGGGAGAGCATTCAAGAGAGTATTGCTATTCCCTGGAAAGACATACAAAACAAGGAGATGACTGTGTGCAGAGCTGTGAGGCACTGCCATTCAACCAGTATGGTTAGTCTGGAATATACATAGTATGTACAGAAAGTAATTTTCCATCGTGTCTCAGGTACATATTCAACGTTACTGGGAGGTAACGTATTACCTGTGTCAGCTGACACCAGTATTGATGTACTTGTAGAAGCCTATGATACTGTTGAAATATCACTACATAAATTTTATGTAGATGCCTGTATATATAATTGTTCAAATGTAATGGTTGTCATGGGAACCTCTTGCATTACTATTGAACCTATGGTAGTAGAAAATACCGTCGACGAAACTAATGTCCAGGAAGCGGAAAAACTGAACCTTCTGCACGTTATTCCCGTTGAATGTTATGTCACGTGCAATGTCACGTGCAGTGTCACGTGCAATGTCACGTGCAGTGCCACGTATAATGTCACGAATGAAACAAAAGACTGCCTTGCTACCTTTGTTGATAATAACGAGCAATTCCTGAACATGTTCAGGGATGTACTTCGTCCCTTGTTTACATTGACAGAGAGTAAAAATACTACACACATTAACGAGGATCTGCTTACGGAACATTAAATGACGATGCACAGGAGAAAATCCGATATGCAGCAGTGTTAGGTAAAATAACACATGTGCAACTAATGCGACAGTTTTATTGTGGCAATGTTTCGCTCTCCAGGAGCTTTTTCAAGACGTTATAAACAAGGACACAAAGGGTATAGGTATTAGAGTGAGGTTCAAGGCGTAATATAATGTAAGTAATAGTAGTACTTGTAGTAGTACTTGTAGTAGTACTTGTAGCAGCTGTGTGATGGTGGGGTTTACTGTTTTGAGGAGGATTCCTGCTGATACTTCAGAGATGATGAAGCCGTCTTTATTCTCTTTAATTGTGTTAGAAACATCGATAAATGATGATTCAAGACGGGCGTCGTTGAATTTCATCAGGTGGTTGGCGGAATTCCGGTGCTGTACGCAGCCGTTGTTCAGGTTATCGTTCCTACATGCAATAATTATCGGTAATTCTAATAACATTATTACGATATGTTGCAGTTACTGAGGAACAGTTAGTGGTTGATGATATATTTAATCCTCAATCCACAACTTCCGTAGACCAGCTTCGCAGTTTGCTCACATTAGTCCTCTTCGTGGACATCCCGGCGCGTGCAAGACTCTGAGCTTAAAATTTACATGGCCGAGGATAAAAAGAAATAAAACTCTGTGGCTTCAGTGGTTAAAAAATTCCACCTTTTTCTTGTGACTGGCAAGGTAAATCATTCTCCAAAACCAGCACGACTTGTGCTTATACTTGCTCTTAGAGAGCCAATTTCTCAACCCCTGACTACGTTGGTCCACTTCCAAGGACGAAGTCTGGCAGCTAGTACGTATTTACTATAATAGATTCATCAACCCATTATCCTGAAACTATAAGAAAGATCAACTCTCCTGTTGTTAGTTAGATAAAGGGTGTAAGTTCACCTCAGTTTTCGGTAAACTTTATCTCACGTGGGAATCAATTTATTCCATTTATTACCTGCAGTACGCTGCTATAATTTACCTCGAGAGGAAATACGGCTTGAAGATATCAGTGTTTATTAGCAAATGTACCCGAAGACCCAATACAGCCCAGAGACAATCACGGGGGCTCACGGCTTCCGCTTACTGCAGTCCGTGAATTTATTTACAACGTAACGCACAGCGGCTGCAACAAGACCCTTATCACCACCACAGCGGCTGCAACAAGACCCTTATCACCACCACAGCGGCTGCAACAAGACCCTTATCACCACCACAGCGGCTGCAACAAGACCCTGATCACCACCACAGCGGCTGCAACAAGACCCTTATCACCATCACAGAGGCTGCAACAAGACCCTGATCACCACCACAGCGGCTGCAACAAGACCCTTATCACCATCACAGAGGCTGCAACAAGACCCTTATCACCACCACAGCGGTTGCAACAAGACCCTTATCACCAATACAGCGGCTGCAACAAGACCCTGATCACCACCACAGCGGCTGCAACAAGACCCTGATCACCACCACAACGGCTGCAACAAGACCCTGATCACCACCACAACGGCTGCAACAAGACCCTGATCACCGCCACGGAACAGCTGAATTAGATCGACATTTACTCCACAGGTAAAGAGTTGTAGCTATCAATCTCAGATTTACAAAGACTTCAAGATCCTCAGACGGGTTATCTTAAGATTAAGACTCGTGGAAGGACCCGTGTAAGGACGCATTTCCTGACGAATCAGCCAGATCAACCCTTCGCTCTTCTCTGTGACTTGTTAATTGTTCACGTCAGACCCAAACGCCATCATAAGTATCAGTATGGTACGTGCTGGTTATTTGTGTATACCAATGGGTGTCTGGAGTCGAAGCAGTGGCTGGCACTAAACTTTCCAGTGGAAAGCATTTCCTGGTTGCGACGGCACTTATCACCCTCTGTAGTACATTGGTAAAGCGCTGGGCTGGAGATCTGAAGAGTGACGGACCATGGGGTTGAGTCTAGACCATGGGGTTGAGTCTAGACCATGGGGTTGAGTCTAGACCATGTGGTTGAGTCTAGACCATGGGGTTGAGTGTAGACCATGGGGTTGAGTCTAGACCATGGGGTTGAGTCTAGACCATGGGGTTGAGTCTAGACCATGGGGTTGAGTCTAGACCATGGGGTTGAGTCTAGACCATGGGGTTGAGTCTAGACCATGGGGTTGAGTCTAGACATTCCATTGAATTGTTTTCGTCAATTACGAATGCGTTTTAGCGGAACATCATCTGTGATCCGGTTTATATATAAATCAATAGACATTTATATTTATAATATATTTATTTCAACAGAATCACAGACAATAAAGTATGGTTCACGCATTTCCTTCTTGTCATACGATGGTAGTAAAGCTATTTGCGACATAAATAGCAAGACCGCTGATAATTTAGAAAGATGAGAGTAGGCAGAGGTGGAGGCCAGAGTCTTGTGAAACCCGCTAAATACAACTACATTTGCATATGCATGACTCAACATTTGCTATGCATAACAGGGCGAGCCAACAGCTGATAACAGTGATGGGCTCGTTAACCGAGTAGTTTATCCCTGTTAACTGTTAGACTAACTCACTACCTGTTCACTGACTCCACTCAGACCAGACCTTTTTTCTCCTTTGTTAAGAAGAAAAGTAAAAATTAATTGGCATGATAAGAGCAGTGTTTTAGAAGCTGGGATCCATCTTGGGATGAGAGGTTAAGTTCACTAAGGTCAGTTAGGGCAGCCAGAGGAGGACTCTGGGATCCATCAGGGGATGAGAGGTTAAGTTCACTAAGGTCAGTTACGGCAGCCTGAGGAGGACTCTGGGATCCATCAGGGGATGAGAGGTTAAGTTCACTAAGGTCAGTTACGGCAGCCAGAGGAGGACTCTGGGATCCATCTTGGGATGAGAGGTAAAGTTCACTAAGGTCAGGTACGTATAGCGAATTAATTTATAAATTCATTGGGAAGCGCTGCACCCTAAAGGGTTCTGCAGCATCTGGGTAAATCGAAGGGGAGAGAGGTAATCGGAGTTGATGTTATAATGTCAAAAATGGAAAAAAATATAGGAAACGTTTCGCCACGAATGCCTTCTTAAATTCTAAGCCACTGGTGGCGAAACGTTGCCTATAAAAATAATAAATGTCCACATGTTGTCGGTATCAGCATATAACAATGGTTATTTGCGTCTTCTTGGTAGCGGGAATGAATGATAAGGCTTCAGAGGCTTCTTAGTTTATTTGGAATAACGTGAAGGGTACACAGGCAGTGTGTTTGTGACCAGGCCCCAAGGGGCCATGCCCGCGAGAGAGAGGGGTACGCGTTGTTGACCGAGTCAAGGCCGCTGACTGAAGTGAGTATAGGCCTATAGGTTGCAGCACAAGCATGGCGCGAAGCATGAACTCAGCTGGCAGACAGCAGAGGCTGTCTATACAGACAGTAAAGGCTGTCTACAAGCATACCATTTTCCAGTGTCGAGAAATCTTCGTTTATTCTCAGGAGATTGTTAGCAACACATGAAATAAAAACAAATGTAAAAGAAATAAACTTAATTTCGTACTTGATGAAAAAAGTTTTTCCTTCATACTGAAATATTCTATAAATGTATGTATGTATGTATATATGTATGTATGTATGTACTCACCTAATTGTACTCACCTAATTGTGGTTGCAGGGGTCGAGACTCAGCTCCTGGCCCCGCCTCTTCGCTGTCTGCTACTGGGTCTCTGCTCTCCCTGCTCCATGAGCTTTATCATATCTTGTCTTAAAACTATGTATGGTTCCTGCCTCCACTATATCTTTCTCTAGACTATTCCACTTCCTGACTACTCTGTGGCTGAAGAAATGCTTCCTAACATCCCTTTGACTCATCTGAGTCTTCAGCTTCCAGTTGTGTCCCCTTGTGTCTGTGTTCCCTCTCTGGAACATCCTGTCACTGTCTACCTTGTCAATTCTCCGCAGTATTTTGTATGTCGTTATCATGTCTCCTCTGACCCTTCTTTCCTCCAGTGTTGTTAGTCCTATTTCCCTCAACCTTTCTTCATAAGACAGACCCCTGAGTTGTGGAACTAACCTTGTCGCAAACCTTTGCACTTTCTCTAGTTTCCTTACATGCTTGACCAGGTGTGGGTTCCAGACTGGTGCTGCATATTCTAGTATGGGCCTGACGTACACGGTATACAGTGTCTTGAATGATTCCTTGTTAAGGTAACGGAACGCTAATCTTAGGTTTGCCAGTCGCCCATATGCTGCCGCAGTTATCTGGTTGATGTGTGCCTCCAGAGACGTGCTTGGCGTTATACTCACTCCAAGGTCTTTCTCCTTTGCCGAGGTTTGTAGCCTTTGTCCGCCTAGCTTGTACTCTGTCAGCGGTCTTCTTTGCCCTTCTCCGATCCTCATGACTTTGCATTTGGAGGGATTGAATTCGAGAAGCCAATTGCTAGACCAGGTGTCGAGCTTGTCCAGGTCTGTTTGCAGCCCTGCCTGGTCCTCTTCCGATGTGATTCTCCTCATTATTTTCACATCATCCGCGAATAGAGACACTTCTGAGTCTATCCCATCCGTCATGTCATTTACATATACCAGGAATAACACTGGTCCTAGGACTGACCCCTGCGGTACACCGCTCGTCACAGGCGCCCACTGTGATACCTCATCACGCACCATGACCCGTTGCTGTCTCCCTTTGAGGTATTCCCTGATCCATTCCAGTGCCCTTCCTGTTATACCTGCTTGTTCTTCCAACTCCTTTACTAATCTCATGTGAGGAACTGTGTCGAAGGCCTTCCTGCATTCCAGGAAAATGCAATCAACCCACCCTTCTCTCTCCTGCCTTACCTCTGTTACTTTATCATAGAACTCTAGGAGGTTTGTTACACAGGATTTGCTTTCCCGGAATCCGTGCTGTCTGGTGTTTATTATCCTGTTCAGCTCAAGGTGTTCCACCATTCTTTTCCTGATGGTTTTCTCCAGGACTTTGCACACTATACATGTAAGTGACACCGGTCTATAGTTTAGTGCCTCTTTTTTGTCTCCTTTTTTAAAAATGGGGACTACGTTGGCCTTCTTCCATACCTCAGGTAGCTGCCCAGTTTCAAGGGATGTGTTGAATATTATGGTAAGTGGCACACTCAGTACCTCAGCTCCTTACCGAAGGACCCACGGGGAGATATTGTCCGGACCCATCGCCTTTGAGGTATCGAGGTCACTGAGTAACTGCTTCACTTCCTCCTCAGTTGTGTGTATGCCCTCTAGCACTTGGTACATCCCTTGTTGGTGACGAACCCCGTCCTGTCTACCCAGCTGCCTTCCTTCCTCCATTGTGAATACTTCCTTAAACCTCAAGTTGAGCTCCTCACATACCTCTTGATCATTACTTGTGAGTTCCCCATCTTCTCTCCTCAGCCTTATCACCTGGTCCTTGACTGTTGTCTTCCTTCTGATGTGACTGTACATCAGTTTCGGGTCGGACTTAACTTTCGATGCTATGTCATTTTCGTACTGTTTCTGGGCTTCCCTCCGTACTTGTGCATACTCGTTTCTAGCTCTTCTACTAATCTCTCTGTTTACCTGGGTTCTTTGCCTTCTGTACCGTTTCCATTCTCTGATACTCTGAGTATTTGCCTCCCTGCACCTTTGGGTAAACCAGGGGCTCTTTCTGGCCTTCCCGTTTAATCCTTTGCCTCTGGGTATAAACCGTTCCTCTGCCTCCTTGCACTTTGCCCCTACGTATTCCATCATTTCATTTATTGTCAGTCCTTCCATTTCCCTTTCCCACTGGATGTCCTGCAGGAAATTCCTCATGCCCGTGTAGTTTCCTCTTTTAAAGTCTGGTTTGTCTCTATCAGTATGTATGTATGTATGTATGTATGTATGTATGTATGTATGTATGTATGTATGTATGTATGTATGTATGTATGTATGTATGTGTATGTACTCACCTAATTGTGGTTGCAGGGGTCGAGACTCAGCTCCTGGCCCCGCCTCTTCGCTGTCTGCTACTGGGTCTCTGCTCTCCCTGCTCCATGAGCTTTATCATACCTTGTCTTAAAACTATGTATGGTTCCTGCCTCCACTATATCTTTCTCTAGACTATTCCACTTCCTGACTACTCTGTGGCTGAAGAAATGCTTCCTAACATCCCTTTGACTTATCTGAGTCTTCAGCTTCCAGTTGTGTCCCCTTGTTTCTGTGTTCCCTCTCTGGAACATCCTGTCACTGTCTACCTTGTCAATTCTCCGCAGTATTTTGTATGTCGTTATCATGTCTCCTCTGACCCTTCTTTCCTCCAGTGTTGTTAGTTCTATTTCCCTCAACCTTTCTTCATAAGTATGTGTGTGTATGTGTATGTGTGTGTGTGTGTGTCTGTGTGTAGCCATACCCTTGATATCTAGGGTCTGGCTCCGTGGTAAAGTACTGTGGACTCTGATACAGAGTTTGCAAGTTCGAGTCCTGTGGACGTAGAGACAATGCAAATAATTTCGCCTGTTTGCTCAATCCAGCACTTGATGTTTCAGAGAGGTTGTTGTCTGAACGCACCAAATTTTCCAATATATGCCTGGCTGACAGTTTCCCAGAGGCCATTAGACTCCTTTTATTTGGTGCCTCACTTTGTGCCCTCCTGAAAAAGAATGGAGGAATCAGGCTTATTGCCTAGTCGCCAAGGCTGCAGTACGAATGGTGAGTCAAGAGGCTGCATCAATGTTGAAACCAACTCAGCTCGGTTTTGGTGTTCAACAAGGCTGTGAAGCAGCTGCCCACGCAGCACGAGCATACATCAACAACATGTCCAATGAAAAAGCCTTGATCAAATTGGACTTAGCCAATGCTTTCAACTCAGTCAGAAGGGATGCTGCTCTCCGAGCAGTTTCTAGACACTTTCCTTCCCTCTATCCCTTCATAGAATCGTGTTATAGTGTGGCTTCTAAACTATTGTTTGGGGACCATGAAATTGACTCGTGTGAGAGTGTGCAACAAGGGGCGCCCTCTCGCCCCCTTTCTATTCTGTCTAGTCATCAAGGAAGTCACAGAAGCGCTCTCCAGTGAGCTCAATATCTGGTTCTTGGATGATGGCACCCTAGCTGTCACTACAGAATCTCTCCTAGAGATATCAGAAAAATTAAAGACATGGGAGATTGATTGATTAATTCATGTTAAGCGCTAAACCCATGTGGATCATTCAGCGCAAGACGTGGTGGAGGCTCGATCCTCCGTCTGCTGAGCGCCAGACAGACTCGCTTCCTATTTGTACTCACCTACGGGTGGTAAGACATGGGAGAGAGCATGGGCCTATCTTTAAACCCCACCAAATGTGAAATAGTTTCTACCAATCGACAGATGATCCAGAATATTAGTGTCTGGCGACAGGGAGGAGCTGCTGATCACAGGGAGGAGTACTAGGTCGGCAAGTACAGGAACATCATAAGATAACAGAAGCAATTTGTCCCAGTGGAATCAGAGACCTTGATATCATGGGAAGGAAATGCCACACGCTTCCTTAAACTGGGTTCCAGACTCATCAACACCACCCGGTACCCAAGGGCAGCCACTTTCATGTTCCAGCGCTTCAGCGTGGCCATCCAGAGGGGAAATTCATGCTGCATACTGGGATCGCGTCCGGCTTCGGAGGAGCTGGAGGAGATTCATAATCATTGATATATTGTACCAATGTATTCATGTTTGTGTATTCTGTCTATTAATAAAGTTCACATATAATATTGAATATAGGGAGTTGTAGGAGAAGAAAATATTCAAACAGCTCCGGGGAGAACCTTGAGTTTTCCCTGAGGTACGTTTATTGTCTTCTCTGAAGATGAGGGTCCCCAGTAAAGTTCTAAAGATGGTACCTCCCTATATATATATATATATATATATATATATATATATATATATATATATATATATATATATATATATATATATATATTCAACGATTCTATGGATCGTTGTTCTCATCTGTCTCCTGACTGGGGGGGGATGAGGTCATCATCCAGTGGTATCTTGTTCAGTAGCAAGGGACTACGAGTAAGGTGGATGTGTGTACAAGCTCTCTCTCTCTCTCTCTCTCTCTCTCTCTCTCTCTCTCTCTCTCTCTCTCTCTCTCTCTCTCTCACTTAGTCTTTATACTAACTTAGTTCACTGTCAATAAATGTTTTAGTTACGTTCAATATATTTAGTGAGGCAAATGATGAGAAAAAAACTGCTGGAAAAGTAACCTTCCTCTCCTGAGTTCTGAGGAGCTGGAGGCGACAGAATGAAGCATCTGAGAGACAGTGGGAAACCAAAAGGAGGGTGAATTAATACGTGGCTACTATTTTTATCAACTTAACGCTGGCGGCAGCGGCGGGGAAAGGGCGGCGGCGGCGACGACGCCGAGAGGTTTCACCACGCTTGCTTTTCCCTAATTTTTCCCCCGCCACCACCCAGGTTGCTGTTGATTTATGGCTGCATCGAGACGAGCTCAGTGACGTTTCATAGCTCGCTGGGGTTCTGGCGGCGGCGGCTGCTGCTATAACATGTGGAGCGGGGTTCTACACTCTCTCCTTGATGGCGTAGCCTCATAAACACCAGGGTAAGAGGCCCTCCAATGTATCCCCCCTCCACACACACACACACACACACACACACACACACACACACACACACTGTAAATACTTCTTTAAATCTCATGTTGAGCTCCTCACATACTTCTTGGTCGTTTCTTGTGAGCTCCCCAGCATCCTTCCTCAGCCTGATTACCTGGTCCTTGACTATTGTCTTCCTTCTAACCCGTAGCTGTTGTACAGCCACATCAGGAGGAAAACAACAGTCAAGGACCAGGTAATCAGGCTGAGGAAGGAAGGAGGAGAGATCACAAGAAACGACCGAGAATTATGTGAGGAGCTCAACATGAGATTCAATGATGTGTTCACAGAGGAGACAGAAGGGACTCTAGAAAGACGGAGAGGCGGGGTACACCATAAAGTGTTTGGACACAATAAATAACCCGAGGAAGAAGTGAAGAGGCTGTTCAGTGAGTTAGATACCTCAAAGGCGATGGGGCCGGATAACATTTCTCCATGGGTCCTGAGAGAGGGAGCAGAGGAGCTATGTGTACCACTAACAACAATCTTCAATACATCTATCGAAACAGGGTGACTACCTGAGGTATGGAAGACATCAAATGTAGTCCCAATTTTTAAAAAAGGAGACAGACACGAAACATTAAACTATAGACCAGTGTCGCTGACATGTTTAGTATGCAAAGTCATGGAAAAGATTATCATGAGTGGAGCACCTAGAAATTAATGAACTTATCAACGACAGCCAGCACGGTTTCAGGGACGGGAAATCCTGTCACAAACCTACTGGAGTTCTATGACAGCGTGACAGCAGTAAGACAAGAGAGAGATGGGTGGGTAAATTGCATTTTCTTGAGCTGTAAGAAGGCGTTTGACACAGTTCCACAAAGAGATTAGTGCGAAAGCTGGAGGACCAGGCAGGGATAACAGGGAAGGCACTACAATGGATCAGGGAATACCTGTCAGGAAGACAACAGCGAGTCATGGTACGTGGCGAGGTGTCAGAGTGGGAGCCTGTGACGAGTGGGGTTCCACAGGGATCAGTCCTAGGACCGGTGTTGTTCCTAGTATTTGTGAACGACATGACGGAATTAATAGACTCAGAGGTGGTCTTGTTTGCAGATGATGTGAAGTTGATGAGAAGAATTCAATCGGACGAGGATCAGGCAGAACTACAAAGGGATCTGGACAGGTTGCAAGCCTGGTCCAGCAACTGGCTCCTGGAGCTCAACCCCACCAAGTGCAAAGTCAGGAAGATTGGGGAAGGGCAAAGCAGACCACAGACGGAGTACTGTCTAGGGGGGCAGAGACTAGAAACCTCACTCAAAGAAAAGGATCTTGGGGTTAGTATAACACCAGGCATATCTCCCGAGGCGCACATCAACCAAATAACTGCTGCAGCATACGGGCGCCTAGCAAACCTAAGAACAGCATTCCGACATCTTAATAAGGAATCATTGAGGACCCTGTACACCGTGTACGTTAGGCCTATATTGGAGTATGCAGCACCAGTTTGGAACCCACACCTAGCCAAGCACGTAAGGAAACTAGAGAAAGTGCAAAGGTTTGCAACAAGACTAGTCCCGGGGTTAAGGGGCATGTTCTACGAGGAAAGGTTAAGAGAAATCGACCAGACGACACTGGAGGACAGGAGAGATAGGGGGGATATGATAACAACATATAAGATACTGAGAGGAATCGACAAGGTGGACAGGCAGTATGTTCCAGAGATGGGACACAGCAACAAGGGGACACAGTTGGAAGTTGAAGACTCAGATGAATCACAGGGATGTTAGGAAGTATTTCTTCAGTCACAGAGTTGTCAGGAAGTTGAATAGTCTGGGAAGTGATGTAGTGGAGGCAGGAACCATACATAGCTTTAAGAAAAGCAATGATAAAGCTCATGGAGCAAGAAGAGTGACCTAGCAGCGACCAGTGAAGAGGCGGGGCCAGGAGCTATGACTCGACCCCTGCAACCACAACTAGGTGAGTACACGCACACACACACACACACACACACACACACACACACACACACACAGACAGAAGTGTCTCTATTCGCGGATGATGTGAAAATAATGAGGAGAATCACATCGGAAGAGGACCAGGCAGGGCTGCAAACAGACCTGGACAAGCTCGACACCTGGTCTAGCAATTGGCTTCTCGAATTCAATCCCACCAAATGCAAAGTCATGAGGATCGGAGAAGGGCAAAGAAGACCGCTGACAGAGTACAAGCTAGGCGGACAAAGGCTACAAACCTCGGCAAAGGAGAAAGACCTTGGAGTGAGTATAACGCCTAGCACGTCTCCGGAGGCACACATCAACCAGATAACTGCGGCAGCATATGGGCGTCTGGCAAACCTAAGATTAGCGTTCCGTTACCTTAACAAGGAATCGTTCAAGACACTGTATACCGTGTACGTCAGGCCCATACTAGAATATGCAGCACCAGTCTGGAACCCACACCTGGTCAAGCACGTAAGGAAACTAGAGAAAGTGCAAAGGTTTGCGACAAGGTTAGTTCCACAACTCAGGGGTCTGTCTTATGAAGAAAGGTTGAGGGAAATAGGACTAACAACACTGGAGGAAAGAAGGGTCAGAGGAGACATGATAACGACATACAAAATACTGCGGGGAATTGACAAGGTAGATTGTGACAGGTTGTTTCAGAGAGGGAACACAGAAACAAGGGGACACAACTGGAAGCTGAAGACTCAGATGAGTCAAAGGGATGTTAGGAAACATTTCTTCAGCCACAGAGTAGTCAGGAAGTGGAATGGACTAGAGAAAGATATAGTGGAGGCAGGAACCATACATAGTTTTAAGACAAGGTATGATAAAGCTCATGGAGCAGGGAGAGCAGATACCCAGTAGCAGACAGCGAAGAGGCGGGGCCAGGAGCTGAGTCTCGACCCCTGCAACCACAATTAGGTGAGTACAATTAGGTGAGTACACACACACACACACACACACACACACACACACACACACACACATTCACACTGAATTCATGAAGTCACCAAAGAATGAACTTCTGAAAGAGATGAAACTCGCAAGAATAATAATTGTAATATTTACAGGGGTGATGGAAGGAAAAAAAAGTAATAAAATAAAAGGAAAACAAACAAAAGACGGGTTTAGAGACACGAGCAGAAACCCGTGACTGGAAGGGAGGATAAACCTTGGCTGGAGAATTTTAATAGTTTTCTCCCTTAACTTATCAACGTTTTCAATAAAATAAATTCATGTTAAGCATTAAACCCATGTGGGTCATTCAGCGCAAGAGATGGTGGAGTCTTGATCCTCCGTCTGCTGAGCGCGAGACAGACGCGCACTTCCTATTTGTACTATGGAGCAAAACCTTCTCCAGGCTGAGGGACTGACCACCTCAAGACTACGTCTTCAATGGTGATGAACTGATTTCATACGTAACTGTTTAAGATGTGTCTTATCAGCTCGTGTGTATCGTAAACCATTATCATATTCCTCGCAGAGTTGGATGAACTGTTTGGTGTAAGGGATCATGAGTTTCCAAGCTGTAAATAAAGTGTTACCCCGGATTTCGTCAATAATTCGTTCCAGAAGGCTGTTCGAGTGCCGTTACCGAACGAATTTACTCCCATAAGGACGAATGTAAATTAGATTATTCCATTTCAGACCCCCCCCCAAAAAAAAAAAATACACTTACAAAAATACATTTACATAATTGTTCGAGTTGGGCGCTGTACGAAATCCGGGGTACTCTTGAAAATAGTACTGAAGTGAACGAAAAATCGAATAAAAAAAACATTTTACAGTAGCTGGAATTATGAAGATGTTATATTTTTCACAAGGAACAGTGGGTCAGGGACTAAACTGTTAAACAACGCATAAAAATTAAGAAAGTCATGAATGTGGTGACCAAATAAATGAAAAAGAGAATTCCAATGTGTAATCTAGAATTAAGGAAGACGAAGGCGCAAGAGGGAGTGGAAGGATGCTGAGCACCGTTGACGCTAATAAAATGGCATCAATGAACTAAGCATAACCAAAGTAACTCCAGAGTTCCATAAGTAAGATGGTGATTGTAATTGTAATAGAACATCTCTCAATGGATTTTTATTGAAAAAAAAAAAAAAACCACTGAGACGATGGCATCGTGTGTGCCAGTGCCAGGCTTCGCTCTAAGTCAATGTGACTGCTATTCCAGTATGATGATTTAGTGTTGGGTAAAAGGAGACAAGTGCCATTTTATTGTGGCAACGTTTCGCTCTCCAGGAGCTTTATCAAGCCAAGTCGGTAAATCTACCAACTTTATTACATGATGAATTAGACACACGTGCAACATGTGCGTATATTTACTAATACCCAGATGTTGCACATATGTCTGCATATTATCGGTATTGCATACCATTGATATTGCAATATGGCCTCCTCGCGGAGAAGGAATTTCTAATTTTGCTTTCTACTCAATTTAACATTACGAATTTAATATTACGTGAATTTGGAACGCTTTAAAAGCTATTCTAATTTAAATTAATTTTCCAATGAGATATTAAAGACTGCCGAAGTTCAAAATGGTCACAATGTTAAAATATTTTTTTTGTTTTACAATTTTGCAAAGCTTTATGTTAATGAATACAGTGGTACCCCGGATTTCGTACAGCTCCCAACTCGAACAATTATGTAAGTGTATTTTTGTAAGTGCTTTTGTAAGTGTATTTTTGGGGGTCTGAAACGGACTAATCTAATTTACATTCGTCCATATGGGAATAAATTCGTTTGGTAACGGCACTCGAAGAGCCCTCTGGAACGAATTATTGACGAAATCCGGGGTACCACTGTATTTTACGTGTAACGTGTTAAATTATATTGTTTACATAAAATATACTTCAGATCATTTTTTTGAGTATAAACATTATATTTCAGACTAGTCGTAATACTTCACTTTAATACTGTTAGTTTAAAAGTAAGGGTGAAAAATATCATGTCAGTATTGTCAGTAACATTGTTGTTATATTGTAACGTAAGGGTATAATTTCTTAATACTAATTCTGACAGTTTTTTTTTTTTTTTTTTTTTTTTTTTTGTTTTATCGATGGTTGGTAGTAATGAAAACGAAAATATATATATCAAAATTGCATTTGTAGAAAAACTTCTGTCTGGTGGAAAATTGAAGCAGTCTTAATTGTGCATAACAAAAATGATAAGATTCACAAATCTTCCCTGTGTGTCCCTGGCGTAGTGTGTGTCCCTGGCGTAGTGTGTGTCCCTGGCGTAGTGTGTGTCCCTGGCGTAGTGTGTGTCCCTGGCGTAGTGTGTGTCCCTGGCGTAGTGTGTGTCCCTGGCGTAGTGTGTGTCCCTGGCGTAGTGTGTGTCCCTGGCGTAGTGTGTCCCTGGCGTAGTGTGTTCCCTGGCGTAGTGTGTGTCCCTGGCGTAGTGTGTCCTGGCGTAATGTGTGTCCCTGGCGTAGTGTGTGTCCCTGGCGTAGTGTGTGTCCCTGGCGTAGTGTGTGTCCCTGGCGTAATGTGTGTCCCTGGCGTAGTGTGTGTCCCTGGCGTAATGTGTGTCCCTGGCGTAGTGTGTGTCCCTGGCGTAATGTGTGTCCCTGGCGTAGTGTGTGTCCCTGGCGTAGTGTGTGTCCCTGGCGTAGTGTGTGTCCCTGGCGTAGTGTGTGTCCCTGGCGTAATGCAACAGCGACGGGTTCTCCTGTCCACCCATTTTCTGATTTCATGTACACTGCAGTGTTGCATATTGAGGTTTTCTTCGACTACTTTTAAAGAATTTCAGTACATGTTCAGGAACCGATTCTTCAAATGCAGTGGACCCCCGAGTTTCATACACCCCGGAAATCGTACAATTATGTAAGTATAATATTGTAAGTGCTTGTGGAAGTGTATTTTTGGGGGTCTGAAATAGACTAACCTACGTGACATTATTTCTTAAGGGAGTAAATTCGCTCGGTAATGGCGCTTGAGCAGACTTCTGGAGTGAAGTTTTTACGAAACTCGGGGGTCCATTTGTATCGGTTGTAGCTTAACTTGCCACAGTTCCCAACCCCACTTGAAAGGTCTCTAATTCCCTTCCTATCCAGCTCTTCACTTGATAAATCCTCAGACTATAACATTGGCGGGTATTCTCAAGTTGTATATGAAAGATTACTTTGTTACATTTCTTTGAATCTTTGTCGTGGAATCTGATTTAAGGTATCGCCTAGTCTTCCACGATTATCGCCTAGTCTTCCACGATTATCGCCTAGTCTTCCACGCTTATCGCCTAGTCTTCCACGATTATCGCCTAGTCTTCCACGATTATCGCCTAGTCTTCAACGATTATCGCCTAGTCTTCCACGCTTATCGCCTAGTCTTCCACGATTATCGCCTAGTCTTCCACGCTTATCGCCTAGTCTTCCACGATTATCGCCTAGTCTTCCACGATTACGTATGGCTATATCATGGTGTCCAGCAGCCCTGAGTAGTCCCCTGGGATCTGCCTGACTCAGTGAAGGTAGAAACTTGTGGGCGGAAAGCTTCATGTTCTTGAAGCATTTTGAAGGCATCGCTATTTCCGACTTATAATAGAGTTTTGGAAGACGTATCACGGCCGAGTATCACGTGGGCAAAAAAGTATATTCATACTGATAAATTCATTAGGATTTTGTTTGATTCTCTTCATATCATAAATAATGACATCTTTGGAGTTCTTTTTAGGTATTGGACACAAAAAAGTCAGGCGATTCAAAAGAATCACTAGATTCGTGGTCCACTTGTTCAAGCAACACATTACTTGACGATAAGAACGTCAGCGTCACCTTTGGCTTGCTTAACTAGACACTCTGCTGCCTGCATCTTATTAAAGAGATATTTTATGAAAGTCTGTTTATTTTCAAAATTGGCCAGAAATTGATCTTTAGAACCACAGTAGTTGAGGGCAAAAACTGCGTCTTTGGTCCCTCCTGTATTTTTCGTACGATTTTTGTGTGTCTGATCTTCAGCAAATACATTTTCATTTAACCCATCACAAACAATAGTTGCATTGTTATTTTTTCTTAGGATAAATTTGATACAAGTTGAATGTAGCAAAATTTTTAAAAGGTGGACCGGTAAGCCAGCGGAAGGCCTCGGGCAGATGACCAAAAGCTCCAACTTCTGGAAACACTCACTTGTCCTGTTTCCAGACGAACCTTACCTAACCTAACCTATAAAAGTTGTAAGAATGTCATCAAAAATTTCTGACTCCAGAGTAAACGATGTAGTCAAGAGCCAAAAATGAATAACAAAATGTACTTCAGTAAGCCGCTGACTAGATTGTTTATATAATTCATGAAGTGAGACTTGTGTGTTACCTTATGAGTCCTTGTTTACCAAACATGGAAGCTGGACACATGTGTAATTCACATGTGGATAGTTCCTGTAGAACAAGGCCACTCGTCTGAACCCAGAGCAACAGTGTGGAACAAGAGTTCAGGTTCTGTGACGAATGAATCTCGTTCTGTTTGAACAACATGAACAGTTTTGATTAGTTTCGCTTGTTTGCTCATCTTGAAAGAGAACTTGATAACCGTCTTGTCAGTCATTTCATCCAGTATATTCTTGCTAACATCTTCAGCATATCTGAGATGACATCCTTGTCAGAAATAATACAACTTACTACAGTTCTAAGTTTGTTGCCTTGTTTGAAATATCCAGCATCTTTATATATTAAAAAACTTTGTGTGTGTCTTCATCGTCTCGTTTAATCCTTGCAGTTGTCTTGTTGACATGTTGCTCACTCCTTGTGTTGCAGACATCAACAAACTCCACAACTGTTGTTCAGTGATTCCGTGTTCATATGCCAACTCACAATGTTCTTTGACACTTCTCATGAGAACATGTTCAACTACTATGTTGATAATCCTCCCCAAAATCTGTTACTCCTTCTAAGAACATGTCGCTCCTAAGAACATGTCGCTCCTTCTAAGAAAATGCATTGTGTGTTTCAAGAGTATAGCTCTGGAGTTCAGTTATCATACGTAAGTATAGTTGTTCAGATGTGTCATACAGGTTATGAACAGTGGCATAAAAAAAAAAGTACTACGAGGAGTAACTTCCACTTCCAGTTCGTTCTGCTGATATGCAGTTTCTCGGAATCTCCACCATTGACATATATTATCATAATCCTCGAGTCCTAGATGTATACAACTCCTCTGTGAAATTGTTTAACTTGCAAGTTTGAGTGTGACTGGTAAACACTGACAAGTTTTCTTCCCATTTTCTTCAAGTCTTCATAGGAAATACTGTTATTTTATACACTGTTGTTCTTGTTACAGGTGTGAGAACTGCAATTATACCCATACCATGAAGTGTCCCTTGGCCATCAATTATGATTATATTGTAGGCTGTGACGTCTTCTATTTGCTGAATAAAACAGTTAGGAACTAACCCGGGTGTTTTGACGTGACTGTGGTGTAATTTCGTCCTTATATGCCTTCCTGTTTGTTTTATTTTTATAGTTCCTTGATAATGTGAGAAGTCACGAAAGTGCTTGGAATTTCACTATTTTTTCACCGTGGTTGTTGTGCATATGTTAATACCTGCGGATATTATAGATGAACGTTGTAAACACTGTAACTCTGCAAATGAGCATGAGATTTCCATGTGTTCCATTGTGTCAACCCGGAATATCAAATGTGTATTGTTCTGTATTTGACTTCCTAACCCTAACTGCAGTGGTGGCAGTAAGACCCCGAGAGCGTCCAGATCGCGTCCAGGTCGCGTCAGGAAACAAGTGTTTCCTGACGCGGGTCTTAGTCATATAATGATTCGCCACTGGATATTTTGGTCATCTGACAGAGGCCTTCTACTGGCTTACCGGTCCAACCTTTAAAAATTAATGTTAGTATATCTTACGAAAATCGCCTGACCTCATGAAGCCACTTTCATATACTCTTCCAATAACAGGTGTAGTCAGTCGAATTTGTAAAGTCTCAGAGAAGTAATTTACACTATTATCAACATAACAAATATCTTCGATCGATGCGTATGTGACAGGGTCGATTGTAATATCCTGCATATCATTCTGAATAATTTCAGTTTCGGCTCAAATTATACTCTTCTTATCTTCTCCAGTGTCTTCGTATGTATTACCGTGATACTCTTTCAGAACTCTTACAGCTGTAGTCTTAAATATAATAGCATCTGTTGTTCCAGCTATTGTACCTAAGATTAAATAATGTTTTCAAAATGTTCCTTAATCTGTACTGTTCCTTAATCTGTACTGTTCCTTAATCTGTACTGTTCCTTAATCTGTACTGTTCCTTAATCTGTACTGTTCAATGTCCCTTTCCTCAGGGGGATATTCTTTCATTTTATTAACTAACATTTTTTTTTTTTCGAAAGTATTTTGCCTCCTGAAGGAATGCAAATGGGCACTTGCAGCTCCGGACGACCTGTACGACTATGGGAGATTTTCACTAAACTGACTAGGAATTTCTTCGTTCTTAGGTTTGTCGTACACAGTTTATGACAGGACGCATCTGCAGCAGATCAGACACAGAATGACGCGTCGCTTTCCCTTTTCCGCACATTCATCACCCCGGTTATCGCACTGTTATCATTGATGAGGGGAAGTCAATTGTTCGTACTTGAAACCAAACTTGACTGTCTATAATTCGAACTTGTCTCAACACCATAGAAGAAAATAGCCGATTTTTAAGTGCAAAAGATGTTTCACATGATATTACGACCAGTGGAGACTATATTCATTGGGTCGTAAGTTCATACCAATGATATACAACTATATTCCTCATCAGCTGTTCAGTCAGATCTACTGAAGGTTGATTTAAGATTCATCAATCGATCCCTACATTTCCCATCAACACTCTGTCCAACAGTAATATGGAACGTTGATAGTTTACGTTCTTTATTCGTTCTTTCGATTCCCAATACACCTTTTTCAGTCAAAGAAGACACTCTCGCATCCATAAATAATAGTTTTGCAATTAAAATATTTCTCTCAGCTGTCCATTGTAGATGTCAAGATCCTTGACTGGTCAAAATAACTGTAACGCAGAAACAAAATTAATGTTAGTACAGTAAATAGACCTATAAAAAAATATTTTCACACCTTTTAACACATTACGAGTAAAGTTAGTCATGAAGATAACTTAAAATTAGGTGAAAAATTTATTAAATTGTGAAAAATGTCATAGAGCAATATTTTATACCTTGCTGGAAAGGTAATTTCAGTCAGAAAGACTTTTATGATGGGCCAATTTTATATATTTTTAATATTAAATTGAGTGGAAGGCGAAAAGTTTTTCCGTGAGGCGGTCATATTGGAACGGCATCCATATTGACTACCACTGGACATGACGGTGTTATACACTTTCCTAGCGTCTTTTGAGAGGAATTCTATTCTATTGCGATTACTTCTAAGTTCATCACTTTTTTGGACTTAGTTTTACTAGTCTATGAAGAAGGATGGAGGAATCCTTAAGAAGGATGATAGCTAAATATGCAGTGAGCATATCACCAGATTTTAAATGGATTTCACAGATTCTGGGGTAATTGAAAACAGCCAAGTCAGGAAAGACTAATAGGAACTGGAAAATATGTATATAACAAATGAAAAATTAAACTAATAAAATTGATATAAGTGTAATATAACCAGACATCATAACTTCATGAGTACTAAGAGAGGCAGAATAACTTGTGTGGTGATGTTGAGTACTAAGAGACGCAGAATAACTTGTGTGGTGATGTTGAGTACTAAGAGACGCAGGTGATGTAACTGAAGTCTTCAACTAGACAGTAATCCTTGACTTGTATTCTGTGAAACATTTTGGTGACTCTTACAAGAAAAAAATGAGATTCTACCTGTGGAGAGACGACAAAATCATCAAAGGTTTGAAGATAAGATATCATGTGTAACAGACATAGAGTTTAACTGGAGAATGAGATCATGCATGCTAACTGATTAAATGCTCTCGATATGGTACCCAACCGTACTCTAATCCAGGAATCACAATAGTCACCAATAAAAACTTAAGTGGATCTGGGAGTACTTGGAAAAAGGAGGAGTAAAGCTTCGAGTTCCACAAGGGTCAGTACTAGGACCACTACTGATTCTAAAATATGTAAATGGACTACTAGAAGGGATTGATTCTTATTTATATCTGTTTACTGATAGAAAATTTATGAGAGGCCTAAGAATAGGAGAGAACAGAGGTAAATTCCAGGAACAGGTCGCAGGCGTGGCAAAACGAAGTGGCTGGTGGAGTTCAAGCATATAAATGCAAAGTCGTGCCAATTGAAGGTGAGGAGAGGCGGTAAATACAGTATAGCCTAATAGGTGAGAAGCTACAAATATCGATTAAAGAGAGTTAACATCCACTAAAGATCTCACTGGAGGAACACATAAACGGTATAACATATGACAAATGCAATTCTAGTGAACCTCAGAATAGTAATCATTAATTTGTACAAAGAATTCTTCAGAAATTTTTAGAGGTCATATATGAAATTCATAAAGTTTATGGAGCCAGTAATTACTGAATCTCGAAGAACTCAAAATATTTTCATTCAGATGTATTGTTAGATCAGAGCAAAAGTACCGACCAGGTATTGGGAGAATTTTACCTTCAGTGCAGACGAAACGCCTCTCAGGAAAGGTACCTAAGTGTTGCACATAAGTCTTTTTCACCAAACTTGTCCAAGTACTGGAAGGATTGCACTCGGGGGAGAGATTAAGGGAACTTAACCCGAAGACTTTGGGAGAGATAAGGACTAGGGGAGACATGATTACAACGTACAAATCTTTCAGAGGAATTCGTAAGACAGAGTAATAAACTGATTTAATTAGGTGGACGAAGGACTAAGAAACTCAGGTTGAAGTTGTAAATACAGTTGATTAATTGGAATATCAGGGAGGGTCGGGAAATGGAAATGAGGAGTGAATTGGGTGAGGAAGTTGTGGAGTAAAAAAACAAAATCATTACACAATTTAAAGAGCATGTGTCGTAAGGTCAGTGAAGCCATAAACCAGCAATGCCGGTCAAACAAGCTTCTGTGGCAGTGCCGGGAGCTGAGACTCAACCCCTGCAAACACAGATCAGTACTAACTTGCTTACACACTACCGCCTCTTCTCTCATTGATCCCTTCCCTTTATTTCCGTCCCATCCCTCCCTCCCTTTCCCAATTCCCTCGTCATGCCTACTCCCTCCTTCATTCTATTGTCTTCTTATTTCCTTCTCCATTCCTCCCTTCATATCCCTCATCTTCCACTTTTTTTTCCCATCTAATTTCTCTATTGTCCTCTCACTC
This sequence comes from Cherax destructor, assembly GCA_009830355.1. Lineage (NCBI taxonomy): Eukaryota > Metazoa > Arthropoda > Malacostraca > Decapoda > Parastacidae > Cherax > Cherax destructor. The sequence continues at coordinate 195,905 of WNWK01000925.1, read as the reverse complement.
TCTATCTCTCTTGTCCTCTCTTTGTTCTCTCTCTTGTCCTCTCTATATTGTCCTCTCTCCTTTCTCTCCTCTTCCCTTCCTCTCCCTACCTCCTTCCCTCCCTCTCTCCCTCTCTCTCTCTCCCAGGTCCATTTTTGAGGCTCTCTAAAGAAACTCTCAAGATGTTTTATAGTCAACCCGCGGGTATTGAGATGGAAATCTTGGTAGTAAGACTCCTGGGGATGCTGGCCTCCACACAAGCCTCCCCAGAAAGCCTTCAACTTAAGGGCCACCATCACCCAGGGCTAACCCTTAAGGGCCACCTCACAGGGCCACACACCCCTTAATGGAGACTGTGTGTACGTGTGTGTGTGTACGTGTGTGTGTGTGTGCACGTACAGACTGGAGCTTCCTTCCATGTCCTTGGATTGAACATGATTGCTTCCCATTCCTCAAGGCACTGTATAATTCCTACGGGTTGAGCGCTCCCCACGGTAAACAATAAAATAAAACTAATTTGTACTAGCCTACTTATGGTTGCAAGGTATCGAGTCACTTCCTCTTGCTGGGTTGATTCCTCCTTAGTCTTGTGGGCCCCTGTCATGCCTATTGTTATGGAACCTGCCTCCATTACTTCTTCGTTCTAATTATTCCACATCCTACTCACTCTCAGGCTAAAGAAATAGTCCCTGACATCTCTGTGTTTAACTCCCCACTGTGCCTCGTGGATCTGTTTTCTTCCCTCTTGAACAGAATATTCCTGTCCCCTCTGTAAAGTCCTTTCAATATTTTGTAAGTCATTTGTTTCTCTTGGTTCTTCTATCCTCTAATATAGTCAGGTTCAATTCCTTTAGCTTCTTCTCATAGCGCATTCCTCTTACCTCTGTGACTTGCCTTAATGCCTTCTTCAGAGTCTTATCCCGTTTATTAATAAACACTACAAAGTGCAGGTTCCATGTTGTGGCTGCGTATTGCAAAATAGTTTTACACATGTTACATATAGGACCGTGAATAACTCCGTGTTGAGATTTCCGCAAAACTATTCTTAGGTTTGCTAAATGAGAATTCGCTCCAGCGATTATTCGGTTGATGTGCCTCTGGCGGTAAGTCATTTGTATAAGGGATCCTTGAGTGTATAAGGGATCCTTGAGTGTATAAGGGATCCTTGAGTATATAAGGGATCCTTGAGTGTATAAGGGATCCTTGAGTGTATAAAGGATCCTTGAGTGTATAAGGGATCCTTGAGTATATAAGGGATCCTTGAGTGTATAAGGGATCCTTGAGTGTATAAGGGATCCTTGAGTGTATAAGGGATCCTTGAGTGAGGTTTGCCGCCTCTGTCCTCAGAGTCAACACTCAAGTGTCCTGTCTTCTTGCCTCGTCCCTCCAATTTTTTTTAATCTTACAATTGCTGCCGTTGAATTTCAATAGCCGCTTGCTTGACCAGTTTGCAGTTTCTCCAGGTCCATTATTAGCCTTTCCTTGTTATCGTAGGTTGTTTACCTCCACGTTTACTTTACACCTTCTGCAAATAGGGATAATGTTGTTGCTCGTATCATTAATTCACTTACACACTGAAAAAAATACCGATCCCGATACAGTAATAACCCGCACTGAGTAGTAGTAGTAGTAGTAGTAGTAGTAGTAGTAGTAGTAGTAGTAGTAGTAGCAGTAGTACTTCTGCTGTAGTAGAGATAGAAATGATAAAGATGGCAGAGAGTGGAGTGTTGGCGAAGAAATAGTAATGGTGGAGGTAGTCTATAAGAACAAGAGAACCGAGGAGCACTGTAGAACTAATAGCCCAAGGAATTAGAGCAAAATCTCCTGCAGGAGAGAACCCACTTAGGCTGAAGACAGGAAAGGTGAAAATATAGCAGAGGTAAAGAAGATGAAGTTTAGCTCAGTGTAATATGAAAGGAAGAGAGGTACAGAGACAAAGCTTGGAGTACGATTCACTCCAGGAATGTTGTGTATAAGGGATGCTTGATCAAGACAGTGTCTGTGAGGGCTAGAAAAAAGGGTGGACAGTTTTGACGAAAGACCAGTTAATTGGATGACTGTGATCTCTAACATGACAGGAGCACGGTGCCCCGTTGCCTGGTGGTGAAAGCGTTCGCTTCACACGACAAGGGTCCGAGTTCGATTCCCGGCGACGGGGGAGAAACATCGGGCGTGTTTCCTTACACCGGTTGTCTATGTTCACCCATCAGTAAAATGGGTACCTGGGTGTTAGTCGACTGGTATGGGTTGCATCCTGGGATAAAACTGACCTAATTTGCCCGAAATATTCTGCATAATAAGGGGCTTTCTATATAGTAGTATGTCATTGATGTCAGCTAGGCCTGTATACCTTGTACATGTACTTGTAGTAAATAAAGATATTATATTATTATTATTATTATTATTATTATTATTATTATTATTATTATTATTATTATTATTATTATTATTATTATTATTATTATTATTTTGTGCACTGTATTGTGCCTTTTTATTCCCGGTTCTAACACCGATGCTTTCAGAGCATTAATTGTAATACTTCCTTAATTCTGGCATGTCTTCTCGGCCAATCACTCATAGTCTCCTTCCTGTAAGTTACTCTATAATCCCCGTTTGTATTCTATAATTTGGGCTTTCTTTTACTATGCTCTGGTTTATGGTGTCGAGGCTTTCTGATCTCTACTAATTTATAAAGAGGAGATAGGTGATGCTGGAATTAGTGTGCAGTGTTGCAGGGTGAGGGTTAAGTGCTCTAGTTACAGATAGGGAGAAGGGTGATATTTTTTGAGGGGGGGGGGGAATGGAGGAGCCTTGAGTTGAGTTTTCTGAGAGATGGGCAGGGAATGAACCTTGAGATTTTTGAAGGCTGTGTTCACTCCTCATCCCTCTGCTTCTCTTTCGTATAACTGACGACTTTGTACATGTTCCCTCAACCGTTCTCTACGTATTTCTGTTCTGACTCAATCCATGCTTCAAGGTGACAGCATTTTCCTTGAGAATGTTGTCCAGATATTCCATTTTGAGGTACTCGTGACCAGAAGGTCACTTACTTACTGACCCTCTAAAAGAATCCACACTCTCTAATTCCTCCTGTCCTCTAAAAACATTCGATGTTCTATGTAATTTTATGATTCTTTTACTCGTTCCATACCAACCATCAGCCTCTCCAAATCTGTAAATCATCAGTGACTTCCTTTTTCGTCCTGCCATTGTCTTTCTCTTCAAATTGCCTTGTCTTCTTTCATTAGTTCTCGTGCTGTCTGTGCCGATTCTTCTCCTGACAGAATATCCTCTAATGACATTCTTCATGGTCCCTTCCTGATTTCTGTGCTTCTTTTTATTCATCATTACTGTCTTTTTTAAACTTTTTTTTCCCCATAGTCTCATTCGTTTTTTTTCATTTCCTCCTCCAGTCATTGCTGTTTCAAGCTATTTTATTTTTGTATTTTTTTTATTAACACATCGGCCGTCTCCCACCAAGGTTGGGTGGCCCGAAAAAGAAAAACTTTCATCATCATTCACTCCATCACTGTCTTGCCATAGGGGTGCTTTACACTACAGTTATAAAACTGCAACATTAACACCCCTCCTTCAGAGTGCAGACACTGTACTTCCCATCTCCAGGACTCAAGTCCGGCCTGCCGGTTTCCCTGAATCCCTTCATAAATGTTACTTTGCTCACACTCCAACAGCACGTCAAGTCCTAAAAACCATTTGTCTCCACTCCTATCTAACATGCTCACGCATGCTTACTGGAAGTCCAAGCCCCTCGCACACAAAAACCTCCTTTACCCCCTCCCTCCAACCTTTCCTAGGCCCCCCCTACCCTGCCTTCCCTCCTCTACAGATTTATACATATATTCACATCACACATTGCCTTCAGACATGACATCTCAAATGCCTCCAGCCTTCTCCTCGTTGCAACATTCACTACCCATGTTTCACACCTATATAAGAGCATTGGTATAACTATACTCTCATACATTTCCCTCTTTGCTTCCATATACAAAGTTCTTTGTCTCCACAGACTCCTAAGTGCACTACTCACCTTTTTCCCCTCATCAATTCTATGATTCACCTCATCTCTAACAGACCCATCTGCTGACACGTCCACTCCTAAATATCTGAATACATTCACCTCCTCCACACTCCCTCCAATCTGATATCAAATATTTCGTCAAGTTATTTGTTCTAACATATTTTTTTCTTAAAAAACCTATCCACTGTTTCCTCCAAGAGAGTATTTATCTTCCCCACTCCTCATCCATTTTGCTTATCACACCAGCTATTATGATTTCTAAGTATTGCCACCCACATTCGTCTTCCCCTTTTTCTCATTTTTTATTTCCACACGGTCAAGTGTAAATGTTCTACCTGTAATTACAGTGTAAATGTTTTTACAGGTGTCTTCAGCTTTCCTGGTGAAAAAGAGACAGTGTTGGGTCAACTCTCCCTCAGTCAGGTGTATTAATTCTTTATGATTTTAGCCTCTCCAGTTGATGGAGGGAATGTCATTTGCTTAAAGTGGTCGGTATTCTCATACCATTAAGTTTGTAGCAGGTTGGGATATATTACCAGTTAATGTGTTGGGTGTGTGTCTAGTTGTCTGCAGGAGTCGATTCATGGGTGCTGTCGTTGCCTCTCGTTACTAGTGGACCCTCGGTTTTCGTTGAAAATTCTTTCCAGAATGCTGTTTGAGTGCCGTTACCGAACGAATTTGTTCCCATAAGGACAAATGTAAATTAGATTAGTCATTTCAGACCCCCAAAAATACACTTACAAAAGCACTTACGAAAATACACTTACATAATTATTCGAGTTTGAAGGTGAACGAAAACCGAGGGTCCACTGTACTAGGAAAAAGACTGTAAAGCCTCGCGACTTTTCTTCTCCAGCTCATTTGATAGCTACATTTACTTGATGTAAACATTGCATTCATTTTCTGTTGGTCAGTTTTTTTGATCAGTTCTCTCGCTATCACTGCCTCCTTAGGGACTATCTCGTTAAGACTGGTGTTTAGTCCCTCCCATGCCTCCCTATTGGCGTCTGTGATTTCTCCTTCCTCCTTCAAAAGTTTTATTGCCTCGTCATTTATCATATTCTTCCTTCTTATGTGACATTTATGGGCAAGAGATTACATAAACGTCATTGAGGAAGCCACCAACTATTATAGTAACATGACGAATAATTTCATTTGAAAGATAATAAATTAGATTTTGATGATTATCACAGTCCATGACTTTTTGATGATTTACGATTATGAAGATGAATGTAGTGTAAGAGGAGAAAATATATAAACAAAAGGGAAGAACTGAAATATTTGTTATTTCTATAGAGAAAATATTGGTTAATTACACATAATTATAACTAAAATCTATATACAAAGTTCCATAAAAAAGTAATTGCTGGAAGACTTAAAATGGAGCATAAGAAAGTCACAAAACAGGGGAAAGAAAGCGAAAGGAACCAAACAGAAGATTAAAGATGGAATTGATTTAGAAAGCAAGAGAAGTGGGGAAAGGTTAGCGTTCAGAATCGGACAGTTTTATTACTTATGCTAGAATGGACACGCTATATATTGCGCAGGGATCATTGCCTTCACGCATATATGTAAAACTGAGTGAAATTAATATATTTTTTGAGGAGTGGGCGCTCGTACTCAAGTGCATTTGATACGACCAGCTGAAAAATATTATGTGGCCACACCATGCAGGGGTGAGCTTCACCAAGGGGTGAGCTTCAGCTTCCTACACCACACTACGTTAGTTAGGAGCTTTAAGAAGAGCGTAAATTCCTCTGTCTTCTATCTTCTAATAACATGTTCATTTTTCCACTATAATCTACCATATCCATAATTACTATCGCATTTGTTTTGTCTGTTTCGTAAGGTGAAGTTCAGGATCTTACCTTAACTCATGGTATAACAAATCTTTCAGAACAGTTGTGTTGGAGAGGTGTGAGCTGTGTTCAGACCTCTCCAACAGACAAAGCAAATGCGCTAGTAATTATAGACAATGTATACCTGGAGTATACCTGGAGAGGGTTCGGGGGTCAACGCCCCTGCGGCCCGGTCACAGACACGGACGCGGGGGCGTTGTTATTATAGGATTGGGGAACTTACGTGCCCCTTAATATTTACAGCGGATACACCTTGCTGCATGAGGTGGACTTCTGCTCCGTACACCACGTTAGGAAGAGACATTAATGTGAACTCACCCTGCTACTTGGGTTGGACCACGGCTCTCCACCCTTCACATTAGGTGAAATCCTTTATTTGGATACAGCTCATACAAGATATACAACGGATACGATATATGCGCGCTCTCCGATAGAGGATACCAACAGTAATTTTAAATCTTCCATATATCCACGGTACCTGAGAACTTCGCTAATTTACATATAAAGCAGCTGTATCTTCGATACCCCTTACCTCCACCACTATCAAAGACATTCCTAGGGTTATTGCTAGTCTCAAGGAGACTGTAGGTATCTACACCGTCCTCTGTAGCGGTATTAGTAATGTATTTTTGAGAGAAACGGCCGAGGATTTGTTAACACGTGTATATAAACACGGATACTCTTGTATTAATGTCGGTAGAATTACCGAAAATCTGTTAGGGAAAAGGACACAAGTGCAACTAATTTTTTATTGTGGCAACGTTTCGCTCTCCAGGAGCTTTGTCAAGCCGTTACTAACAATATATATATATATATATATATATATATATATATATATATATATATATATATATATATATATATATATATATATATATATATATATATATATATATATATATATATATATATATATGTGTGTGTGTGTGCGAATTAGCAGAATCAAAATTTTTTTGCAATACATCAGCAGAAGTCAATCTGAACATAACGAAAAAAAAATATATATACTAGTGATTTGAAGCAATATTAAGTAAATTTAATATACGTACATAGCATAATTTGGCTAAAAAAAAGAAAATATGCTAGTTTGAGATAGGTTAGGTGAGGTTTCTAAGTTAGGATTGGTCCAAAAATAAAACATTTTATATCATTGTCAATGAAAAAATAAATGTCAATATGTAAGAATATTTTTGGGATAAGACTAATTTTTATGAGAGTTCGGCCCATTCAGCCCTCCCCCCTTTCTACACACACACACACAGGAGCAGGGAGAGAGAGGACCTAGTAGCAATCAGTGAAGAGGCGGGGCCAGGAGCTATGACTCGACCCCTGCAACCACAAATAGGTGAGTACAAATAGGTGAGTACACAGGAGCTATGACTCGACCCCTGCAACCACAACTAGGTGAGTACACACACACACACACACACACACACTCCCTACACATTCACTACACACACACTACACACACAAACACACATACATCCTCACGTACTTATATATACATAAACATACACATAAATATGCATCTGCACACTTATACATACAAAAAATTACATATGTTCATACATAAATACACATATTATTTAAAGCGCACTCAAATGCTTACATACATGTTCTGTATACATAGGAAAATGCTCTTATGTACAAAAATTCAAACCCAAAAAACATACACGTATACATAGTTAAGATAAGACAAGATAAGATTTTCTTCGGATTTTTAACCCCGGAGGGTTAGCCACCCAGGATAACCCAAGAAAGTCAGTGGGTCATCGAGGACTGTCTGTCTTATTTCCATTGTGGTCCTTAATCTTGTCCCCCAGGATGCCACCCACACCAGTCGACTAACACCCAGGTACCTATTTACTGCTAGGTGAACATGACAACAGGTGTATCTTAAGCTGCGCTGTAATTTTACGACCACCCTCTATCATTTATTTTGGGTGCACTGAGGTAGAGGAGACTGGGCTTGTAGAATACGGGGATACGTTAATCGGATCGCGCAGCGAGGGGAAATGCATCTAATTATATTATTACTTTATTATTTCACCAACTGCTAATTAACGTTCCTATATTGCTTTTATTGTTTTTCGTAAAATTGTGTTGGTATTCTACAATATACCAACTGTACACTTATCATTATTATTATTTATTGAACCGCCAAGCTAACTTTATTGCTCAGAAGGTTTTAACCACGTATTTTATTAGCACTTTGAAGAGGTTTAAGAATAAGCTTGAGGGAAATAAGGCAGCGGGTCGTTTAGATACCCAATATGAAACTTAAACCTCAAAATTAGCTATTGAAGACCACAACGTCTGAGAGAGTTTTATATAAGAATGGGAGACTTAAGTAGTTTCTGCGCTCGTAAGCCGTTGCATATATTTGCTAGAACATCTTGTGAAGTTAGTAATAATGGTAGAATTACCGACAAAATGTTAGGTAAATGGACGCAAGTGCAGCTGATGTGGTATTTTATTGTGGCAACGTTTCGCTCTCCAGGAGGTTTGTCAAGCCTTTACAGTTAATATACGGACACAGAGGGTGTACTCACCTAATTGTACTCACCTAATTGTACTCACCTAATTGTGGTTGCAGGGGTCGAGACTCAGCTCCTGGCCCCGCCTCTTCACTGATCGCTACTGGGTCCCTTCTCTCCCTGCTCCATGAGCTTTATCATACCTCGTCTTAAAGCTATGTATGGTTCGTGCCTCCACTACATCACTTGCTAGAATATATATATATATATATATATATATATATATATATATATATATATATATATATATATATATATATATATATATATATATATATATACATGTATATATAATGTCGTGACTAATGAACCGAATCGTCCAGTTTGGCCTATTTAGCAAGGGTTCGCTTTACCGAATAAGCCGAATGAAAATTTGTTTTTGCCATAAATCAGCGGAAATCGATCTGAGCATAACGAAAAAATACACATAGATTTAATGGAATTTTAAATATATTTAAGTTGAGAAATGCAGAATTTAGCTAAAAAAATGTGATCATTTTGGGAGGTTTCGATTATGTTTCTAAGTGACTTTGGGCCAAAAATTAGATTATATGATTGTTAATGAACAAAAAATTAACTATCTGTAAAAAAATATATCGTAAAAGTTTAATTTTAAAGGTAGTTAAGCCTATTCGGCAATAGGTATAAAAACCGATAAGTTGAACCCTTATTCAGGCTGAGGGACTGACCACCTCAAACTATGTCTCCAAGGATGATGGACTGATTACATCATCTTACCCCAACACTACTCGTGCTGCGTACGATACATTCTCCTCAATATTTGACTGACGAAGCCTATCGCGTATACGTAACTTTTCAACAGTAAAGATACGCATCTCTTGCACTGTACAAAATGTTATTTTACCCAATACTTTAAACTTATAAATTGTTATTCAGCAAGAAAATAATCAAGGAAGATCTTCAGCCATCCAGAGCAGTATTTTTGCGTCTTAAGATATCTTGACTAGCGCAAATATCCTTTCTTCTTGCCGACAATTTGCTGGCAGATGCATAAAAATACCATTTAGTGCATATATCCATATTACTTACGTATATATATATATATATATATATATATATATATATATATATATATATATATATATATATATATATATAATTGCATACAATTATTTGTTGCGTCTACGTACATACTTCCGTGCGCAAATCTTGGCTTGCATACAGATTGTCCATTACGTGGGTAAAGAGGTCGCGAAGCATCGCGGAAGCGAAGGTCTAAAGTAGAGTACGATACAGCAGCTTAACTTTATGATGGAGGTTCAAGTTGCAGCGCTCTTTTCCGTAATTACTTCAGCTTTCATAGAACCTCTCGTATGAATCGGTAAAGCAGCGGTTTAGGCTTGCGTGTCTCGTAACAAGAGAGATATTTATCTCACTTCGCGAAGAATTAACAAGAATGAAGACAAGAAATTTGGAGAACAAGACACCAATAACCCGCACATAGGACAGAGGATCTTACGACGACGTTTCGGTCCGACTTGTACCATTTACCATTTGCAACAAGCTTTAGTTGAACTCTACGTGGAGTTCTTTATGAAGCTCTACACAGAGCGAAACGTTACCCCAAATAGATGTATTTCGGTCGATACGCGATTCAAGGAAGGTATTCCCACATTGCAAAACCCCAGCCCTTTGTACTTCAATGCACACGAATGAATAGTGCAGTGAGTGGCATGAGTTCGTAATGTATTTAAATATTAGCACTGAAGATTCGGAGACAAATTAGGACAAAAACAGCCCAAATCTAATTCAAACCTTCCACTAAGAAACACGAGCTTGAAACATAAGTACGCGTCAGAGTTCAGAACTTAGACCGTCGCGTAAGCCACTGGGCCAGCTAGCTTACGCGACGGTCTAGGTTCTGAGACTCTCTGACCGCGGGTTCGAACCACGGTATGTGTTTGTTTGCAATCGTGTCATTACGATTTCGTGAGTCATGTTGACGAGCTCTGAAGTTAACCTGAAGCGGCAATCTTTTGTTATCTGAGGGAGACCAATATCTAAACACTCCAGCACATTAAGTTTGAAGCCTCTCCGAAGTGGAATTACCAAGTTATCAACGTTGTGGAGGTTGAAGTTATTCGGGGGAGACAATCGAGAAATATTCCAGGCTAAAATCACTCTAAGCGTTTCTCTAGGTAAGACTGACTAGCTTTTAACTAAGTAATGGGGTAAGTAAACGTGTTGAAGATTTTTTTAAACTTGGGTACACAACATACAACTCTTTTACAAAGGTCTTGCATCAACTTAGGCTAAACTTATGTGGTATCATCCTTCTTACTAGCTACCTCGTATATTACTGTTTCAAAGCCGATCAGACGAAGAAGTCTCCAATTATTGACAATAAATGAATTTCGTTATCAAATAAAATTGGCAAATTTGGACTTGCGCCAACCAATAGCATCGTGGTTTTTTTGCGTTCAGGAAACACACCAATTGTGAAAATTTGAAATCTATCAGGTAAGTCATTCTCCAGGTTTGTCACGGATTCCAATGTTTCCAAACATTTTTTTAACTGTTTTACCACAACAAATTTGCCTGAGGGCAAACGAAACTGAACGGGTAATATCCTTGTGGTAAGATCCATCAACCATTAAATACTGAAGCTGTTCAGAAGAGTTACTGAAATTTCTTTAACGTGATTTAAGGGGAATAATTTTTTTTCACTATTTTACACACTACAGTTTAAGTATCTGCCAAGTGTATTAGGAAACTGTTTTAAATGCTCGAAATTCCGTCACTGAGGATTTAGGAAGTTATCTGATCCCTTCCAGGAGACTAGGAATGGGCTCGACAACTTTGGTCATATGGTACCTGCACATGCCAGTTGCTCCAAGAATATGGGCCTAGTGACCGTACACAAACGTGGGAATTTGAAGCAGATTGGATGAGTTTACGACCAAAATAACGAAGTTGGAGGAAGGCAAAGAATTTTGACAACCTCTTGAAAGGTTTCTCTTCGGGGATATGTAATAATGTAAGTATAATATCAGAATGAAGTATAAATATTATTATTATTGAAGGAGAAGCACTAAACCACCAAGGGTCATATTGCACCTGAAAGGAGACTTGGGCTCTAATTCCTTGTATCAAGCCTGCCAAAAATCAAAGCACTACTCTTTCAGGAATGAAGGTTTTTGGAGCTGGGATTTTCATTTTTGGAGACAGATCGTTGATTTACATTATATAATGCTTCAAGAACATCAAGAAGGCAGGAGCACTGCAGCAGGCCTACTGGCCCATGCTAGGCACGTCCAACACACACCCTACACCCACAATATTAAAGCTTTAATACTGCTACTCGGAAGTTAGTTCAACTCATCCACAACTCTGTTACTGACGATGTTATTGACGATGTTACTGACGATGTTACTGACGATATTACTGACGATGTTACTGACGATGTTACTGACGATGTTACTGACGATGTTACTGACGATGTTCCTGACGAACTTACTGACGATGTTACTGACGATGTATCGAAACTCGGCTCTTGGTTCCAGCTCTTCATCTGAATGTACAGAAATTAGTATTCAGTAATACACTAAGAGGAGAAATTGTTTTACATTTTGATAAGAAAAACTGGGAATTACAACTCTGGTATATTACAAAGTTAATTAGTTGTAAGTGAAACAGTGAAGCAGCCAGAAATTTACCTCCAATATGCTAACACATTGACATAAATTGCAATTTCCCAGCGGGGAAGACTAATATTTTTGAATCCATAATGTATTTTCAGGCCGCATTTGATAATTTGATAAGAGAATGACTGTACCTGTAATGACTCTTCTCCGGGAATTATAATTATTAAGTTGTTGTAAACCCTTCTTAAATGTGCGTGTGCGTGTGTGCGTGTGTGCATGTGTGCGTGTGCGCGTGTGTGCGTATGTACTCATCTAGTTGTGGTTGCAGGGGTCGATTCATAGCTCCTGGCATCGTGTTTTTTTGCGTTCAGGAAACACACCAATTGTGTGTGTGTGTGTGTGTGTGTGTGTGTGTGTGTGTGTGTGTGTGTGTGTGTGTGTGTGTGTGTGTGTGTGTGTGTGTGTGTATTCGCCTAATTATATGCACCTAATTGGGGTTTCCGGGGGTCGATTCATAATTCTTGGTTGCGCCTCTTCACTGGTTGCTACTAGGTCCACTCTCTCCCTGCTCCAAGAGCTTTATCATAACTCTTAAAGCTATGTATGGATCCTGCCTCCACTACATCACTCTCCAGAGTGTTCCACTTCCTTACAACTCTGACTGAAGAAGTACTTCCTAACATACCTGTGACTCACCAGAGTTTTTTTTTTTTTTTTTTTTTTTTCAACTTCCAGTTGTGGCACCTTGTTGCTGTGCCACATCTCTGAAACCTTGTCCCTGTCCACCTTAGCAATTCCTCTCAGTATTTTATATGTTATCATGTGCATCCCTATCCTTCCTGTTATCCAGTGTTGTTAGGTTGAGTTCCCTTAACTTCTCCTCGTAGGACAAACCCCTCAGCTCCGGGACTAGTCTTGTTGTAAACCTTTGCACTTTCTCAAATTTCTTGACGTGTTTGACCAGGTGTGGGTTCTACTAGTACTGCATATTCCAATATAGGTTTGACGTACACGGTGTACAGTGTCGTGAATGACTCCTTACGTAGATGTCGAAACGCTATTTTTAGGTTTGCCCGGCGCCCGTATGCTGCAGCAGTTATTTGGTTAATGTTCACCTCAGGAGATGTGCTCGGTATGATGCTCACCTCAAGATCCTTTTCTTTGAGTGAGTTTTGCAATCTCTGATCTATTAGGGTATTCTCAGTCTGCAGTCTCCTTTCTCCTTCCCCAATCTTCATAACTTTGCACTTCCTGGGATTAAACTCCAGGAGCCATTTGCCAGAGCAGGCTTGCAGCCTTTTCAGATCCCCTAGTAGGCTTACCTGATCCTCCTTCGCTTGTATTCTCCTTATTAGTTTCACACAGTCTGCAAACAGGGACACCTCTGATACTATCCCTTCCGTCATGTCATTCACACATTCAAGAAACAGCACCGGACCTAGGACTGACCCTTGTGGAACCCCATTTATCACATGCACCCACTTTGACACCTCGTCTCATACCGACACAAGTTGTTTCCTTCCTGTCAGGTATTCCCTGATGCATTGCAGTACTTTCCCTCCTATTCCTGCCTGCTCCTCCAGCTTTTAAGCCAGTCTCTTGTGTGGTACTGTTTCCAAAGCCTTCTTACAGTCCAAGAAGATGCAGTCTACCCATCCCTCTCTCTCCTGTCTTACTTCTGTTACCTTGTCGTAGAACTCCAAGTTTGATATGTAGGATTTCCATTCCCTGTAGCCGTGTTGTGTGTCATGTATTAGTCTATTCCTTTCTAGGTGCTCATCCACTCTTCCTGATAATCTCCTTCGTTACATAAAATATACGTCAGCGACACTGGTTTGTGATTTAGTGCAGCCTGTCTGTCTCCTTTCTTAAAAACTTGGGACTACATTTGCTATCTTCCACACCTCGGGCTTCTCCTTTCTGAAATATTGGGAAGACATTTGCCATCTTCAAGATCTCTGGCAATAGTCCTGTGTCCGCTGACTTGTAGAGCGTAGCTAGCGATTCACACAGTGCTGCTCCCTCTAGTAGAATTCATGGTAACATCTTATTAGGTTCCAATGCCTTTGATATATCCAGCTGTAACAAAAAAAATTTCTACCTCTTCTGTTGTGTCTGTGTTATCTAGTACGTGTCAGTGTACAGTTTTCCAAAGGCTCACTGGTATTACCTCTATTACATCTGAGAACATTTGTTTAAATCATTTGTTCAACACTTCTCAGAATTCAGTGCCTTTCCTCTGAGCCTCCTTTTTTTTCAGAAATACCTGGTCCTTTACTGTCGTCTTAATTCCGACATGAATGTGAAGCAGCTTCCGTTCAGGCTTGGCATTTGTTGCTATGTTGTTCTCAAGTTATCGGTCAGGTTCTCTCTTCACCCTAGCATATTAATTTCTACTGTTTACTTTAGCTATCGTTTGTCTTTTGCTTTTTTTTTTAGTTTTTTCAGTGCTTCTTTTTTTTGGGTAGTCATCCTTTGGTTAAACCATGGGCTCTGTTTATTTGCAGTAGTTCTTCTGGTTATGAAGTTTTCCTTTGCCTCCTAGCACTTTCCAGCTAGGAACTCCATCTCATCTTCTAACTTTCCTTAAAGTTCTCTCTCTCAATGCACTGCATTTTGAAATGTTTTCATCCCTTAAAATGTCCATGTTCTATATTCACTTTTCTTGGACCTACCCCAGCCATTCTTCCAAGTTGAGTTCCTCAAAATATTTGCACCTGTGTGTCACTGGTATCCTCCATAGAAACCACAGGTATCTTACACCCGTACCACTGGCATACCCCACACTTGCTATTGGTATCCCTCTAAACGTACCAGAGGTATCCAAGCGTACCACTAGCATCCCGCACACATACCGCTGGTATACTCCACTAGTATACTCCACACGTTCCAACAGTATCCTGCGTCCCTCTGCACCGCCCTGAGTGATGAGGTAAATACGATTCTGATCATGATTTATGGCGTAGTGTTGTGGCAGTGAGTAATGGGATTTCGTGAGACGGAAGATAAAAGTGGAAATGATGCTTAAGATATCTGCGGTGAGAAGCGCTGAGACATCATCTGAAATGCAATGTATCCCTCACTCCTCTCACTAATTACGAACGTCTTCTATATAACCTTAATTCTTACCGAGCTCATTCTAAATTATAAATGATTTACGTACATGATTCCGCCCCCACCGTACCTTCCTCTGTATTGAAATGAGGACAGTTATTGCACAACAAGCTTTTATTGGAATGACGTTTAGCTCTGTTATTTTTATCAAGTCGTACCTCACTTGACGGGGCTCTAACAGCGTGAAATGCTGTCTCCATCGTATGTTTTTTTTTTTTCAGTTTTGGCATTACGCCAAAACAGTCCTTAGAACATTCATCCCTATCAAGGTATCGTCATTCATTAATTTATTAATGTAATGAAATCCCATCAAATGGGAATTTTTTTTCCTGCGAATTTGACTAGGATCTAAAGCTTTGCATAGTTTTCTAATCTTGCTAAGAAAGGTTCGACTAAACAATTACTTCCTCGCACACATCTTTGCTCTTTATATCTCTAGAGAATCGGCACGTCTCTGGCAAGACAGTGATGGAGTAAGTGATGATGAAAGGGTTTCTTCTTTTTAGGGTCATCCAGCCTCGGTGGGAAACGGCCGATGTATTAAACAAATCTCTTGATAATTTTATCATTGATTGTACTGCGATGCTTTGAAGTGCCATTAACCCACCACCGCGACATTTTTGTGACACATTTACGTGCGCCATTATGTTTGCCACAAATAGGAAATAAAAGATGAACAAAATACCACAGTGAAAATAGGAAATAAAACCTGAGCGCTTCCATGTGTTTACACACATTCCTCTGAGGATGTGTGTGTAAACACATAAAGCGCTCAGGTATTATTTCCTATTTTCAATGTGGTATTTTTTTCACATTTGCAATCACGAGTTTTATTGTTATTTCTTCCAAGATTTAAGAGATATTCAAGAATAACAAAAATCATTCCTGAATGTCTAGACACTCGTGACTGATTAGAAATACTCAGGTATTCTCAAATACTTAGGAATGCGTAAACCCACAGTGACAATTTTACGTACGGAGCAAAGCTGATAGGAATGTGTTAAGAAATATTTAGGATATTTACTGAAACACAGAGTAATAGATGACGGGGAGTAACACTGATTTCCTGCATTTATCCATAGTTCTACACAAAATTAAATTGTTTGCGAGAAACTCGATCAAGAAATACGATTTCATAATGACACTAGACTAGTTGATATTGTTTTGACGCGGTTTTGGTTTGTCTCTCAAATTTGCATATTATTCCCCATGGTGCTGTAAACCTTGGAGGGTTACCACACTGCTCATGGGAAGGACCATACACGAGACTCACGAAATCGTAATGACACGATTGCAAACAAACCATACCATGGGTGGGTTCGAACCCGCGGTCAGAGAGTCTCAAAACTCCAGACCGTCGCCCAGTGGCTTACGCGACGGTCTGGAGTTTTGAGACTCTCTGACCGCGGGTTCGAACCCCACTCGTGGTATGGTTTACAATGGACGAGATATGTGCGGGACACACATTACTATCTACGTGAGACTCTTTGTCCCTCAGTCTGTTGATATCCTGCAACATTGTATCACATAGCTTTAGCGTGTGTGTTGTGTGTGTGTGTGTGTAGCGTGTGTAGCGTGTGTGTAGCGTGTGTATATATGTGTGTGTGTGTATGTATGTGTATGTGTGTGTAAAATTTGGCACAATGCAAAAAATATATTTTTTTTTACAAGGGTAAATATTTCACTTGGCTCTACTGATTACCTTATTCTCACGCCCACTGCTCGATTAATCAGGTTAAGCGATGTTGAGTCAGGACACTAATTAGAGGGGTGAACAAGTGGATACAGGCTAAAGGAAACTCGATAACCCACGTTCGAGCCTCCTGTTAGCGACGCTGTATATAAAATTAACGTTAGGAGAACCCAATTACTGGTCCCCTTTTTCTGCAACCAAGTAGAAGGGAAAAAAAAGTCTGAAGAACATTTTTTCTTGAACAATTTTAAGGCCTTTTTTTTTAAGAAAAACATACTGCAGAACAGGATTTTATTGAATCAGTTTTACGCTCTGTGTATAACTTTATCAAGTCATTATATATACAGTGCACCCCCGGATTTCGTACAGCTCCCAACTCGAACAATTATGTAAGTGTATTTTTGTAAGTGCTTTTGTAAGTTTATTTTTGGGTGGTCTAAAAGGACTAATCTAATTTACATTATTCCTTATGGGAACAAATTCGTTCGGTAACGGCACTCGAACAGCCTTCTGGAACGAATTATTTGACGAAATCTGGGCGTCCACTACTTGATAAAGCTCTACCTACAGCAATAAGTTGTCGCAATAAAAGACTGTTTTGCAACTTTTCCCTATTGTGGGCATTTTGTTATTTCGATCTCACTTTTCCACTTTCTGGAACTTTATTCATGGTATTATCGTCTCGTGAACAATTCATGGAACTTCGTACAGAGTAAATTATTGTTAACGGACTTTGCTTATGAGAAATATGCTTAGGAAACTTCCCAATAGGAATAAGTTTAATAAAGATTATAATGAGAAAAGTTTTTAAGACTCTTTGGTCCTCATGAAGTTTTCTACAGATATTTATATGAGTATTCCGTTATTTAATAGGGATAAAGATAGTATGAAGCCCTGATAAACATTAGCCGTCAGGTCCTCAATGTTAGGATTTCTTCGGATTTTTAACCCGGTGGGTTAGCCACCCTGGGTAACCCAAGAAAATTTTATTTTAATTTGGCTCCTTCAGTCTTGTCCTCCAGGATGAGACCCACACCAGTCGACTAACACCCAGGTACCTACTAATGCTAGGTGAACGGGGTCAGCAGGTGTAAAGAAACACGCCCACCACTTCCACCCTTATCGGGGATCTAACCACGGACACTCAGTGTGCGAGGCAGGAGCGTTACCACCCAAGCCACGAGAATAGTTTTTATTGCGTCTGCAACTTCATATGAAAGATGCCTGGCGCACAAGACAAGACATGACTCAAGTATTGCACATGAAACTGATTCATGAAATTGTTATAGGTTTAAGAGGCATATTGTCTATAATGACAGGCTCCTCTCTCCTCCCCGAGTTCTGACTCAGGAGTTAGAATGACCGACCTCCACTGTCGTGTTATTAAGTGTGTTAGATCCTCGGTTATTATCCATCACACATACATATAAGTTGTGAATATAAACATGTGTTTAAAGTTAAACGATACTTCGTGAAGACGCTGAATGGTTAGCAAAAATGTCCCAGAAGCCAGAGCTTATGCTTACAGAAAGCACCCATGGAAGAGGGTACCATGCCACCCTTCGAAACTAAATTTCCATGGTATTGTATCAATGTAAAGAATCCACGGTGACAACCGAATGGTTAACAACACAAGAGTGCCAGGTAGTTGCTGTCGCTAACAAAAAGTTAAAGCTAGAGTCTGCATCAAAAGGGAGGTTTTTAGTGAGGAGGCCAGAAAAAGTGAATGCCCTAGAGCGGAGACGACGTCGGAGGTAAATTCTGCGTGTCCGCTGGTAGACAGGACAGTCTGTGGTTGAAAGTATTTACACTACAATAATGGCAGCAAATAGTTGGTTACAGCGGTGATAGACTGAGAAAGACTGTAATGAATCATCTGTAATTCTAATGAAAGATCTATTCTCTCTGTATTCAAGCTAAACAAGGTCTGAAGTGAAGTGATACTGGCGAGTGTGCTCAAAGTAGCAAGAACCAGTTCTCGTTGATAATAAGAGACAGAAAACAGTTCTAAAACAGTCGCCTTCTCTCAGCCACGCTGGTGTGCGATTCATCTGTAAAATCCTGCAGTTGTGGTCACAGTGGTGGCTCATTCTAACCTCTCTATGGTGTATAGAAATATACATACCTAGTTGGATGAATCTTATTAGAGCCAGCTGGCCTAGTGGTTAACGCAATTGCCTTTTGAGTTTTAGGACCGCCATGAGTTCAACCCCCACGCGTTCCCTAATTTGTTGATCATAAGTTATAGTGCGGACTTAGTCCAACAGTCGAGAAGTGATCTTGTTTTACAGGTTGAAACACGAAACAATAAATGTATGTACCAGAGACTATCACATCTCATCAAACACTCCAGTCACGCCATAGTTCTGGCGTCACGACAGCGGTTATATGGAAAGGTGATTAACGAGGAGGTTGCGTGCTCGTGGACGGCAGTCACCAGGTAAGTGATACCTTTGTGATAATTGTGGGCCGAATATCTCGCAGGGGTTGTTCCCCCTGGATGTAGGGGGGACTGTCTCCCATGGATGTAGGGGGGATTGTCTCCCCTGGATGTAAGGGGGATTGTCTCTCATGGATGTAAGGGGGATTGTCTCTCCTGGATGTAGGGGGATTGTCTCTCCTGGATGTAGGGGGATTGTCTCCCCTGGATGTAAGGGGGATTGTCTCTCCTGGATGTAGGGGAGACTACATCCCCTGGATGTAGGGGGGATTGTCTCCTCTTAGCGCATTTGCTCTTCCTGGGCTCAGGGGGGCAGGCTACCCATGGAGTTGGCTTCTTTGGGCTCAGGAATTGGCTTGTCTAGGCACAGAGGCCGGCTGCCCTGAGCTCTGGAGTTGACTTCCCTGGACGCATAGTTTGGCTGCCCTGGGTTGGCTTCTCTGAACACAGGTGGCGTGGTGGCTGTGGTAATGGTGGTGGTGGTGTGGTAGGCTGGCTGACCCAGCACTTTCCAGTCATTATGCTAATGGTGTCATTACCGACGGGCGGGGCTAGCCGACACTCACCTGCTCCCCTTCCCTCTCACTCTCTCTCCTCTCCCCTTTTACACCTCCCCTCCCTTCCATCCCCCTCGTTCCTACCTTCCCCACCTCCCCTCTACTCTTCCCCACGTCTCTGCATCACGTTTGCCTGCTCCGCTAATTATTCTCTCCAAACCACCATGGCAAGATATCCTAAATTCAGCAAAGCTCCTACAGGAAGATATCCTACATACAGTACCTCTACAGGACAATATCCTAAGCACAGTAACTCTCCTTCAGGAAGATATCCTTCATTCAGAAAGACGCCTGTGGGACAATCGCTGCTTACACGAACACTGGTAAAAAAGATATCCAACACATAGGAACACCCTGGGAACATAATATAGTCAGACACGCACTTTTAGGAAGATATCGTAAATACAGGATGACGGGAGACACAAGCATGCATGACTTCTACTTTAGAATTTTTTTTTCAGTCTGTTTAAAAATTAGTATTTGTTTTGGCTCTTGTAATTTAGTGCACGAAAGACGAGGCCATGTCTGGTGTATACTCCCTCATGTGTGTAAACACACACGTACGTACGTAAGTCACAGGTGCACGGTAGGTTCCGAGAGAGAGCTGGAAGTAGGTTAATCAGGGAAACTGGGGAAGTGTAAAGTCTTGGAGCTGTGACAGGAAGTCCCTCTAACGAGAGCCGTCAGACGCTGATTAATCTGATCTTCACTCCCTTACGCCTCCATTTTCTCACACCCAGCGACTCGACATTTCTTGCACCGACCATCTCAACATTTTCATCTCAGCTGAGCTGTTGTCCAGTGTTGAGGGATTTTCCTCCGCTGTCTTTAAGGCAGATTTCGTTTGTTTATCTTGATATCCATATTGTATACCGTAGTCTGAGACGATTACGTGTGAGTCTTGGAATAACGGTAGGTGTTATAATGTAATGGCGTTTCCTTAGTTTTTTTTATGGTGATCATGTTATGGGGTTTCATTATGACCCTTTATGATGACTCCCAGGGCTCTTTCTTGATGACTCCCATGGGCCTTTCTTGATGACTCGCACGGTCCTTTCATGATTCGCAGGGCCCTTTCATGATGACTCGCAGGGCCCTTACATGATTCGCAGGGACCTTTCATGATGACTCCCAGAGGCCTTTCATGATGACTCCCAGTGCTCTTTCATGATGACTCTCAGGGGCTTTTCATGATGACTCACAGTGCATTTTCATGATGACTCCTAGGGCCTCTTCATGATGACTCCCAGGGGCCTCTCATGATGATTCCCAGGGCCATTTCGTGATGGCTCCCAGGGCACTTTCATGATGGCTCCCAGGGCCCTTTCATCATGGCTCCCAGGGCCCTTTCATCATGGCTTCCAGTACCTCTTCATGACTCCCGGGACCCTTCGTGATGACTCCCAGGTCCCTTTCATAATGTCTCCCAGGGCCTTTTCATTATGGCTCCAGGGCCCTTTCATGATGGCTCCCAGGGCCCTTTTATGATGGCTCCCAGGGCCCTTTCATGATGACTCCCAGGGCCCTTTCCATGATGGCTCCCAGGGCCCTTTCCATGATGGCTCCCAGGGCCCTTCCATGATGGCTTCTAGGGCTTTTTCATGACGGCTACCAGGGCCCTTTTATGATGGTTCTCAGGGCCCTTTCATGATGACTCCCAGTGACCTTTCCATGATGGCTCCCAGGGCCCTTTCCATGATGGCTCCCAGGGCCCTTTCATGATGGCTCCTAGGGCCTTTTCATGACGGCTACCAGGGCCCTATCATGATGGTTCCTAGGGCCCTACATGATGACTCCCAGGGCCTCTTTATTACTCCCATGACCCTTCATGATGACTCGTAGGACTCTTTAATGATGACTCCCAAGGCCTCATGATGACTCCCAGGGCCTCTTCATGATGGCTACCAGGGCCCTTTCATGATGGTTCCCAGGGCCCTTTCTTGATGGTTCCCAGGGCCCTTTCATGATGGTTCCCAGGGCAATTTCGTGATGACTCCCAGGGCCTCTTCATGGTAACTCCCAGGGCCTCTTCATGGTAGTTCCTAGGGCCTCTTCATGGTAGCTTCCAGGTCCTCTTCATGGTAGCTCCCAGGGCCTCTTAATGGTAGCTCCCAGGGCCTCTTAATGGTAGCTCCCAGGGCCTCTTCATGGTAGTTCAGGGCCTCTTCATTCTTCAACGTCTTCAGTAACCTGTATCTTCATGGAATGCTTTCTTCGTAATATGACGCTAACGTACGAATCCGTGTGAAGGATGAAGGATGTCAGAGGATCTCACCTTCAAGAATCATAACAATGTAGCAATTGCATCTGCTCGAAAAATGACAGGATGGATAATGAGAACCTTCAAAACCAGGGATGCCAAGCCCATGTTGACACTTTACAGATCGCTTGTTCTATCTAGGCTGGAATATTGCTGCACACTAACTGCACCTTTCAAGGCGGGTGAAATTGCTGACCTTGAAAATGTGCAGAGAACCTTCACCGCACGCATAAGTGCGATAAACCACCTCAACTACTGGGAACGCTTGAAGTTCCTAAACCTGTACTCTCTAGAACGCAGGCGGGAGAGATACATTATTATATACACATGGAAAATTCTCGAGGGCTTAGTACCAAACTTGCACACAAAAATCACTCCCTACGAAAACAAATGACTCGGCAGGCGATGTAACATCCCCCAATGAAGAGCAGGGGTGCCACTAGCACGTTGAGGGACAACACAATAAGTGTGAGGGGCCCAAGATTGTTCAACTGCCTCCCAGCATACATCGGGGGGATTACCAACAAACCCCTGGCTGTCTTCAAGCAGGCACTGGACAGGCACCTCAAGTCGGTACATGATCAGCCTGTCTGTGGTTCGTACGTTGGACTGCGTGCGGCCAGCAGTAACAGCCTGGTTGATCAGGCTCTGGTCCAACAGGAGGCCTGGTCACAGACCGGGCCGCGGGGGCGTTGACCCCTGGAATTCTCTCCAGGTAGACTCCAGGTAGACGAACGATCACTCATGAAATCGTATGAATCCGGATATCTACAGGAATCGTCTCTGGTAAATCCATATGAATCCGGTTTCTCACGATGTAATTTTTGTTAATCTCTTGTTACAGTAGGAATATTTTTTACACCCAGATTCTTCAAAACATCTAATTCTCCCGCTGGGGGAGAATTAGATGCTGTCATGTCCATGTGTTTTATAATAAATCTCTTTCTTTTCCCCGTCTTTTATCACCACTGAGCCCTTCTATGTCTGCTATGTTGATAAAATAGAGACGTGTGCAACATTTTATTGTTGAAACGTTACGCCACACAATGGCTTCATCAGACTGGTGTAGCCATTGTGTGGTTACGTTGCACATGTGTCTAATTTATCAACTTGTCGGTTCCCTGAGCCATTTATCTTTATGTCTGCTGTGTACATAAATGGATTTCGGACAATACGTAATGAACGATTTGTATTCACTGATGTGTGTTTGCAGGGGGTCGAGTCTCGGCTTCTGACCTCCGCTTTAAGTTTTCGACAACTTATATTTCTGGTTCTTTGATGATTTAAATTATGTGAAGAGTTCACCTGTATCACTTATGATGAATAAGACACTTGCAAAACTTTGGTATCTTTATTCTGGAAATGTTTCTCCAGCCAGTGGCTTCATCAGTCCAATGGAGATAAATAGTGGAAGATGAATGTGAGGTAATCAGTCCCTCACCCTAGATTCAATGTGTTCAGTACATCGATCTTGATAAGACTGGACTTATATACTACACTGGACTGAAGAAGCCAACGGCTGGCGAAAAGTTTTCCAGAATAAAAAAAAAACAAGTGTTGCATAGGTGTCTTATCAACTTGTCGGGTTTTTTAAATGATTTACTTAAACCAAAACACTTACGTTGTTGTCTCTACTTCCCCACCACCTTGATTATTACACTCATGGGGAGCGATAAACCCTTAGAGATTAATACCACATGTATTATTACTACTAATACCACTAGTATTACAACTACTACACCTTACTCTAAGCCTATATATACACCTCTGTGTCCATGTATTGTTTGTAACGGCTTGGCAAAGCTCCTGGAGGCGAAACGTCGCCACAATTAAATATCACATTAATTCCACTTGTGTCCTTTTACCTAACATACTGTCTGTAATTCTACCTTCATTAACACACTTAGAAACTATGCCGTTCATGGGTAATGGGAGAGAGTGGGGTTCGATCCTAAGATGAACATGACAAAAACCTCTCTCACTAAGACTGAAAGAATTTCTTCCCAACGTCAATGTGTCTCATCTGTGTATTTAGCATTGACCAAGAGCTTGCTTTATGATACTCCTGTATTAATAGTTGCTCTCTATCCACCCAATCATTTCCTTTAGTGACTTATAATATTGTATTACCCTCGGTAGTGGAACGAGTCTGAGTGAAATTATCTGGAATATTTCGAGCCTCTAAATTTAATTAAAATGTTCGTTAATAAACTGTATTTCCTGTTAATTTTGTCGAATTAGGAATTAATTATTTTAGAATTTTCCTTTTATGAGTTCATAGATTAGTTGTAACGAGTATTATTATTATTTTTTTTGTTATTGTTATTATTAGCAGTAATACTATTAGTAATGTTATAATTGTAGTAATAGCAGCATTAATAGTAGTAATGGTAGCAATAGTAGTAGTAGTAATAGTAGCAATAGTAGTAGTAGTAATAGTAGCAATAGTAGTAGTAGTAATAGTAGCAATAGTAGTAGTAGTAATAGTAGCAATAGTAGTAGTAGTAATAATAGTAGCAATAGTAGTAGTAGTAGTAATAGTAGCAATAGTAGTAGTAATAATAGTAGCAACAGTAGTAGTAGTAGCAATAGTAGTAGTAATAATAGTAGCAATAGTAGTAGTAATAATAGTAACAATAGTAGTAGTAATAGTAATAGCAATAGTAGTAGTAATACCCCTCAAGGGAGGTTCCTTGACGCTGGTGAGGGGCTCTTGATCTAGGGAATTGGATCTGTGCTCCAGATCCCTGAATTGAGCCTGAATACCTAACATCCCCCCACATGAGCTGTATAATCCTAAGGGTTTAGCGCTCCTCCATTATAATAATATAAGTATAAGTGTCATTGTGTCCCTCCTAGAGAGTAACTTTAAGAAATTGTCTTATTTCTTTAATTCTTTTGCTCATAGATCGAGAACGCCTCTTCCAACAGGCATGAAATTTTTCAACACTTGCGTACGGTAACGAGGACCAAATTCTTGGAACAATTGGCCTGTTCATGTGCCATAAGACTAAAGCTGGGGAACTCATTCCCAGCATCATGGAACAGAATAGATAACTTCCAAAACCCTCAGTGGTTTAGCATCAAACGTTCCCAGAAAAAGGCGAATAAAATATGACGGCAGAGGAAAGCAGAATTGTATGTGCTGATTTAACGATTATTTGTGGAAAACAGTGAAAGTTTTATTTCCGTCAGACCACGTTAAAAAAATTGTTTCCCTTTTCTGAATGGCTTCAGCATTTAATGGCTGTTGCACCTAAGGGTCAGGATAGTGCCAATTAATTTTCGTTTGCATATAGGGGGACTTATTGATAAAATAAAATACAATGTAGTAAAAAAATTGTGGAGTTGTTGGAATTCTTGCCATAATTGGAGAACTGCTCATCAGATAGGCATCAAATTTTCACTATTGATATAGTGTTCTGAACAAAAGATTCACGCTGTCATTGGTTGGTATAAGTCCCAGTTTGTCCTTATTGAATAATGATATTCATTTTTTTTATGCAATGACAAAAGAATGTTTCTTCTGATTGGCTTTAAAATATTCGTGACGATACGCTCCGTAAGATGGCTGACACTCCATAAATGTAGTCTGAATACCTGCGATTTGGAAATTTTAATGAAATACTTAAAAATTATTGAACTGTTTGAATCATATCAATTAGTGGAGAATCCCTTATCTGATCGGCTTCAAACTTTTACCAGTGGTGGGCTTTATCAAAAAAAATAGTTACTCTGAGCTGCGTAAATTTCATTTTAACAATTTTATTAAGCAAATTGTTTCTTATTTAATAAGTGCTGACTGCCTCTTCTGATCGCCTTGTGTATTTTAGGAAAATGATCTTTATAGTCTCTGATACGAACTATATTTGCACTGCATAATATCCTTATTTACTAACTTGGATATTAGTTTTCTTATGATGACTTGTAAATGCCTTTTCAGATTCCCTTCAGATCTTCAGGACTAATATTTAACCGTATTAACACTTATGTCTCACTCTGAAGGCACTGTATGGTGTGACTATCTCACTCTGATGGCACTGTATGGTGTGACTATCTCACTCTGATGGCAATGTATGGTGTGACTATCATGCAGAAAATCCGTAGCTTGAAGATTAAAAGGAGGTGCGGGGTTACTGAAATATTTTCCAGGGGGCTGAAGCGGGGTTCTTGAGGTGGTTCGATCAATTAGAGAGGATGGTACAAAATATAATGACTTGGAGGGTGTATACATCTGTAGTGAAGGAATGCGGGGTAGGGGTCGTCCTAAGAAATGTTGGAGGGAGGGGGTAAAGGAGGTTTTGTGTACGAAGGGCTTAGACATCCAGCAAGTGGGTGTTAGTGAGTGGAGGCAAGTGGTTTCTATGACTTGACATGCTGTTGGAGTGTGAATTGACAGTCCAACGCTCTGCCGTCTCGGCCGCCTGGGTTTCTAATAGAGAGGAATCAGAACTGATACAGACCGCGGTTCGATCCCCTCGTTCATACTTTTGTTTATTCTTTGACAGTTGTTCATTACAACTTAATTTGAGTTAATAAACGATGTGGCCTTGAGGGAGGCAAGAATAGATCTGCTCAAGCTCCGGGACTGAAGGGAGGATTTCAGATGGGTTACAGTTGGTGTCTGACAATATAATACAGTATCAGTTCCGATTCCTTAATATTAGAAGCCTGGGTGGCCGAGACGGTAAAGCATCAGACTGTCAATTTACGGATCGCTGTTCGATCCCCTTGTCCATCCTTTTGTTTATTATTTACAGTTGTTCATTACAACTTAATATGCTTTCATACTTACATACATTATATATATATATATATATATATATATATATATATATATATATATATATATATATATATATATATATATATATATATATATATATAATGTATGTACGTGTGTGTGTGTTTGTGCAAAACAGTCCCAGTTGAATGTAGTTGTATGATAACTCTAGGTATTTCGTGTAGCTGTCAACACTTCATCAGGAGCTTGCAATGTTGAAGTCCTGGCAGATTCGTCCATGGGAGCTTCTCCAGCCGGAAGGAAGCGGCCTCTGGCAGCCTAGTGCCACGGGAGGTTGGTAGTTATCGTTTTCTGTAATCTATTGTAGAAAAGCTTATTCAAATGCAATAAATACATTTATCTTTTGCCGGCCGTG
This sequence comes from Cherax destructor, assembly GCA_009830355.1. NCBI lineage: Eukaryota > Metazoa > Arthropoda > Malacostraca > Decapoda > Parastacidae > Cherax > Cherax destructor. Next base: position 168,663 of record WNWK01000925.1, on the reverse strand, counting down.
GATTCAAACCCATAAACTCAACTCTATGCCTGGGCAGGGAGTTAAACTTTGTTGACTTGACCCATTTAACTCAGTTTGGGCAGACCTAAACACTATTCATTGTTTTCTTATGAGGTTGAGAGCCTTTGGTGTCTAGGCCCACTCAGATATAGAACCCAAAAGTTTGGGTCAATAGCAGGCGCTATCCAGGCAAGTCTTCAAATCCTCAAATGCGCTAAGGTAAGTAGGAAATTACTGTACCTTATTTCAAGTAACTCACAACTCTCAGACATGTATGAGCTGCCAAGAACCCATTAACACAGCAGATCTATGGGCAGTGTTCCACTCAAGTTAGCCGGTATCCCAGCCTTTCTGGTTTCTGAGGTGTTATCAGTCTAACATTTCTTAAACTCAGTGGTGATTTACTCAGTCGCATTTTGAAAGACCCTTCCTGGAGAAAGATACTCAGCAGTCTGGGCATCACCTCATGTTTAAGAAAGTTCCCAGTATGCAGGGCATTAAATTTAATTCACTGCAAAGTCAACCTCGACCTTACTGCTACCTTCAAACTTTGTATCAACTCATATAAGTTCATATTCATCACAGGAAAGACTTGTTTCACATATCCCCTTCCCTACCTAAATCATCCTTATTCTTCTGCGTCACTGTTTTGTCTGTTCCATAAATCTTTCGTTGATAATTCTGCCATTACACTTTACCTAGTATAGTCCGACTAATATTATTACTAATTATTTTTGGACACAGTCTATTTTCCCACATAATAGGAACCCTGCATACGTTGTATTGATCCTCGGTACTTTCACTAATACATTGAAATAAAAGGCACAAATCTTTCAATTTCTACCAAACAGATCCCTTGCTCTCTCTGTTTTATGTCATTTAAGTAAACTGTGCCTTAATCTTGCAAATAAGGCCTCAGCAATCCTTTCATTTCCTCTCCTTTTAAACTTTTAATGCCTTTTTGATAAGGGTTTTGCTCTGAAAAGAATTTTTCAAATGCCTCCCCTTTCCACTATATCTCATTCTCTTGCAATTCCCTTTTCTCCTTCTTTTCCCTTACTATCATTTTCGCCTCTTTATGCTCTCGCAGATATCTTATCCTCTACTACCATACATCATATTCCCTTCTATTTCTTGTTTCCGTGTTTGATCGACCACTTTCTCGTCAACTTTCTGTGGATATATATGCAGCAAGTGTGCGTATTTACATCAACAAACACGCTGACACATCAGAATTGTAAATTGAGTCTGCAGATATTCTCCTAATCCATGCGACCTGGTGTCTCTCTGTTTGTTTTCGTCGTGGCCGGATCGAGCGTCAGCAGAGAGAGGGAGGGAGGCAAGAACACACGCATATTGATCAACCCTCCGTCGACAACGGGTAACAAATTCAATGAATATATACATCAAACAGTAAGGGAGGTGATACCAGATCACACATGGGAACTGGGAAAGCCTTTCGAAAGAGCAGTTAGGTATTATATCTGTCTCGTGCTTAGCAGACAGATTATTAAGCCGCCTCTAATCTGCGCTAAACGAAACGTGTTTTTATTTAAAGCTAAATCCAAATATAACAACTTGCAAGATAAGCCGTTTCAAGTAAAAACGAATTCCTTACTAGTTGCAACTTTCTGGGAAATCTGCTTGGGATTACCTCGAAAGATCTCTGGGCTCTCGAGACAGCACTTTGGAAAAGTGCAGCAGTGTGTGTGTTGGTGACATACGGCAAATAACCGTTTAGTGCCCCGTCGAGAGAGTAAGAAGGTGGTCAGGAAAGTAATTAATATATATATATATATATATATATATATATATATATATATATATATATATATATATATATATATATATATATATATATATATACATATATATATATACATATATCATATATATATATATTGTCTGCCGATTAGGTAAAACTTGCGATTTTGGCTTAAATAGCAACGCTCTTCTTGCCATATAAGACAAGTGAAAATTTGTGTATGCAATAATTTCCTAACCAATCATTCTGAACATAACGAAAAAATATATTTCATTGTGTTTGTTTATTATTAAATTAATGTTAACGTATCTAAAATATATTTAGTTGGGTTGGAAGCTAAATTAAATTGCCCTTGTTGTAATAAGGTTAGGTAGGTTTTCAAAGTTTTCTTGGTACAAAATTATAAATTCTTACAGTAACATTTAAGAAAAAAATATATCTTTAAACGTATAGAAAATTTTAGAAAGGACTTAATTTTAGATGATTTTGCTAATTACCAGTTTTACCTAATCGGACGACAAATATATAAATAATTATATATATATATATATATATATATATATATATATATATATATATATATATATATATATATATATATATATATATACGTATATATATATCGTGCCGATTAGGTAAAACTTGCGATTTTGGCTTAAATAGCAACGCTCATCTTGCCATATAAGACAAGTGAAAATTTGTGTATGCAATAATTTCGCCAAAATCATTCTGAACATAACGAAAAAAATATATTTCATTGTGTTTGTTTATTATTAAATTAATGTTAACGTATCTAAAATATATTTAGTTGGGTTTGGCTAAATTAAATTGCGCTTGTTGTAATAAGGTTAGGTAGGTTTTCAAAGTTTCTCTTGGTACAAAATTATAAATTTTTACATTAACATAAATTAAAAAAATATATCTTTAAACGTATAAGAGAAAATTTTAGAAAGGACTTAATTTTAAATGAGTTCTTGCTAATTGACCAGTTTTACCTAATCGGCACGACATATATATATATACTACGTATACGAGGTGTGAGAGATACATGTCTAGTACATATTGTTACATGATTGTCACTGATTATAATGCGAAAATCTCATCCAGCTCTTCCGAGCTTGGGCGCGTGCCCAGAATACAGCATGCATTACCCCTTTGAACAGCAGCGCTGAGTCGCTGGAACAGAAAACTAGCTGCCCTGGGATCCCTAGTTACCCTGTTGAGTCTTGCATATATATATAATATATATATAATATATATATATATAATATATAATATATAAATATATAATATATATGTGTGTGTGTGTGTGTGTGTGTGTGTGTGTGTGTGTGTGTGTACTCACCTAGGTGTGGTTGCAGGGGTCGAGTCATAGCTCCTGGCCCCGCCTCTTCAATGGCCGCTACTGGGTCACTCTCCCTGCTCCATGAGCTTTATCATACCTCTTCTTAAAGCTATGTGTGTGTGTGTGTGTGTGTGTCGTGTTGAATAGGTAAAACTTGTGATTGTGGCTTAAATAGCAACGCTCTTCTTGCCGAATAAGACAAGCGAATATGTGTATGCAATAATTTCGGAAAAATCATTCTGAACCTAACGAAAAAAAATTCATTGTGTTTGTTTATTAAATTATTTTAAACTTGTATAAAATATATTTAGTTGGATTAGGCTAATTTAAATTGCGCTTGTTATAATAAGGTGAGGTAAGTTTTCTAAGGTTCTTTTGGTAAGAAATTAATTTTTACATTACAATAAATTAAAAAACAATATCTTTAAACGCAATAAGATAAAATTTTAGAAAGGACTTAATTTTAAACGAGTTCTTGCTAATTTATATATATATATGTATATATATATTTATATATATATATATATATATATATATATATATATATATATATATATATATATATATATATATATATATATATATATATATATATATATATATATATATATATATATATATATATATATATATATATATATATATATATATATATATATATATATATATATATACGTACTGTCAGTGAATGTAGTATACAGGGGGTTGTCTTGTATCCCATTTCCTTCTATTAAAGCATTATTAAGTGGTGACAAACATCTAACCTGCAACGTCGTGTAGTAGAGAGGCTTTCAACTTAACTAGCCGTTTTCCGTCAGGTCAGGGTAACCCAAATACCAATTCAAAGATATTATTTTTTATTATTTACATTAATTACCTATAGAATAATGGATAACCAGCCCATTTTTTCCAAGTCTTAATTGGCATTGACAAGGATGTTGAGACATAAACTCTACCACATTTTACATTCGTCTGGAAAAAATACTTGAATTTGGATTTCTATTTAGCGAAATTGGATACATTAGCAGTATGCTGCTTCCCTATTCTATACGAGCGTAAAATAGTGCAAACAATGTTGCCCTGTCTTTAGTGTTGAAATCTGTCAGCCAGAGCTGGTAGATTTCAGCAGGGCTATGAGGATAAATTAAATTCTTTAACCAGAGATTTGGTAAGTTGGGGAAGGAAGAAGGATAGGTAAGGATGGTGGGTGAGGAGAAGTTGTAATAAAGAACTCTGATGGAGTGGGAGGGAGGAAAGGAAGAAGGGCAAAGCAACCGTTGGCTTACCGGTCTGACTCGGTGGCCTGTGACCACTTCATTATTGACTCCGCCTCATCTAATCATCCGGTAACTGGGCTCACGCGAGGTCCACTTTAATCTGTGGGTCGCTAGATTCCTCCTCCATTTACCTCGCCCGGATAATTAAAATAGACTTCAGCTTTGGTCCTCCTGCCTGTGTCTCCTGCGGTAGTAAATGAAACGTTCTGGAAAAGATTTAGGAAATTCTCTGAAGCACTGACTATTTTCTGAAGCACTGACTATTCTCTGAAGCACTGACTGTTTTCTGAAGCACTGACTATTCTCTGAAGCACTGACTGTTCTCTGAAGCACTGACTGTTTTCTGAAGCACTGACTATTCTCTGAAGCACTGACTGTTCTCTGAAGCACTGACTGTTTTCTGAAGCACTGACTATTCTCTGAAGCACTGACTGTTTTCTGAAGCACTGACTATTCTCTGAAGCACTGACTATTCTCTGAAGCACTGACTATTCTCTGAAGCACTGACTATTCTCTGAAGCACTGACTATTCTCTGAAGCACTGACTATTCTCTGAAGCATTGACTATTATCTAAAGCACTGACTATTCTCTGAAGCACTGACTATTCTTTGAAGCATTGACTATTATCTGAAGCACTGACTATTCTCTGAAGCACTGATTATTCTCTGAAGCACTGATTATTCTCTGAAGCACTGACTATTCTCTGAAGCACTGACTATTCTCTGAAGCACTGACTATTCTCTGAAGCACTGACTATTCTCTGAAGCACTGACTATTCTCTGAAGCACTGACTATTCTCTGAAGCACTGACTGTTTTCTGAAGCACTGACTATTCTCTGAAGCACTGACTATTCTCTGAAGCACAGACTGTTTTCTGAAGCACTGACTATTCTCTGAAGCACTGACTATTCTCTGAAGCACTGATTATTCTCTGAAGCACTGACTATTCTCTGAAGCACTGTCTCTTCTAAAGAGGGTGTCCTAATGCCAGGAAAGGGCTTCTGATCCAGGGAATTGGATCTATCCTTCAACTTCCTTGGATTTAAGTTAATCGCCTCTCATTCCCAACGCACTGTATGGCCCCTCCGGGTTAACTGCGCCCCTTGAAGATAATATAGGAAATTGAATTTACAATAATTTGAGGGAATAGGTTTATTCTGTTAAGGAAGAAAGGCTAAACCTGTAGGGGTTCATGTAGCGCCTGGAAAAAAAAGAGATAATCGGGTTTGACCCAAGAAAGAAGACCGGCTCAATGCCTTAGATTAAAAGCCCCTCAAATGAATAACAGAAACCTTCCTTGAAGAGAAGATTCACATGACCTGCTTACAATCCTCTTGTAAATGATAGCTTGTTCTGGTGGCTGATGGCTTGTTCTGGTAGATGATGGCTTGTTCTGGTGGCTGATGGCTTGTTCTAGTAGATGAGGGCTTGTTCTGGTGGCTGATGGCTTGTTCTAGTAGATGATGGCTTGTTCTGGTGGCTGATAGCTTGTTCTGGTGGCTGATGGCTTGTTCTGGTGGCTGATGGCTTGTTCTGGTGGCTGATGGCTTGTTCTGGTGGCTGATGGCTTGTTCTAGTAGATGATGGCTTGTTCTAGTAGACGATGGCTTGTTCTGGTGTCTGACGGCTTGTTCTAGTAAATGATGGCTTGTTCTGGTGGCTGATGGCTTGTTGTGGTGGCTGATGGCTTGTTCTTATGGCTGATAACGTGTTCCCGTGGCTGTTTTTTTTTTCTTGTGGCAAATGACTTGTTCTGGTGACTGCTGACTTGTTATGGCTGATGGCTTGTTATGGCTGATGGCTTACTCTTGTGGCAGATGACCTATAAAACGACAATTATATAAGACTAAAAGATGAACGTTTTTTTGGCCATTTTAATTTTAACAGTAAGTTCAACGGCAACAGAGTTACTTTTAAAAGGAAAGTTGGAGGTTTTACGCATTTCAATTTTCCTCCAAGAACCTACATGATTTTTTAGGTACAGCGAATGGAGTTTTGCTTTAGCAAAGAGTTGTATTAATATGATATATAAAATAATTATAAAATAATTATTAATATGATATATACATTAATTATAAAATAATTATTAAAGATATATAAAATAATTATAAAATAATTATTAATATGATATATAAAATAATCACACCCAACGCCGTAGATAAATGTCTAGTATTTTTATATTTATTTCGTTTATTATATAAGTGTGTTTGATTTCACAGTATTTCAGTATTTGTCATATCTGAGTGCATTCTCGGTGGCTTAAGTCTCGCTGAAGGTGCAACTGTACTAATCACTGGAGGATTAAGCACTTTGGAGGACTAACTGAAGTATAATGAACACTTTGCTAATACAGTGGACCCCCGAGTTTCGTAAAAACTTCACTCCTGAAGTCTGCTCAAGTGCCATTACCGAACGAATTTACTCCCTTAAGGAAAATTTTCACGTAGGTTAGTCTATTTCAGACCCCCAAAAATACACTTCCACAAGAACTTACAAAAGTATACTTACATAATTGCACGATTTCCGGGGTATTCGTTAACCGAGGGTCCACTGTATACTACCCAATAATAACCCACAAGAAGGCACTCAGAAGATTAATTGGTGTGTATATCTTGATCCCCTTCTGGGATCCTCTTCTGCTGAAGGAGATTGAAATATACAGGCCAATAAATATTGTGTCTGTCTTCATGTGGTAATGAACATTATACACTTTATTAACGCCAGTGTGGACCGTAAAGGACTAAGGACAAACAATTGATGCTCTCTATATGGAACTGAGTCCAAGTCTTCATCAGCTGTAGAAAAACCTGCATTGGTAAATAAAATTTCATGGTTGGTAAGAGAACATGTACTGAGGATCAGCCAGGTCCATGTACAGTACATTTCAGATCAGGAGTTAAAGCATTTGACTTTAAAAAAAGTCTGTTTATTCCGTGCAGAAGCAGCAGAGCCACCAAATACAGTGGACCCCCGGATTTCGTACAACTCCCAACTCGAACAATTATGTAAGTGTATTTTTGTAAGTGCTTTTGTAAGTGCATTTTTTGGGGGTCTAAAAGGACTAATCTAACTTACATTATTCCTTATGGGAACGAATTAATGACGAAATCCGGGGGTCCACTGTAAAAAACTTCAAATGTGGGAATCTATTGACAGCTCTTGTGAGCAGCGTGGATGGTGACACTGATGTCGAATTAGTACATCTAATGGTATAATTGCAGCCAAAGCTCGCTATTACTGTGACTGTCTTGACTGAGAGCCACAAGTAGGGAACGAAGGTCGAATGTTGTGCTAATCTGTTCAAGTCTGTTTTATTTTAGATGGGAATGATGAATGTCAGAACAGTCTGGATGATATCAACGTTATGAAGGATCAAATCATACCACGGGTGGGGTTCGAACCCGCGGTCGGAGAGTCTCAAAACTCCAGACCGTCGTGTAAGGCACTGGGCCAGCTAGCTTCAATAAGCTAGCTGACCCAGTGGTTTACACGAAGGTCTGGAGTTTTGAGACTCTCTGACCGCGGGTTCGAACCTCACCCGTGGTATGGTTTGTTTGCAATCGTGTCATTACGATTTCGTGAGTTATGAAGGATCTTTGGGGATGAGAATATTTATACTGAGAGGTTAAAAAAACGGAAATAGCCAATATAAATTGTATTTTAGTTTAAAGTGTATTTTTCTGTTTAAATCATATTTTTTTAGTATATTCAAGAGTTCAAGAAGTTATTGCCCCAAAAAATAATGGATAGGATTATCGACAAATATGTTTGGTAAAAGGCCACAAGGGGAACTGAAGTGACACTTTTATTGTGGCAACGTTTCGCTCTCCAGGAGCTTTATCAAGCCACTTTGCCGAGCTTGACAAAGCTCCTGGAGAGCGAATCGTTGCCACAATAAAAATGTCACATTAGTTGCACTTCTGTCCTTTTACCTAACAAAAAAATTAAACCCAAAAATGGCCACCATTTTCTAAGATGGCGGCAGTAGCACCGCCTGCGCCAGTGTTGATATTTTATGGGACTGGAGACCAGAGCAATTATTTCAGTGTAAAACCATTTTTCCCCTAGAATGACGACTACTAATACTGACCCTGGTATGGTTAATACACTCAGATAGAGGTAATACAGTCCACGTATGGAGAATACAGACCATGGTATGGGTAATACAAACAAGGTATTACTCATACCTGGCTCTGTGTTAGCCAGGTATGGATAACAGATACAGGTGTGAACAAAGCCAATTATAGGAAATAAAAATGAATATATGAATAATACAAAGAAACTTAAAAAATAGAAGACTTTATTTTTTTTCTTCACTCGATAAGATATTTAAAAAGTTTCATTCTTGAGAGGAACTTAGTATTAATAAGGTCTCACTCTTGTCTGGGTCTTAGTATAACATCCAGCCATAAATAACCCACAAATTCAGCTTTACTTTAGACCCAAAAATACAATAATATAAGACGTAGCAGCCCATGTGTCAGCCACTAAGCGTGAAGCATTGGTTGTCGTTCCTACCCTACGGAGCCAGGTGTAACGTACATATATCTTCACTAAAGAAGACTGGTCTCAGAGTTGTAGGGTCGAGCGAATCCACTACGGTCTGTACTGCACCCGGAGCTAAGGTTGGTTCTCCCCGAACACACTCCAGGTCGTTCCCAAACAGCGAAGATTACACTTTCATCACGATATGGGTCTTCTCGCGCTCATCTCTCACTGAGGCGCAGATGAGAAACACGGGTAAATATGACCTCTGTCAAAAATTCGACGGATTGCAATTTGCCGTCAGGCGGAAGACGGCGAGGCTAGAGATCAATACTCTCCGTCTCTCCAGGAACTCTGTACCATCTCATGCAACTAATTGAGATGAGTTAGGTAACCCGTCTGACTAGCGCTACTCCTGTCCTTAGTAAGAAAGTCCAGCAAAAAAATTGGTATTGATTGTAAGCAAGAGCGCCACCTAACATACATACCAGTGAGGCAGAAAAACTTGGGTACACATCACCATAGGCAGGAAGTTTTCTAGGTGCCATCTTTAAAAACACAGCTGCCGTCAAATTTTCAGTGCACTTCAGCTCCTGTATCTTCTACAGATGTCATTCTAGTGTGTAAATATGTTTATGGGATCAATGAAATCAAATTTAAGGTTTTTCAAATCTATATGAATGTCAGATTTCGTGCAAACGCTTTTTTTTTTTAATTTAATAAAAAAATAAGTGAAAAATGTTAGATTATTAAGTTTAATATTTTATTAATACAATAAAATACTTAAATACAAAAGAAAAAACAATAAGCAAAAGCAAATTTTGAACAGCTAAATAATCATTATAACTTTTATCCCATAAATTAAATTTTTTAACATTGCTCTCAACATTTACAGTATTCTGTAAACAACAGTAATAGTAACACAGAAATCTGTGTTAAGATATAGCTCAGGTACCAGAATAAATACCACTTAATGTTTTGTATCAACCAAAATCTGTTGATTCTACAATATCAAAGGAACAACATCCTTGAGAAAGTGTCGAGTAGTACCTTTAAGAAGTTATTTCTCTGCTTAACTGAGTTTCCTGAGACATGCTTGTGTCTTCTGGGAAACTAAGTAAGACTGGAAGCTTTGTTGCAATCTTGCTTGTGACATCACAGCCTATGATGTCATGTACTATGATTAGAATCTTGCAAGATGCAGTTCCAAGATGCTTTGCAAGCCTGTGAAGCAGTACGTAGCACAGTTAGTCTCCAACTCCTACTTCAATCAACATTTCTTCTACAACTTTGGTGAAAAATTCAATGATATATCTAAAGATTACAACAACATCAGTGTCATTTAATAGCACTGTGAGACATTTAATTCCTGACCTAACAACATGGACCAGTCCGATTATAATTCCAACATCTACTTCTTCAATAGAGATATGAAGTTCAGGGCAGATTATAACCTTCATTATCTCTAACTGTATGTGCCTCAATGGCGTCATTGTCTCCTGTTATGGTTCCACTTACGACCGTTGGCAAGGGTCTCTCTTCTGCTTCGTTTGTAAAGCAATTACTGGCAGCCAGTTGGTGCATATATTTTTGGTAAAGCAGAATTTGTCCATCAGAATGGGAATAAGAGTATCGCATTCTATCAGTTGGATCATTAGTTTCTCGTCGTTCTCTCTCTCTCTCGCTTTAACGGTTCGTTCAATAGACCTATCAAAAGCGAAGACTTCTCTGTCTACTCTCTGGCATTTTCGCATTTGCTCAAACTGTCAAAAGTATTTTGTAAATATTTTTCATATCTTGTTGCTCAAAGTTAGCTAACTTGTGACATAAAATCTTCAATAACCGAAGATGCTGTACTGGTTTAGCAAAGTATCCATCATTCTTTCTTGGTTTAGCAAAGTATCCATCATTCTTTCTTGGTTTAGCAAAGCATCCTTCATTCTTTCTTGGTTTAGCAAAGTATCCATCATTCTTTCTTGGTTTAGCAAAGCATCCTTCATTCTTTCTTGGTTTAGCAAAGCATCCTTCATTCTTTCTTGGTTTAGCAAAGTATCCATCATTCTTTCTTGGTTTAGCAAAGCATCCTTCATTCTTTCTTGGTTTAGCAAAGCATCCTTCATTCTTTCTTGGTTTAGCAAAGTATCCATCATTCTTTCTTGGTTTAGCAAAGTATCCATCATTCTTTCTTGGTTTAGCAAAGCATCCTTCATTCTTTCTTGGTTTAGCAAAGTATCCATCATTCATTCTTGGTTTAGCAAAGCATCCATCATTCTTTCTTGGTTTAGCAAAGTATCCATCATTCTTTCTTGGTTTAGCAAAGCATCCTTCATTCTTTCTTGGTTTAGCAAAGTATCCATCATTCTTCCTTGGTTTAGCAAAGCATCCTTCATTCTTTCTTGGTTTAGCAAAGCATCCTTCATTCTTTCTTGGTTTAGCAAAGCATCCTTCATTCTTTCTTGGTTTATTAAAGCGTCCTTCATTCTTTCTTGGTTTAGCAAAGCATCCTTCATTCTTTCTTGGTTTATTAAAGCGTCCTTCATTCTTTCTTGGTTTAGCAAAGCATCCTTCATTCTTTCATGGTTTAGCAAAGCATCCTTCATTCTTTCTTGGTTTATTAAAGCGTCCTTCATTCTTTCTTGGTTTAGCAAAGCATCCTTCATTTTTTCTTGGTTTATTAAAGCGTCCTTCATTCTTTCTTGGTTTAGCAAAGCATCCTTCATTCTTTCTTGGTTTAGCAAAGCATCCTTCATTCTTTCTTGGTTTAGCAAAGCATCCTTCATTTTTTCTTGGTTTATTAAAGCGTCCTTCATTCTTCCTTGGTTTAGCAAAGTATCCATCATTCTTTCTTGGTTTAGCAAAGCATCCTTCATTCTTTCTTGGTTTAGCAAAGCATCCTTCATTCTTTTTTGGTTTAGCAAAGCATCCTTCATTCTTTCATGGTTTAGCAAAGCATCCTTCATTCTTTCTTGGTTTATTAAAGCGTCCTTCATTCTTTCTTGGTTTAGCAAAGCATCCTTCATTTTTTCTTGGTTTATTAAAGCGTCCTTCATGCTTTCTTGGTTTAGCAAAGCATCCTTCATTCTTTCTTGGTTTAATAAAGCGTCCTTCATTCTTTCTTGGTTTAGCAAAGCATCCTTCATTCTTTCTTGGTTTAGCAAAGCATCCTTCATTCTTTCTTGGTTTAATAAAGCGTCCTTCATTCTTTCTTGGTTTAGCAAAGCATCCTTCATTCTTTCTTGGTTTAGCAAAGCATCCTTCATTCTTTCTTGGTTTAATAAAGCGTCCTTCATTCTTTCTTGGTTTAATAAAGCGTCCTTCATTCTTTCTTGGTTTAGCAAAGCATCCTTCATTCTTTCTTGGTTTAGCAAAGCATCCTTCATTCTTTCTTGGTTTAATAAAGCGTCCTTCATTCTTTCTTGGTTTAGCAAAGCATCCTTCATTCTTTCTTGGTTTAGCAAAGCCTCCTTCATTCTTTCTTGGTTTATTAAAGCGTCCTTCGTTCTTTCTTGGTTTAGCAAAGTATCCTTCATTCTTTCTTGGTTTATTAAAGCGTCCTTCATTCTTTCTTTTCTTTCTTTGGCTACATGTGCGCTTCATTCAGCGACAACATTCTGTTTTTGGTAACTGATGTTTTTCTTTCCATTGTTGGAAATTTAACATTTATAATCAAGAATAAAAGGTACATTACCTTGACTGAAACAATAAACAAATAACCCACGCATAGGAGAATGAACCTCAAGACGTTTCGGTGCGACTTGAACCATTAGCTACTTAATAGTCCAGTTCGGATCGAAACGTCGTCATATGTTCCATTCTTCTTTTTGCGGATTATTTGTGTATTTGTAATCACATCAGAAAGCTTTTTAATTTTCTTGACAAACCGATCCTCTCAGAATGTTACGTAACCTTCTTTGACTTTCATGACACGTTCATCTCTCTCTGTCTCTGTCTATCTCTAGATACGCACTCTTGGGGAATGAGATTAGGCAGTAGCAAGACACAGCTCATGATGAGTTGCCTCCCTGTTACCAATACTGTTGGCACTATCAATTGTCTAAAACAAATTATAGCTAGTACCTCTTGATTTTCCAGTTTTCATTTGATGAGGTACATTTCTTGCCGCGTCTGTCCAAGTGTTCCTTTTGAGTTCTATTTAAACCGCTGCATTGTTTGCTCAATTTTCATGTCTGGTGCCACAGCGCTGAGTATAAATGTCGTCTAGAAAATAGTGTCTGTTTCACTTATTCGGAACATCTCCCGTACACTGTTATGACTTGCTGGTCCACAGATAACGCATCTTACGCGCGTTGATGGAATAACTGAAGACGGGGCTGTTCTTGGTGGACTACTATATATATATATATATATATATATATATATATATATATATATATATATATATATATATATATATATATATATATATATAGTAGACCGTCGTTTAACATGGTAGTTACGTTCCTGAAAACGCAGTATTAGGCAAAACCGTGTTAGACAAACTGAAGAACTTATGGGAAAAATAGGGTTACGTTCCTGGGAGCCCCAAAAAAGCCAAACAACTTTTTTTTAGACCTCCAGATCTTACAAAAATAAATGGAATATGTAATTGTAGTTCATTGTCGTGATTTATTATGTTGTTTTTACTGCTTAAGACTACAAATGCAACAGAAATAATAGTATTTCTTACCTTAAATTGTGGGTGCTGGTATTTGTGGATGATTGTGAAGAGAGTGGAGAGTTATGCTGTGGCCCTACTGGGCTGAGGTGGATGGTAGAGGTTCTGGTACTGAAGTTAATGGTTATACTGGAGTGTGCATAAATTCTGTAATGGATTTCTGTTCTATTTTACCCTGCAGTACATTATACAACTGACGGAAAGGCATCAGCTGCTCTAGACAAAGTTTCAGGGTCCTCTTCAGTGAAAATGTCTAACTTTAAGTCAGTCAGTAAGTCAAGTCAGTAAGTCAGTCAATTCAGTAAGTTATTCAGTCAAGTTAGTAAGTCATTCAGTCAAGTTAGTAAGTCATTCAGTCAAGTCAGTAAGTCTTTCAGTCAAGTCAGTAAGTTATTCAGTCAAGTCAGTAAGTTATTCAGTCAAGTCAGTAAGTCATTCAGTCAAGTCAGTAAGTCAGTCAGTGAAGTCAGGATGGTGGTGGGGTGGGGGTGGCAGGGGATGACTCAATGGTGTAACCAGGCGACCGCTTACTAAAAATATTTCCCTCCCACAACCGTGTTAATTGACGATGTGTTAAACAAAAAAAATATGCAGCAATTCTTCTATTGTGCTATAACCAAAACGTGCAAGACAAAACCGTGTTAGACGACGGTCTACTGTATATAAACAATTTATATTATAGTTAAGGAAATCCCCATGAGTCGTCACATCTTGCCACAACCTAAGCTTGTCTGCCTCTCTCATCCAGTATGCTTGTCTGCCTCTCTCATCCAGTATGCTTGTCTGCTTCTCATCCAGTATGCTTGTCTGCTTCTCATCCAGTATGCTTGTCTGCTTCTCTCATCCAGTATGCTTGTCTGCTTCTCATCCAGTATGCTTGTCTGCTTCTCATCCAGTATGCTTGTCTGCTTCTCATCCAGTATGCTTGTCTGCCTCTCTCATCCAGTATGCTTGTCTGCCTCTCTCATCCAGTATGCTTGTCTGCCTCTCTCATCCAGTATGCTTGTCTGCCTCTCTCATCCAGTATGCTTGTCTGCCTCTCTCATCCAGTATGCTTGTCTGCCTCTCTCATCCAGTATGTTTGTCTGCCTCTCTCATCCAGTATGGGCAGGTCACTGGCACCATCTATTATTTGGGTAATAAATTAATTTCCTAGAAATGATAAAATCATGTGTGTTCTCTCTAATGTGATAAGCACCCGCCGGGGAAATGCAAGTAAAAGAACACTTGAAACCTCAAAAATCCCACCCCAAATTAGCAAGAAAATTGAAGATGGAAATCCTACTGGAGCACTTAGTGTAATAAGCATTGAGGACACCATTGCCTCGGGGGATGCCACTGCAGCACTATCTCTAAAGGACAAACACCCAGCCAATTCTGCAAACACTAACATTTTAACCTACCTGACAGTGCCGTCAGGAGGACAACCCTTAGCCCTTCAGGATGCTGATGTATATTTCAACTGCAATGTCATTCCCACAGGGCCAGGCATGTTGTTTCACGGGTTTAAGGCCACAACTTTTAAAGAAGAGACTTCAACACTTGGTGTTGTTTCTAAGAGCTTGCTGTCTGACATCAGCAGGTTTGCCAATGTTTGCCAATGTTGGTGGTGTTCCTGAGACCATTAATCCCATCTTTTTCGGCGCATCACCCTGTGCCCCAAGAAAAAAGATATTGAAGTAATAAGACCCATTGCGTTTGGCAACGTCCTCCGTTGTCTTGTCAGAGCTGCAGAGAGGGTTAGTCACGAGGCCACCGCATTCTCAGAACTAATTCAGCTCAGACCTGTTAACCTCAGAACCACAGTTCGAGCCTACACCGGCCCATCCACATCCACCTTTCTGTTTATTAAATATATATATATATATATATATATATATATATATATATATATATATATATATATATATATATATATATATATATATATACATATAATATCAATAACAACACTGCTACTAGCCAAGGACTCGAACCCATGCTGCTTTGGCCCGCCTCATGGTGAGCTAAAACACATGACGTTCTGACCCACAGGGCCACGCAATCCTACAAGAATAACGCACCCAGCCAAGCTAGGTGTTTTACCGTCATCCGAGGACATACGGTGGTGTGGATGCCTCTGAGATAATTTTATTCTACTCCTGTTTGGTGTACCAGCCCAACGAACAGTACATTATATTATTGTAACCACGAACGTGTGGTACTGATCAATAACAACACTGCGACTAGCCAAGGATTCGAACTCATGCTGCTTTGGGCCGTCTCATGGTAAGCGAAAACACATGATGCTCTAACCCACAGGACCACACAATCCTACAAGAATGACGCATCCAGCCAAGCTAGGTGTTTTATACACACACACACACACACACACACACACACACACACACACACACACACACACACACACACACACACACACACACACACACACACACACACACACATATATATATATATATATATATATATATATATATATATTAGTTCCTTGATAATGTGAGAAGTCACAAAAACGCATTTAATTTCGCTATGTTTTTCACAGTGGTTGTTTTGCATATTGTGATATCACCTGTTTACTGTGATCTTATATATATATATATATATATATATATATATATATATATATATATATATATATAATATTCTTCCTTGAAGTCTTTTTATCCACTTCTCTGAAGCTATGGGTCCCACAATTCGCATATATATATATATATATATATATATATATATATATATATATATATATATATATATATATATATATATATATATATATATAACTGTAGTGTAAAGCACCCCTCTGGAAGACAGTGATGGAGTGAATGATGATGAAAGTTTTTCTTTTCGGGCCACCCTGCCTTGGTGGGAATCGGCCGATGTGTTAATAAAAAAATATATATATATATATATATAATTTTAGTGTGTATATGTGTGTGTGTGTGTCTCTATTCAGTATTTTCCTTTTTCCTCCTTAAAAAGTCAGAATATATACGAACCCATTTTTTTTTTGGTTTACGACAGATTAGTCGCAGAATCAAATACCTCCTTCTCCGTGCTGATTCGAACCAGATACTCCTAGACTGCCACCAGAGAATTGTAATTCCGACTCCCAATGATCATCTGATCCTCTTGGATGGAATCTTATATTTCAGAGGATCTTTGCTAGTTTGACATTTCCCTGTGCTATCGTGTTCTATAGTGTGATTCCTGGGAGCACGGAAGTAGGTGACTCCTACTCACCGTTGTGTTGCTTTTGGTCCACGACCAGCATCTCTAATACTGAGTCTAAGATGGTATTCCCAAAGGGCCAATTCTCGGGTGGCACCGTTTCAGAGGCCAGTTTTATGGTTTGGTTTATATCTCTTATCAGACATGGGGAGTGTTGACTTAAGGTGCAGATGCTGGTGCCGCTTCTGATGATACTACTGCGCCTCCTCCTGTTGTTGCTGCGCTTACTGTTGCTGCTGTTATTGTTGCTTGTAGGGCTGGTACTGTTGCATCTAGTGGTCTTGCAGCTAGTATTGCTGCTGCTGCTACAGCTCCTGTTGCTGTTTCTGTTATCTCTGCTGTTGTTGCAATTGTCGTTGCCGCTGATGCTGCTTGTGATGTGTTTTTTCTGCTGCTTCTGCTGCAGTTGCTGGCCCCTTTGGTTGCAACTGCTTTTTCTACTGTTGGTGTTGCCGTTGTTGTTCTTGCTATTAAATGTCCCTGTTGCTGTGGCTATTGATGCCGCTATTGCTGTTAATGCTGTTGCTGGGTCAGTTGCTATTATTGAAGCAGCTTCTGGCGCTGTTATTTTGGTGGTAATGATGCGGTGTGGGTAATGTCACTGCTGTTTGCCACCATTGCTGCTAATCCTGCTGTTACCTTTGCTGCAATTGTCACTATTGTTATTTCTAGTAATGCTGCGGCTGTTGTTTATGCTGTTATATTTTTCCTTAATGCTGCTATTAATCCTGTTACCTTTGCTGCTGCTTTAAATAACGTGAAATTATTTCCGTTTCAGTTGTCGAAAAATATTTTAACATTCACCCAGAAGATTTTTAATAATTTTTTTTTGACTCGGCTTCCACAATTTTAACCTCGCCAAAAAACTTTTTTTTTGAAGAGTGATTGCAACATCGTCCCGTGATTCTAATGATTATAAATGATTATAAATTATAAATAATGATTATAAATGATTATAATGAGACGTAAAGTAGGACCTCGAGCTTCTAATTTAAACAGATGGAAATGGGTAATTTCAAGTTAGAGGAGGAGCCAGAAGAGACAGCGTCTCTTCTGGCTCCTCTCACAATGGATGAGAGTTGCTTGCTGGCAGGTGGGAATGTTGGTTTAGTTGTGGTAGTGGTTATTGTTGTGGTTGTTACGGTAATTGTAGTTGTCGTGATTTTGACTGACGTTGGTTTGCTGATTTTTTTTTTTTCGTACGGGAATCACTGAACTAAAAATGGGTCATACAAGTCTTTGAGAATTCCGAGATGTAGAGACGTAATCAATATGATAGGGAGGGTAGCTCTAATTCCTTTACCCAAGAGCCCTTACCCAAGGTCCCCCATCCTTCCCCTCCCTGAAAATAGTTGAAAGAGGAGACAGATTCTACCTTATAAATTTTGAATCAACATGAGAAGTTTTCAAGTTTGTGATAACTAAAGGAAATACAATATTGAACACAACTTTCAATTAAATCAGGACCAATTGGCATTTAGAATGAGATATATAATAATTTCTTTATTACTGATTTAAAGAAAAAAATGTGAACAATAGCCATATGAAAATAGGCCTACATGAAATTGTGTGTGTGTGTGTGTGTGTGTTATATATATATATATATATATATATATATATATATATATATATATATATATATATATATATATATATATATATATATAAACAGACGTGAATAATACTCATAAATGTGTAAACAGCCATGTAAACAGCCATGTAAACAGCCATGTAAACAGCCATGTAAACAGGCTGACAACAGCGACGTACAATCAATCACTGACGACGCGTCAGAATCCCTACTATAACGACAAGCAATTACCTCAAGCCATTATAAAACGGCTAATCACTGTAATTAACGCTTCGGTACCTTTTAGGTTCGTTGCACAGTCGGGCAAAAGCCTTCACCTGTGTCAATTTAAAGGACATGGGGCATAGCAGGCGATTATTTCTGTGATACATGTCCAATGTGATCATTTTGAGAGTTTCATTTCACGGTCTACAGGGGGGCGCCGTGCCCCGTATGTCGGAACAACACCGGTAAATTAGCAATTACATGACTTTGGAAAACAAGGAAGAGGGTGCGAGAGAAGGGCTGTATCTGGGAGACGGGAAATAATGGTAAAGAGATGGAGGGGAAAAACAAGAAGAGGGGAAAAGGGATGAGGAGTGATGAGAGGGATATGTACACAGTAGAGAGGGATGAAACAGCGACGACAGGGATATATATATACAGAGGATATATACACAGGGATATATACACAGGGATATATACACAGGGATGTACACACAGGGATATACACACACTCGCGCACACACACTCATACACACACACACACACACACACACACACACACACACACACACACACACACGTCAAGAAATTAGAGAAAGTGCAAAGGTTTGCAACAAGACTAGTCCCAGAGCTAAGGGGATTATCCTACGAAGAAATGTTAAGGAAAATCGTCTTGTCCACACTAGAGGACAGAAGGGTTAGAGGTGACATGATAACGACATATAAAATACTGCGAGGAATAGATAAGGTGGACAGAGACAGGATGTTCCAGTGAGGGGACACAGAAACAAGGGGTCACAATTGGAAGTTGAAGACTCCTATGAGTCAAAGGGATGTTAGGAAGTATTTCTTCAGTCATAGAGTTGTCAGGAAGTGGAATAGCCTAGAAAGTGACGTAGTGGAGGCAGGAACCATACATAGTTTTAAGACGAGGTTTGATAAAGCTCATGGAGAAGGGAGAGAGAGGACCTAGTAGCAATCAGTGAAGAGACGGGGCCAGGAAGTATGACTCGACCCCTGCAACCACAAATAGGTGAGTACACACAAAACAAGCATGCGCGCGCGCACTCTCTCCCAACACTCTCCTACTTTAATACGATGATCCAACACTCTCCTACTTTAATACGATGATCCAACACTCTCCTACTTTAATACGATGATCCAACACTCCGTCAACATTACCAAAATTTTGCCACATCTTCGCAACACACTCCCCATTTATTCCCACACTCCTTCAGAATCCCAGTTCTAAAAAAATCTACCACAATCTTTCACTTACATCTAACACACTTCCCTAGCGCACCCACACTTCCCTAGCACACCCACACTTCCCTAGCACACCCCACTCTCTCCTAGTAAACCCACTCTCTCCTAGTACACCCACTCTCTCCTAGTACACCCACTCTCTCCTAACACACCCACATTCTCCTAGTACACCCACTCTCTCATTGTACATCCACTCTCTCCTAGCACACCCACACTCTCCTAGCACACCGAATCTGTCCTAAGCACTCCCACACTTCCCTAGCTCCTTCCTACGTTTTTCTGGCACTCTTCAGTACTGGTACAACACAAAACAACACACCACACCACGAACACACCACGAGCACGAACACACCACGAGCACGAACACACCACCTGCACGAACACACAACGAGCACGAACACACCACGAGCACGAACACACCACACCACGAACACACACGAACGACATGGCGGAAGGGATAGACTCAGAAGTGTCCCTGTTTGCAGACGATGTGAAGTTAATGAGGAGAATTAAATCGGAAGAGGACCAGGCAGAACCACAAAGGGATCTGGACAGGCTGCAAGCCTGGTCCAGTAACTGGCTCTTGAAGTTTAACCCCACCAAGTGCATAGTCGTGAAGACTGGGGAAGGGCAAAAAAGACCGCAAACGGAGTCCAGTCTAGAGAGCCAGAGACTACAAACCTAACTCAAGGAAAAGGATCTTGGGGTGAGTATAACACCAGGCACATCTATTGAAGCACTTATCAACCAAATAACTGCTGCAGCATATGGGTGCCTAGCAAACCTAAGAATAGAATTCCGACATCTCAGTAAGGAATCGTTCAGGACCCTGTACACTGTGTACGTCAGGCCCATAGTGGACTGTGCCGCACCAGTTTGAAACTCACACCTAACAATCAACGTACGGAAATTAAAGAAAGTGCAAAGGTTTGCAATGAGACTAGTCCCGGGGCTAAGGGGCATGTCAAGGAAAATCGACCTGACGACAAGGGAGGACAGGAGAGATAGGGATGATATGATAACGACATATAAAATACTGAGAGGAATCGACAAGGTGGACAAACAGGATGTTCCAGAGATGGGACACAGCAACAAGGGGTCACAGTTGGAAGTTGAAGACTCAGATGAATCACAGGGATGTTAGGAAGTATTTCTTCAGTCACAGAGTTGTCAGGAAGTGGAATAGTTTGGGAAGTGATGTAGTGGAGGCAGGATCCATACATAACTTTAAGAAAAGGTATGATAATGCTCATGGAGCAGGAAGAGTGACCTAGTAACGGAGTAGCGACCAGTGAAGAGGCGGGGCCAGAAGCTGTGACTCGACCCTTGCAACTACAACTAGGTAAGTACAATCTCTCTCACTTTCTCTTTCTCATACACACTTTCTCTGCGTCTTTATATTTATATTACTCTCTTTCACTCTCTCCATCATTCTCCAACACACTTCTGCACTCTCAAACACACACTGCAACACAAGACAAGAAGCTAGAGTGAAGCCACAGAGGTAAACCATAACTTTGTTGTCACTCTGGGAGCTAACTTTGACAAGCTGGCTGGCTGGGGCTCGGCAGCTCCCTCTAAAGTTTTCCTTCCTCGATCATAAGTTTTATTAGGTTGGTGAAGAATAAAATTGTGTCCGTCAAGAAGGCAGGGAGAGCAGTCACTCACCCAGCTCCTTCCTTCCCCAGCTCCACCCCTTCCTTCCTTCCTCAGCTCCCTTTATTCCCCAGCTCCACCCCATCCTTCCAACGCTCCATCCCTTCCCTTCCCTGTTCCACCCCTTCTGCAGCTCCACGCCTTTCCATCCCAATAAACTGGGGAAATCTCTCTTCTGGTGTATCTAGCGTAGCTAGACACACTATAAGTCTAGTAAATGCCATGCAAAGGTTGCAACCAAGTATACATCGGACAGACAGGGCGAACACTTTCTCCGAGGATCCTCGAACGCCAGAAGGCAGTACGACTTACACAGGAGATTCAGCCATTTTTCAATATGTTAGCAACAATAATATTTACCGAGAAGCTGCCGCCGTGAAACACAAATCACATCTCAGTTACAAAAACAAAATCAGAGAATCTGCCCTCATAGCTACCACCCCTAGTTTTAACATCTCACAATGGAAACCAGACGTCATTTCAGAATTCGCCCAACCTAATACAGGACGCCAACACAAGATCAGGAATTACATGGCACAGAGGAACTTCCTACCCAAATTTTAAACTTTACTTCAAGACCTATCATCACATTCCCTAACTCCCTGACCTGTCTTCCCACACGCTGACCTGACTCACCTGCACAGTAGAGAGGTCCAACTTTTCTATAAATTCATGATCTCTCATTTATGCATACGTTAAAGAGGACTCCTTCAGGGGGTCCAAATATACAGATCAATTAATTTTCTGAGGTTCTCTCTACATGGTTTATTATTGAGTATATATATATATATATATATGCCGTGCCGAATAGGTAAAACTTGCTATTTTGGCTTAAATAGCAACGCTCTCTTGCCGAATAAGGCAAGCGAAAATTTGTGTATGCAATAATTTCGCAAAAATCATTCTGAACCTACCGAGAAAAATATATTTCATTGTGTTTGTTTATTATTAAATTATTGTAAACTTATCTAAAATATATTTAGTTGGATTAGGCTAAATTAAATTGCGCTTGTTATAATAAGGTTAGGTAAGTTTTCTAAGGTTCTTTTGGTACAATGTCGCAGAAAACAGGAAGAACTCCAAGCAAATACGTTCAGAGGAAGAGTGTTTGCTCGAATGAGGTCGTAGTGAACCAGATGATTCGTGAACCAGACATATGAATCCAAAGTGTCTGGGGCCCCGTGCCAGAAAGATTGAATATGAAAGCGTTAGCAGACAGCCAGACTGTAGTAATAACCTCACGAATGAAACGTTATTGACAGGACAATTGAAAAAAAAATCGGCCATACTTCGATATGCTGTAAAAGACTTAACATTGTAAATATAGATATATCTGGCTGTTGTCTTAAGAATCTTTAAATACATCTAGAAAACTTGTACACAGCCGACTAATTTATAGGGGAGAAATCTGTAGTTTATCCAAAAGGAAGACGGCCATGGTCTAACCATCAAAACTAGGCCATAATTTCTCGGTGTGGCACTACAACACTCGGTGTGGCACTACAACACTCGGTGTGGCACTACAACACTCGGTGTGGCACTACAACTCTCGGTGTGGCACTACAACACTCGGTGTGGCACTACAACACTCGGTGTGGCACTACAACACTCGGTGTGGCACTACAACTCTCGGTGTGGCACTACAACACTCGGTGTGGCACTACAACACTTCACGAACGCCATGGAATGTCTTAAGTTTCACATGCTCGACAGGCGTCTTTAGTCGAATACAGGCAAATATGTCACCGGAGACGGTAGAAGTAGTATTTTAGATGTAATCAGAGGTAGTCAGTCCCTCCTGGCCACCACCATGTATACTGTACTCGAATTTTATCCTTCATAAACATGACTGACTATTTCTCCTTATTACTTGCTAATATTCTGAATAATTCTCGTGATTAGGCGCTTGAAAAAGTAAGTGCTGAATTATGTAAATTAAAGCCTCCCGGATATCAAAGCTCATTGGCCCAGCAATATATTTAATAGTTTATTATCACAAATTACGCCAAAAAAATTGGTGCTTCCGTCCAGAATTGCCCCATTTTTTATGCTGTTTGACTAATATTTTTTGGAGAAAATGACAGTAGTTTGAATTTATGCATATGTCCAATCTATATTACCATTTCAGCATTATTGAGTAATTATTAATTTTTCTTGAACCTGTTGTAAAAATTGTTATACGATATTTGTTAAGGTTTGTGTGTTAATGTTTTTGAGATGAACACCTCCACTCACAGCCATGTCAAGCCAGAGATGAACACCTGCACTCACAGCCATGTCAAGCCAGAGATGAACACCTCCACTCACAGCCATGTCAAGCCAGAGATGAACACCTGCACTCACAGCTATGTCAAGCCAGAGATGAACACCTGCACTCACAGCCATGTCAAGCCAGAGATGAACACCTGCACTCACAGCCATGTCAAGCCAGAGATGAACACCTCCACTCACAGCCATGTCAAGCCAGAGATGAACACCTGCACTCACAGCCATGTCAAGCCAGAGATGAACACCTGCACTCACAGCCATGTCAAGCCAGAGATGAACACCTGCACTCACAGCCATGTCAAGCCAGAGATGAACACCTGCAATCACAGCCATGTCAAGCCGGAAATAATTACCACTCAGATATACTGTGTGCAATAGGCTGGCCAGTGCCTCGTGTCTCTTCCAGAGAAGAAAGGCAGGTGCGCTATCCATATTCAATGATCTACTCCGTGGGGAGAGAACTTGACTTAATATGCTTGCAACGTAACCAGTGACGCCGCTTGCATGCAACAAGCTGCACTGCGGTGTTATTCAAAACCCCAAACATGTAACATTTTCTGCTCAGAAAAATAGATGCATTTTTGTATCCTTTAACGAGGCCCCTGTCACTCTGAGTTCCACAACACAATATTCCTCCTCCTTGCTTCAAAATACCAGTATTTCTTCAAGACAATCAGACTTATTTTTTCCCCACATTTGAATTTACTAATCTATGTTATCTTACCTCATTTCATTTTAAAGCATAACTTAATCTAGGTATCCCGCCACCTTCCAGGATGGTATCCCACCACCTTCCAGGATGGTATCCACAAGAGACGACTCGAACACTGAGATATCTGAAAATACAGTGGACCCCCGGTGTTCGTCCTGCTCCAAACTCACCCTTTTTATGTAAGGGATTTTTTTTAAATGCTTTTGTAAGTGTATTTTTGACGGTCTAAAAGGACTAGTCTACTTTACATTATTCCTTATGGGAATAAATTCGTTTGGTAATGGCATTCTGGAACGAAAAAATAACGAAAACCGGGGTCCACTGTAGAAGGAATAAATATAGGTCAGAATGGATTACGAGGACACAAGTACATACACCTAGGATATTTTTATTGAAAACGTTTTAGTCCCGAAACCTCGGTCACTTAAAATAAGAGAGAATATGAAACCACAGTATGTACATGTAGTAGAGAAAGTAGGTCACTGGTATAGATCAAGTAAGCGTGTTAGGTGATCTAATAACCGTATTAGGTGGCAGGACGGAACTAGTATCATATATGCAAAGGAAGTCGAAATATTGTACATACCAGATCTTTGTTCTATGGTGTTGGTGGTAGCAAATATAGATTCTTCAATACAGTGACGCCTATCAGTGGTGGATTCTCTGTGGATCAACTCAGTTTTGTTTCTCCTCTGAGTACGCTAGCTAGATCACTAGCTTACTCAGGTCATACACTGAGGCCCGGGGATCGATCCCCCGGTACGGCTGATGTCCCTGTTCACCTATCAATAAAATGGGTACCTGGGTGTTAAATTGATCAAATTTGCCCAAAATGTTCTGCATAACAAGGGGCTTTCTATATAGTAGTATGTCATTAATGTCAGCTACGCCTGTATACCTTGTACATGTACTTGTAGAAATAAATATATTTTTATTATTATTATTATTAGTATGTTCGTCTATAGATCTGTTCAAGAAGGAAGTTGATCTACAGAGTCCAACATTGCTATGTTCCACTACACAGGACATCTGCAATTCCTACTACCGACACCATAGATCAAAAACCTGCCAAGTAAACCATCTCAACTGACCTTCAACAAATGATACTAATTCATAAAGAACAAGAAGGCACAATACCGTGGCTGGAACAACACACAAACAAGCCGTACATAGAATGTAAATGGTCCAAGTTGGAACGAAATTTCGTCCTATGTTTCTCTCTCTGTGCGGGTCCTTGCTGGGTCCGTGCTGGGTCCTTGCTGGGTCCTTGCTGGGTCCTTGCTGCCCCGTGACATGACTAGTACAGTACCTGACTCCTTCACCTGAAACTCGACATTCTTTCTGTGTTCTTTCATTCTCCTGCATCATCTGGAGTGACCAGGATCCCACCACAAATGAATCCAATTAAAATGTTCTAAGCGACTGCACTTGTGCCCTATCATCCACATACACATATATCTGTTTACTGCTGAGATAAGAGGGTTGCACACCGCCCGGGAATTAAATCCGCGTTCCTACGGTTGTGGGAACGAGAACTCGTATCACTGAGTTGCTTATCAACAAAATCTCATTGATTTAAGTGTTCGTAGCAACAACGAAAGTAAAATATTTATTAAATAACATAAAATACAGTAGCCCAGGACCTTCCGTAGTGAATGTTTCGATAAGGTTGAAGCGATCTGGATCTAAGAAGATGCAATTCCTCTCCCGCTCCTCTGATCAAACCTAAATTTCTCAGGCATTGAATGATGCCTACGGGTTTAGCGCTACCCCGTGAAACTTGTGAGAGGACCTAGGACAAGGGATAACCCAGGATCTATATGGATTTGAGGCTGAATATTTTAAGTTTTATAGTGGTACGCAAGTTGTGACTGGTGTTCCTTACCTGGTCTTGGTGGGGGTTCCTTGTATGGTGACTGTTCCTTACCTGGTGGTGGTAGTTCCTTGTGTGGTGACTGTTCCTTACCTGGTGGTGGTAGTTCCTTGTGTGGTGACTGTTCCTTACCTGGTGGTGGTGGTTCCTTGTATTTTGACTGTTCCTTTCCTGGTCGTTGTGGTTCCTTGTGTGGTGGCTGCTCCTTACATGGTGCTGGTGGTTCCTTGTATGGTGACTGTTCCTTACCTGGTCGAGGTGGTTCCTTGTGTGGTGACTGGGAATCCCTTGTTTGGTTACTGGTGATAACTTACATGATAACTGGTGATCCCTTGTATGGGGGCTGGGGATCACTTGTATGGGGCTGGTGATCACTAGTATGGGGGCTGGGGATCACTAGTATGGGGGCTGGGGATCACTTGTATGGGGGCTGGTGATCACTAGTATGGGGGCTGGTGATCACTAGTATGGGGCTGGGAATCACTAGTATGGGGGCTGGGGATCACTTGTATGGGGGCTGGTGATCACTAGTATGGGGGCTGGGGATCACTAGTATGGGGGCTGGTGATCACTAGTATGGGGGCTGGTGATCACTAGTATGGGGCTGGGGATCACTAGTATGGGGGCTGGGGATCACTAGTATGGGGGCTGGTGATCACTAGTATGGGGGCTGGGGATCACTTGTATGGGGGCTGGTGATCACTAGTATGGGGGCTGGTGATCACTAGTATGGGGGCTGGGGATCACTTGTATGGGGGCTGGTGATCACTAGTATGGGGGCTGGTGATCACTAGTATGGGGCTGGTGATCACTAGTATGGGGGCTGGGGATCACTTGTATGGGGGCTGGTGATCACTAGTATGTGGGCTGGGGATCACTAGTATGGGGGCTGGGGATCACTAGTATGGGGGCTGGGGATCACTAGTATGGGGCTGGTGATCACTAGTATGGGGGCTGGGGATCACTTGTATGGGGGCTGGTGATCACTAGTATGGGGGCTGGTGATCACTAGTATGGGGGCTGGGGATCACTTGTATGGGGGCTGGTGATCACTAGTATGGGGGCTGGTGATCACTAGTATGGGGGCTGGGGATCACTTGTATGGGGGCTGGTGATCACTAGTATGGGGGCTGGTGATCACTAGTATGGGGGCTGGTGATCACTAGTATGGGGCTGGTGATCACTAGTATGGGGCTGGTGATCACTAGTATGGGGGCTGGTGATCACTAGTATGGGGCTGGTGATCACTAGTATGGGGCTGGTGATCACTAGTATGGGGGCTGGTGATCACTAGTATGGGGCTGGTGATCACTAGTATGGGGGCTGGTGATCACTAATATGGGGGCTGGTGATCACTAGTATGGGGGCTGGTGATCACTAGTATGGGGGCTGGGGATCACTAGTATGGGGGCTGGTGATCACTAGTATGGGGGCTGGTGATCACTAGTATGGGGGCTGGTGATCACTAGTATGGGGGCTAGTGATCACTAGTATGGGGGCTAGTGATCACTAGTATGGGGGCTGGTGATCACTAGTATGGGGGCTGGTGATCACTAGTATGGTGACTGGTGATCCCTTCTTTCAGTAGTCTCAATATTACGAATTAAAACAAAATATCCACATAACTTTCAATAACTTCAGGAATCATTCCCGATTGAAAACAAAACTCGGGACCCAATTATACATCGGTTCGTCGCCCGGCAAACTTTACTAATTGGCTTTTGTTAGGTTAATTGCCCCGTGCTAGCTAAATGGGGCTTTTGTGAGTTAAGCGGCAGGGTGTTCAGCCGTTTCTGATTTTTTTTGGGGGGTGTTTTTTTAGTGTATCTTCACTGTGGTTTTAGCTGAAGGTGTGTGGGTGTGTGTGTGTGGGTGTGTGTCTGTGGGTGTGTGTGGGTGTGTGTGGGTGTGTGTGTGTGTGTGTGTGTGTGTGGGTGTGTAGATAAACATCGGAGATTTTATTGGTATAAAGTAATGGAGAGAGTCACAGTACCGTGGCTGGTACAATACAGTAGCTGGTACAGTACTGTACGTGGTACAATATTGTGTCTAGTACAACATTGTAGCTGGTACAGTACTGTACTGGAACAATACAATAGCTTTAACAGTATTGCGGATGGTACAATACTGTAGCTTTAACAGTACTGTACGTGGTACAATATTGTGGCAATTACAACATTGTAGCTGGTACAGTACTGTACTGGTACAGTATTGCGGATGGTAAAATACTGTAGCTGGTACAGTACTATATAAGGCTCTCGAAGAGAGGAGACGGTGAAGCCAGTAGAAGCTAGCAAAGAGGCGGGGCCAGGAGCTGAGACAAGACTCCTACTACCACAGGTAGGTGAGTACAACGTCTACCTTACCACCTGGGTGATTTACTACTAAGTAGCGATAGCAAATATACACAAATAAATATTTACAACACGCGCAGTGCGGATATTCTCTCGGGTGCCGTAGTGTTTTTCCTTTAGAGAAGCCTAATTTCCGCCCTCAGGTCTAGTCCAAGGTGTTGGAGCAGTGATGTGTTTCCAGGGTGTTGGAGCAGTATTACAACCTCAGGTTCAATGGCCTGTTAACCTGAGTGTAAAGGGAGCTTGGAGCAAAGAAACACAGTAGAAGATGTATTGAAATTGTATTTCCTTCAAAAATTAGTTAGATTAATTCCAGACTTTTGTCTTTTCCTTCACCAAGTAATTGTGATTATATAAGACTTTTGTATTTTCCTTCACCAAGTATAACAAAGTGCTATTTACACATATGTACACTATATACAAAGGAGTAGTGTTTAGTGTACGCCACAATTGTCTAGGCTAAGCAGCAGCCAAAAGACAGACAACTTTCCACAACCAGCTCTATGCAGGAATTCCAATGACAAACCGCGAGTGGTAACCACGTCACCTTTGTCATTGTTAAACTCGCATTTTAATTGGCTGAACCGAGTCGTTGATTTGATGATGGGGCCCCATCACCAAACCCTTAACGATGGTTCGCTGGTTGGAGGGGGGCCTATGTGGGTGTGTTTAACATGCTCCGAATAAAGGTTACATACTCTTTGCATGCAACAAGCAGTGATGTGTGTCCAGGGTGTTGGAGCAGTGATGTGTGTCCAGGGTGTTGGAGCAGTGATGTGTGTCCAGGGTGTTGGAGCAGTGATGTGTGTCCAGGGTGTTGGAGCAGTGATGTGTGTCCAGGGTGTTGGAGCAGTGATGTGTGTCTAGGGTGTTGGAGCAGTGATGTGTTTCCAGGGTATTGGAGCAGTGATGTGTGTCCAGGGTGTTGGAGCAGTGATGTGTGTCTAGGGTGTTGGAGCAGTGATGTGTGCCCAGGGTGTTGGCGCAGTGATGGACAGCTATAATTCAGGGTGCTTGAGCAGTGGTGGAGAGGTATTAACCAGCGTACATGAGCAGTGGTGGAGAGGTATTATCCATGATGCTTGAGCAGTGGTGGAGAGATATTATCCAGGGTGCTTGAGCAGTGTTGGAGAGATATTATCCAGGGTGCTTGAGCAGTGGTAGAGAGGTATTATCCAGGGTGCTTGAGCAGTGGTGGAGAGGTATTATCCAGGGTGCTTGAGCAGTGGTGGAGAGGTATTATCCAGGGTGCTTGAGCACTGGTGGAGAGGTATTATCCAGGGTGCTTGAGCAGTGGTGGAGAGGTATTATCCATGGTGTTAGGGATTACTAGTGATGTGTTGTCTACAGGGACACTAACGTGAATTCAGTATACATATGTAATGCACGATACACCACAGTACACGATACACCACAGTACACGATACACCACAGTACACGATACACCACAGTACACGATGCACCACAGTGTACGATACACCACAGTACACGGTTCAACTGTTCATCACACAGACACTACACAAAGTAGAATGTACATTCTCTCAAACCATATGCATATATTAGCTCAACGTAGATAACTCAAATTACCACGACCTGATCGCCACATCCAGACCTTACCTTTACTCCTGCATCACCAAACTCTAGTTCTAGACCTCACCTTCACCTATACATTACTTAATTCTATATCAAGATCTCACAATCACCCGGTGTTTTCCGACCTTCGCTTCTTTATTTGCTACTGATTGTGTGTTTTTTCAACATAAAAACCCCTATTGGATGAAATACAGTGAACCCCGAGTTACAATCACCTCGGAAATCGTACAAATATGTAAGTGTAATATTGTAAGTGTATTTTTGGGGGTCTGGATTGGACTAACCTACTTGACATTATTTCTTAAGGGAGAAAATTCGTTCGGTAATGGCACTTGAGCAGCCATCTGGAATGAATTATGCTCGTAACTCGGGGGTCCACTTCCATTACTGTCGACTTACCACCACATGGTCACATGCATTCCTGGACGTTGTTAAGCGGTTGTGGTGATGTATAGTGAAGGATAGTGGGGCAGTGATGGCGCTGTGTACCGAGAGCTATTGGGTCAGTCAGTCGTGGTGATGTGTAGTGCAGGAAAAGGGAGGCTGTGGTGATGATACGACCCATCTCAATTGGGAAGGCCCTGTGGTGATGATACGACCCATCTCAATTGGGGAGGCCCTGTGGTGATGATACGACCCATCCCAATTGGGAAGGCCCTGTGATGATGGTACGACCCAGTTTCAGCCCTCCCAAGCTTACTGGCTCTTCCGGCCCTCACTCTATCAGCCCTCGCCTTAAATTTTCTTAATTCCTCCCTCCTTACCCCTCGATCCTTTACTTCGTTCCTTCCCTTTCCTCCACTCTCTCGGTTCGCGTTGAGTTTCTTACCTCTTCAACTCCCCAAACTTTAAGATTTTGAATCTCAGAGCTTCATTTCCGAGGCCAGGATTCGCTCAGGTATTCCAGGTATCTCACCCTTCCCATTTGTACCTTCCCAGATCACAGACTCGCCAGGTCTTCTCTTTTCCCTCAGTTCCCATCTTTCATGGGTATTAATAGTCTATTCAGCCACTAAGATCCATCACTTTTATTCCCCTACTCTCAATAGCTTCCTCAGATTTCACGCTTCCTGATATCCTACCTGGGGTAGCTTTACTAGACTCCTGCTTCACAAAGTAGTGTACTCTTTAATAGCACCTCGTACTGTAACCATCTTTGGTTAAATACCATTTTTATCAATATATACGTGTTATATCCTAGTAATCCCAGCATCCTAGCCCTCAGCGTGCAAGATAACATGGCAGGTACATTCACCGGCGATGAGCGCTCAGACTCTCTGACCGCGGGTTCGAACCCCACCCGTGGTATGGATGAGTGAACACCAAACACCAACGTCGCGAAAAGATATCCAGCAAATGTGCATGATTAATGCACGAGATTAATGTACAAGATTAATTTATAAGATTAATGTGCACTGTCAAGGAATGCTGACGTGAGCAATATGTAAACAACACACACACACACACACACACACACACACACACACACACACACACACACACAAACAGCATCAGTCAACACTGCCCTTATCGCTGGCATAATCCCAAGCAAGCGAAAAAATACCAGGAAAAATAAGGAATATCAGCGAGTTAAGGAGTGGAGAGGGCGTGTGTGTGTACCCACCTAGTTGTACCCACCTAGTTGTGGTTGCAGGGGTCGAGTCACAGCTCCTGGCCACGCCTCTTCACTGGCCGCTACCGGGTCACTCTCCCTGCGCCATGAGCTTTATCATACCTCTTCTTAAAGCTATGTATGGAACCTGCCTCCACTACATCGCTCTGAGTCTTCAACTTCCAACTGTGTCCCCTTGTTGCTGTGTCCCATCTCTGGAACATTTTGTCTTTGTCCACCTTGTCAATTCCTCTCAGTATCTTATATGTCGTTATCATGTCCCCCCTATCTCTCCTGTCCTCCAGTGTCGTCAGGTCGATTTCCCTTAACCTCCCCTCGTAGGACATACCCCTTAGCTCTGGGACTAGTCTTGTTGCAAACCTTTGCACTTTATCTAGCTTATTTACGTGCTTGGCAAGGTGTGGGTTCCAAACTGGTGCTGCATACTCCAGTATGGGCCTAACGTACACAGTGTACAGGGTCCTGAACGATTCCTTATTAAGATGTCGGAATGCTGTTCTTAGGTTTGCTAGGCGCCCGTATGCTGCAGCAGTTATTTGGTTGATGTGCGCCTCAGGAGATGTGCCTGGTGTTATACTCACCCCAAGATCTTTTTCCTTGATTGAGGTTTGTAGTCTCTGGCCCCCTAGACTGTACTCCGTCTGTGGTCTTCTTTGTCCTTCCCCAATCTTCATGACTTTGCACTTGGTGGGGTTGAACTCCAGGAGCCAATTGCTGGACCAGGCTTGCAGCCTGTCCAGATCCCTTTGTAGTTCTGCCTGATCCTCGTCCGATTGAATTCTTCTCATCAACTTCACATCATCTGCAAACAGGGACACTTCGGAGTCTATTCCTTCCGTCATGTCGTTCACAAATACCAGAAACAGCACCGGTCCTTGGACTGACCCCTGTGGAACCCCACTCGTCACCGGCGCCCACTCTGACACCTCGCCACGTACCATGACTCGCTGCTGTCTTCCTGACAGGTATTCCCTGATCCATTGTAGTGCCTTCCCTGTTACCCCTGCCTGGTCCTCCAGCTTCTGCACTAATCTCTTGTGTGGAACTGTGTCAAACGCCTTCTTACAATCCAAGAATATGCAATCTACCCACCCCTCTCTCTCTTGTCTTACTGCTGTCACCCTGTCGTAGAACTCCAGTGTGTGTGTGTGTGTACTCACCTAATTGTACTCACCTAATTGTGGTTGCAGGGGTCGAGACTCAGCTCCTGGCCCCGCCTCTTCGCTGTCCGCTACTGGGTCTCTGCTCTCCCTGCTCCATGAGCTTTATCATACCTTGTCTAAAAACTATGTATGGTTCCTGCCTCCACTATATCTTTCTCTAGACTATTCCACTTCCTGACTACTCTGTGGCTGAAGAAATGCTTCCTAACATCCCTTTGACTCATCTGAGTCTTCAGCTTCCAGTTGTGTCCCCTTGTTTCTGTGTTCCCTCTCTGGAACATCCTGTCCCTGTCTACCTTGTCGATTCCCCGCAGTATTTTGTATGTCGTTATCATGTCTCTTCTGACCCTTCTTTCCTCCAGTGTTAGTCCTATTTCCCTCAACCTTTCTTCATAGGACAGACCCCTGAGTTGTGGAACTAACCTTGTCGCAAACCTTTGCACTTTCTCTAGTTTCTTTACGTGTGTGTGTGTGTGTGTGTGTGTGCGTGCAGTAATCGCGAACAAGCGATACAAGATGCAAAAACCCCACAAGGAGAGTTGAATGATAGTTGTAGGTCTTTTGTGTTGGAATGAACACATCATCAGAGAGGTAGGAGAAGGGTTCCAGGCTGAAATCTGGAAACTTCTTTCATCCATAACTAGGCAAAGACGGGGAATATTGTGAGAGAATGTTGGCGAGAGGATGGTAATGTGGTACTAGTGTGTTGGAGAGAGGATGGTAATGTGGTACTAGTGTGTTGGCGAGAGGATGGTAATGTGGTACTAGTGTGTTGGCGGGAGGATAGTAATGTGGTACTAGGGTGTGTTGGAGAGAGGATGGTAATGTGATACTAGGGAGTTGGAGAGAGGATGGTAATGTGGTACTAGGGTGTTGGAGAGAGGATGGTAATGTGGTACTAGGGTGTTTGAGAGAGGATGGTAATGGGATAATGGCGGAAAAAGTAGCAATCTTGTGTGGGAGATTATAAGGATTTAACAAAATTTGCTGATCTCTTACTTGTGTATGAGGGAGGATTTATATGAATGGTAGACAGTATTTACACGATGATGAATTAGACACATGTCCAACATCTGGGTATCTTTATTTGTAGACGTTTCGCCCTCCAGTAGAGAAACGTCTACAAACACAAGGACATAATGGCAAGACTGTAGAACTATATACAGTCTACAGTCTTCACATTATGTCCATGTATTGGTTCTCTGGATTGTGAAATGTCTACAAATACAGATACCCAGTTGTTGCATATGTCTAATTCTTGGGGTAGTAGTACAAACTCCTGACACTTGCACTTTAGTTAGTCTGCTGTAGTAGTAGTAGTAGCAACACTTTTTTTTCAATAATTTCCTGGGTGTCAATGTGTGTGTTTGTGACGCCTCTAACACGCCCTGACTTCGATCTCTGTAAGTCCGGGCCAATATCTTTGATGGATACGTGTCTATCAGTTTGAGTGCCGGTCTTCATGGTTCCAGGATGTGACCCATAGCAGTCGACTTACGCCCAGGTGTGAGGAGACTAACACCCAAGTACTTATTTACTTCTAGGTGATGGTAGATAGTGGTAACTGGTTACTAGTGACTGCGGTATCTTCATTTCTTTCTCTCATTTCTCAAACCCTCAGCATCCCACGAATTCTGGTTCCTCGTGTTTGTATATTTTTATCCTAAATGATCCCCAGTTTATCATTAGCCCTTTGATACACAAGATCTTCTTCAACGGGAAAGAAAGTGCAATCCAGTGCCAGATGAAGTAGTAATTTAAGTTCGAGTCAGAGGCAGAAGACACTCTCTTGTTCTTCCCGAGACCCTCTCACTGCTGTAAGCAAGTGTAAGTCAAAAACTGCTGAAACAGATTAAATGGGAACCAAGCTAAGTTACCAAACCATGGAACGGGTGGGGGTTTGAACCAATGATAAGTGATTCCTAAAACGCCTTGAGTTTTAGGACTCTCTCTCGCCATGGGCCCAAATCCCACTCGTTCCGTGGTTTGCTCGCAAACGCGTTATTACGATTTCATGAGTCAGGCTAAGTTACCATTGTCTTCCAAGATGCGACTCTAATGTTTTCATCTGCCTTCCTAGCATCAGTCAGTGATTCCTTCCTTCCCTCTCCTCTAGTCACATTCCCAGAGGCAAGGAAGCTCTGCCCGGAGTCAACAAATTATCATCAAGTTCTGCGTCTTCATGACTCCTAGCTCGTGCTTTGATAAAAATACATTTGTGTGTATATGTGTGAGTATATATACGTGTGTGTGTATGTGTATTTATATATACTCACCGATTTGTGTTTGCGGAGGTCGAGTCTTAGTTCCTGACCCCACATCGGGGCTAAAAAAATACTTCGTAACATCCCTATGATTCATCTGCGTCTTCAGATTCCACCTGTGTCCCCTTGATCTTGGTCCTTAAGATAATTCACACTGTCTCTATTTTCTCTCTCAGTTCGTTTTAAGATTTTATACTTAGTCTCCTTCGTCCCTCTGGAGATAAATGGTATAAAAACCAACACGATGGAAAAAATACGCAGATGCAGTATAATGCGATCCTTTATTGACTGCGTTTCACCCTCTGTGTGGACGAAACGTAGTCATTAAAGGATCGCATTATGCTGCATATCTCTCCTCTAAGGTCGACAGTCACTGTCCTTAACCTGTTAAGTAAAAGTACACAAATGCAACTAATGAGACATTTTATTGTGGCAACGTTTCGCTCTCCAGGAGCTTTTTCAAGATTGAAAAAGCTCATGGAGAGCGAAACGTTGCCACAATAAAATGTCTCAGTTGCATTTGTGTCCTTTTTCTTAATATATTGTCGGTAATTCTACCAATATTAATACATTCCTTAACCTCTTCTCAGTGTATTCCTCTCAGTTCTTGTACTAGACTGGTTACAGACCATTAGATTTCCACGAGTTTCTTTAGGTGCTTGAGCAAGTGTGGGCTTCATGCTGGGGCTGCATACTCACTGATTGGCAAATCACACACACACACACACACACACACACACACACACACACACACACACACGAGGAGAGAGAAGAGAGAGAGAAGAGAGAGAGAGAGAGAGAGAGAGAGAGAGAGAGAGAGAGAGAGAGAGAGAGAGAGAGAGAGAGAGAGAGAGAGAGTTAACCTTGAGAGTGGCAGGCCGTTTGATCATTATCTCAGATTTTTCTCCAGGATTTAGTGAAGGGGAAAGTAAAGTGAAATATACGTAAAGATAAATACGACAACTGTGATAAACATGTTAAAGGGAGACAGCCAGGTGACCTGTAAAGGTCACCTGGCTACCTGCTGCAAAAATTATCCAGAGAACGAACACAACCTTATCACCGAAATCCTGTTTTCTTTTCGTGAAAATCTTTCTTAAAGCGAGTTTGTGTGAGAAAAAGTGAGCAGCTAGAAAACTTGATGTAAGTTTTTAAGAACAACCTAACGTGAAATTAAAAATAAAATGTACCAAATGTTATGGAAGAGAAACGCTGCAATCAGAACGTTTTCCCGTGACGGGCTATTGCAGAGGAGGGACGCTATTGCAGAGGAGGGACGCTAGCGCAGAGGAGGGACGCTATTGCAGAGGAGGGACGCTAGCGCAGAGGAGGGACGCTATTGCAGAGGAGGGACGCTATTGCAGAGGAGGGACGCTAGTGCAGAGGAGGGACGCTAGTGCAGAGGAGGGACGCTATTGCAGAGGAGGGACGCTAGTGCAGAGGAGGGACGCTAGTGCAGAGGAGGGACGCTAGTGCAGAGGAGGGACGCTAGTGCAGAGGAGGGACGCTAGTGCAGAGGAGGGACGTTAGTGCAGAGGAGGGACGCTAGTGCAGAGGAGGACGCTAGCGCAGAGGAGGGACGCTAGTGCAGAGGAGGAACGCTAGTGCAGAGGAGGGACGCTAGTGCAGAGGAGGGACGCTAGCGCAGAGGAGAGACGCTAGTGCAGAGGAGGGACGCTAGTGCAGAGGAGGGACGCTAGCGCAGAGGAGGGACGCTAGTGCAGAGGAGGAACGCTAGTGCAGAGGAGGGACGCTAGTGCAGAGGAGGGACGCTAGTGCAGAGGAGGGACGCTAGCGCAGAGGAGGGACGCTAGTGCAGAGGAGGGACGCTAGCGCAGAGGAGGGACGCTAGTGCAGAGGAGGGACGCTAGTGCAGAGGAGGGACGCTAGTGTAGAGGAGGGACGCTAGTGTAGAGGAGGGACGCTAGTGCAGAGGAGGGACGCTAGTGCAGAGGAGGGACGCTAGCGCAGAGGAGGGACGCTAGTGCAGAGGAGGGACGCTAGTGTAGAGGAGGGACGCTGGCACAGAGGAGGGACGCTAGTGCAGAGGAGGGACGCTAGTGTAGAGGAGGGACGCTAGTGCAGAGGAGAGACGCTAGTGCAGAGGAGGGACGCTAGCGCAGAGGAGGGACGCTAGTGTAGAGGAGGGACGCTAGTGCAGAGGAGGGACGCTAGTGCAGAGGAGGGACGCTAGCGCAGAGGAGGGACGGTAGTGTAGAGGAGGGACGCTAGTGTAGAGGAGGGACGCTAGTTAGTTCCCGAGATGCTCTGCATTAGTATGGACTTTCTGCCTCATAAATAAATATCATCCGTCTCTGTACAAACATTGTATCATACTGAAATATAAATTACCATTATATAAGAACAACTACGCTAAACTACTCACTATTCACACACGTGAACAAGAAGTCTCTCTCTTTCTCCCTCTCACCCTCTCTCTTTCTCCCTTTCTCCCTCCCTCTCCCTCTCTCCCTCTTTCTCCCCCTCTTCCTCTCTCTCTCTCTCTCTCTCTCTCTCTCTCTCTCTCTCCCTCTTCCTCTCTCTCCCTCCCCCTCTTCCTCTCTCTCTTCCTTTCTTTCTTCCCCTCTTCCTCTCTCTCCCTCTCTTTTTTCCCCTCTTCCTCTTTTTTTTACACAGTGTTTGACAAGGTTAGGTTAAGGATCTCTAACTTCATTGACAAGATAAAGATTCCTAACTTTATTGACGAACTAAGAGCTGTTACATACATCATCTCATTTGAAAGCATTTTTATTGTTATGAAACATACAAGTAGGGAACAGGATGAAGTTGGAGCCATCTGTGGGCCAGCTGTGAACCATATGTGGGCCAGCTGTGAACCATCTGTGGGCCAGCATTTTCATTTGCTCAACTGACTTTATCTCGTTGACATCATAATGCTGTACGAATGTGTTCCAGACTCGAGTCATCCTGGTGATAAATGATCTCAGATGAAGTGATGTTCTGGAGAAGGTTACAGCCATAGTGAAGTTGCTGCTGGCTGCCCGTCTTGTGGTATAGAAGCTTGCTTCTGCTGTCCTCGAAGTGGAGTCAAGTGTGGTACTTTGACAATGTTGGTCTTGTACATAACAGTAAGGCCACCCACATCCCTCCTGTGTTGAAGGCTCTGCTGAAATGACAGATTTATCCAGGATGGGTCCAGGCGAGAGATGAGTCGTCTTGCTCTGTTCTCTACTGTGTCAAGTAGATGCAGATGAGATGGGAGGGGGAAGGCAAACCAAGAAAGTGGAGTATACTCAATGTGTGAGCGTACTTGTGCCTCATACAGAATCTTGCATTCCCCTACTGTCGAGCAAATGCGAGATACGTCGAAGTGCTGTAAGCTTCCTGACTGCCTTGTTTGCAAGATTTAACACGTGGTTCTTCATGGTCAGTTTGGAGTCAAATTTCACCCCAAGAATATCAACTTCTTCCCCAGGTACCAACACTCTCCCATTCATACTTACTACTGCTCCGGCATTACCATCATGGTGCCTAGAGACCATCATCATTTGTGTTTTCTCAGGTGCAAATGTTACCTGCCATCGGTTTCCCCAAGCTGATATAGCTCTTAGCTGGTGATTGATGTAGCTTAGAGCAGCTGGCATTTCTTCTCTTGGATAAGTAAATGTCAGAGTACAGTCGTTTGTATATGCATGGGATTCTGGGATGACATGAAGGTCATTGAAGTAGGCATTCCATAACAATGGCCCAAGCACACTTCCCTGTGGAACATTTGCCCCAATAGGATGTCTTGTTGATTCTGTTCTATTGAGAACTACCCTTAGAGATCTACCATGAAGGTAATCACTGAGAAGACATAATGTAGAGCCTGCAATTCCCAGTCCTTGTAGTTTTGCCAAGAGGACCTGGTGCCACACACTGTCGAAAGCACCAGCAATGTCCAGTGCTACCACACAGCTGACTTTGGATTCGTCCAGTGACTGGTTCCATTTAGTGGAGAGGTTTAACAACAGATCAGCAGCAGAGTAACCTTTCCTGAAGCCATATTGAGTGGTAGTCAGAAAACTGTCATTTGACAGGAGATTATTGTCTCAAGGATCTTGCCAGTGATTGACAGGAGTGACACTGGTTTGTAGTTGTTGATTTCTGCTCTGCTCTTCTTTTTGTGAACAGGGACTACATTTGCCTCTTTCCACAGAGAAGACCATTTACACTGTACTAGGCAGTGCTGACAGATGAGAGTTAGAGGTGCTGCTAGCTGGTCTGCACATCTACGCAGCAATCTTGGGTTCAACTTCTCTGGGCCCACAGGTATTTCTTGGTCAAGCAATTTACTGACAGTTTTGACACAGTTCTTGCATTCCCAGTAGTTAAGGTGTTTGATAGAACTTATATGTGCAGTAAAGGTTCTCTGTACATTCTCTAGATCCGCAATTTCACCTGCAAAGAAGGCCGCAGACAGAGTATAGGCTAGGTGGCCAAAGACTGCAAACATCGCTCAAGGAGAAAGATCTTGGGGTGAGTATAACACCGAGCACGTCTCCGGAAGTACACATCAACCAGATAACTGCTGCAGCATACGGGCGACTGGCAAACCTGAGAATAACGTTCCGATACCTTAGTAAGGAATCGTTCAAGACACTATACACCGTGTACGTCAGACCCATACTAGAGTATGCAGCGCCAGTTTGGAACCCGTACCTGGTCAAGCACGTCAAGAAATTAGAGAAAGTGCAAAGGTTTGCGACAAGGTTAGCTCCAGAGCTAAGAGGAATGTCCTACGAAGAAAGGTTAAGGGAAATCGGTCTGACAACACTGGAGGACAGGAGGGTTAGGGAAGACATGATAATGACATACAAAATACTGCGTGGAATAGACAAGGTGGATAGATACAGGATGTTCCAGAGAGGGGACACAGAAACAAGGGGTGACAATTGGAAGTTGAAGACTCAGATGAGTCAAAGGGATGTTAGAAAGTATTTCTTCAGCCACACACACACACACATACGCACTCACACACACACAGCAGCTAGTCATGGTACGTGGCGAGGTGTCATAGTGGGCGCCGGTGACAAGTGGTGTTCCACAGGGGTCAGTCCTAGGACCGGTGCTGTTTCTGGTATTTGTGAACGACATGACGGAAGGAATAGACTCTGAAGTGTCCCTGTTTGCAGATGATGTGAAGTTGATGAGAAGAATTCAATCGGACGAGGACCAGGCAGAACTACAAAGGGATCTGGACAGGTTGCAAGCCTGGTCCAGCAATTGGCTCCTGGAGTTCAACCCCACCAAGTGCAAAGTCATGAAGATTGGGGAAGGGCAAAGAAGACCGCAGACGGAGTACAGTCTAGGGGGCCAGAGACTACAAACCTCAATCAAGGAAAAAGATCTTGGGGTGAGTATAACACCAGGAACATCTCCCGAGGCGCACATCAACCAAATAACTGCTGCAGCATACGGGCGCCTAGCAAACCTAAGAACAGCATTCCGACATCTTAATAAAGAATCGTTCAGGACCCTGTACACTGTGTACGTTAGGCCCATACTGGAGTATGCAGCGCCAGTTTGGAACCCACACCTGCCAAGCATGTAAGGGAAACTAGAGAAAGTGCAAAGGTTTGCAACAAGACTAGTCCCGAGCTAAGGGTATGTCCTACGAGGAGAGGTTAAGGAAATCGACCTGACGACACTGGAGGACAGGAGAGATAGGGAGACATGATAACGACATATGAGATACTGAGAGGAATTGACAAGTGGACAGAGACAGAATGTTCCAGAGATGGGACACAGCAACAAGGGGTCACAGTTGGAAGTTGAAGACTCATATGAATCACAGGATGTTAGGAAGTATTTCTTCAGTCACAGAGTTGTCGGGAAGTGGAATAGTTTAGGAAGCGATGTAGTGGATGCAGGTTCCATACATAGCTTTAAGAGAGGTATGATAAAGCTTATGGCGCAGGGAGAATGACCCAGTAGGGCCAGTGAAGAGTGCGGGGCCAGGAGCTTTGACTCGACCCTGCAACCACAACTAGGTGAGTACAACTAGGTGAGTACAACACACACACACACACACACACACACACACACACACACACACACACACACACACACACACACACACACACACACACACACACACACACACACACACACACACACACACACACACACACACACACACACACACACACACAATATATATATATATATATATATATATATATATATATATATATATATATATATATATATATATATATATATATTTATTTATTTATTTATATATCTTCATTGGTTTGTTAATTATAATTAATTTTAATATTCTTCGAGCGTTAATTTGCAAAATGAGAAAAATGCGAGCAATGAGACACAGAAAGTAAAGAAAACAAATTAAGTTAATGAGGAAGTGAACCAGCGTTGTGGGAACACTAACGTTGTTTATATTTATATATATATATATATATATATATATATATATATATATATATATATATATATTTTAATATATATATATATATATATATATATATATATATTATATAAATCTGCAAAAACCTCACCTCGTATGTAGGGTCTGAATAAACTACTATCATAGCTACTTGCTACAGTATACGGTTGAAACAATACTAGTACATTGGTACCCCGGATTTCGTACTGCTCCCTACTCGAACAATTATGTAAGTGTGTTTTTGTAAGTGCTTTTGTAAGTGTATTTTTGGGGGTCTGAAACGGACTAATCTAATTTACATTCGTCCTTATGGGAACAAATTCATTCGGTAACGGCACTCGAACAGCATTCTGGAACGAATTATTGACGAATTCCGGGGTACCACTGAATCTATCTATTACAATAATACATCAAACTGTTACTAGATATGTTTGTTTAGGAACGAAAGGAAGATA
This sequence comes from Cherax destructor, assembly GCA_009830355.1. Taxonomy (NCBI): domain Eukaryota; kingdom Metazoa; phylum Arthropoda; class Malacostraca; order Decapoda; family Parastacidae; genus Cherax; species Cherax destructor. Next base: position 126,443 of record WNWK01000925.1, on the reverse strand, counting down.
ATTCTCACCTCCACCAACATATGGGAGATGCTGTTCTTTTCGGAAGTGGGACGCGATTTCCAACGGGGCTAAAAGTATAGAATAGTTTATCTTAGTTTACCCTCAAAAGGGAAACACAAATTGAACGCTAACTCAGGTATACTCGCACCTATCTATGGGGATGTTACTTTTGCATCATACCGGCATATCCTATTGTTCGAGACGTGCAGGCAGGATCTCAGGAGGGCGAAACGTGGACAGATGTGGAGGATAATGGTCTAACGTCATCCAGTCCTCACGAGGACCAGTTACATAATGAGCAATCTGGGGATTTTTTATAGCATCCTTGATTAAGATTGTGCATAGTTGACTACTAAATAACTGTCGAGTATGTACATTCCATCGCTTGAATTATATAAGACATTCCTATCATGTTTCATGAGAGAGAATTCAGTTATGTTCCTTCCCATATCAGAAATACTAGGTAAAATAACCTGAGCTGCTGCCCACCCTGGCGGCTGATTGCAAGTACTAAAGTTGGCCCGTGGCCTTTTGGCAAAAGCTCTCGCATCATAAGATAAGGGTCCGGGTTCGATTTCTGGCAAGGGTAGAAACATTGGGCGTATTTCCTTACACCGCTTGTCTATGTTTACCCATCAGTAAAGTGGGTACCTGGGTGTTAGTCGACTGGTGTGGGTCGCATCCTGGGAAAAAACTGACCTAATTTGCCAAAAATGCTCTGTATAACAAGCGGCTTTCTATTTAGTATTATTATTAAATTATAGTAGGTTGGTAGACAGCAACCACCCAGGGAGGTACTACCGTCCTGCCAGGTGACTGTGAAACAGAAACCTGAAACTGTTTTACATGATGGTAGGATTGCTGGTGTCTTTTTTCTGTCTCATAAACACGCTGGATAACAGGTATATCTAGCTACTTCTACTTACACTTTAGGTCACACTACACTGGCATACACATGCATATATATACATACACACATCTAGGTTTTTCTTCTTTTTCTTAATAGCTCTTGTTCTTTTTATTTTCTCTATTGTCCATGGGGAAGTGGAAAAGAATCTTTCCTCAGTAAGCCATGCGTGTCGTATGAGGCGACTAAGATGCCGGGAGCAATGGGCTAGTAACCCCTTCTCCTGTACAAATCTACTAAAAACGAGAAGAAGAAAAACTTTATAAAACTGGGTTGTCTGAATGTGCGTGGATGTAGTGCGGATGATAAGAAAGAGATGATTGCCGATGTTATGAATGAAAAGAAGTTGGATGTCCTGGCCCTAAGCGAAACAAAGCTGAAGGGGGTAGGCGAGTTTCAGTGGGGAGAAATAAATGGGATTAAGTCAAGAGTATCTGAGAGAGTTAGAGCTAAGGAAGGGGTAGCAATAATGTTGAAGGATCAGTTATGGAAGGAAAAGACGGAATATGAATGTGTAAATTCAAGGATTATGTGGATTAAAATAAGGGTCGGATGCGAAAAGTGGGTCATAATAAGCGTGTATGCACCTGGAGAAGAGAGGAGTGTAGAGGAGAGAGAGAGATTTTGGGAGATGTTAAGCGAATGTATAGGAACTTTTGAACCAAATGAGAGAGTAATTGTGGTAGGGGACCTAAATGCTAAAGTGGGAGAAACATGCAGAGAGGGTGTAGTAGGTAAGTTTGGGGTGCCAGGTGTAAATGATAATGGGAGCCCTTTGATTGAACTTTGTATAGAAAGGGGTTTAGTTATAGGTAATACATATTTTAAGAAAAAGAGGATAAATAAGTATACAAGATATGATGTAGGGCGTAATGACAGTAGTTTGTTGGACTATGTATTGGTAGATAAAAGACTGTTGAGTAGACTTCAGGATGTACATGTTTATAGAGGGGCTACAGATATATCAGATCACTTTTAGTTATAGCTACAGTGGGAGTAAAAGGTAGATGGGATACAAGGAAAATAGAATCAGTAAGTAAAAGAGAGGTGAAGGTTTATAAACTAAAAGAGGAGGCAGTTTGGGTAAGATATAAACAACTATTGGAGGATAGATGGGCTAGTGAGAGTGTAGGCAATGGGGTCGAAAATGTATGGGGTAGATTTAAAAATGTAGTGTTAGAGTGTTCAGCAGAAGTTTGTGGTTACAGGCGAGTGGGTGCGGAGGGAAGAGGAGCGATTGGTGGAATGATGATGTAAAGAGAGTAGTAAGGAGAAAAGTTAGCATATGAGAGGTTTTACAAAGTAGAAGTGATGCAAGGAGGGAAGAGTATATGGAGAGAAAAAGAGAGGTAAAAGAGTGGTGAAGCAATGTAAAAAGAGAGCAGATGAGAGAGTGGGTGAGATGTTATCAGCAAATTTTGTTGAAAATAAGAAAAAGTTTTGGAATGAGATTAATAAGTTGAGGAAGCCTAGAGAACAAATGGATTTGACAGTTAAAAATAGGAGAGGAGAGTTATTAAATGGAGAGTTAGAGGTATCGGGAAGATGGAGGGAATATTTTGAGGATTTGTTAAATGTTGATGAAGACAGGGAAGCTGTGATTTCGTGTGTAGGGCAAGGAGGAATAACATCTTGTAGGAGTGTGGAAGAGCCAGTTGTGGGTGTAGGGAAGTTCGTGAGGCAGTGGGTAGAATGAAAGGGGGTAAGGCAGCTGGGATTGATGGGATAAAGATAGAAATGATAAAGCAGGTGGGGATATAATTTTGGAGTGGTTGGTGCTATTATTTAATAAATGTATGGAAGAGGGTAAGGTACCTAGGGATTGGCAGAGAGCGTGTATTGTTCCTTTGTATAAAGGCAAAGGGACAAAAGAGAGTGCAAAAATTATAGGGGAATAAGTCTGTTGAGTGTACCTGGTAAAGTGTATGGTAGAGTTATTATTGAAAGAATTAAGAGTAAGACAGAAAGCAGGATAGCAGATGAACAAGGGGGCTTTAGGAAAGGTAGGGGTGTGTAGACCAAGTGTTTACAGTGAAACATATAGGTGAACAGTATTTGGATAAGGGTAAAGATGTTTTGTGGCATTTATGGATTTGGAAAAGGCGTATGATAGGGTAGATAGGGGGCAATGTGGCAGATGTTGCAGGTGTATGGAATAGGAGGAAGGTTACTGAAAGCAGTGAAGAGTTTTTATGAGGATAGTGAGGCTCAGGTTAGAGTGTGTAGGAGGGAAGGGACTATTTCCCAGTAAAAGTGGGCCTTAGACAAGGATGTGTGATGTCACCGTGGTTGTTCAATATATTTATAGATGGGGTTGTAAGAGAAGTGAATGCGAGGGTCTTGGCAAGAGGTGTTGGGCTAAAAATAAAGAAGCAAATACAAAGTGGGAGTTGTCACAGTTGCTTTTGCTGATGACACTGTGCTTTGGGAGATTCTGAAGAGAAGCTGCAGAGGTTGGTGGATGAATTTGGTAGGGTGTGTAAAAAAGAAAATTGAAAGTGAATATAGGAAAGAGTAAGGTGATGAGGATAACAAAAGAATAGGTGACGAAAGATTGGATATCAGATTGGAGGAGAGAGTATGGAGGAGGTGAATGTATTCAGATATTTGGGAGTGGACATGTCGGCGGATGGGTCTATGAAGGATGAGGTGAATCATAGAATTGATGAGGGGAAAAGGGTGAGTGGAGCACTTCGGAGTCTGTGGAGACAAAGAACCTTGTCCATGGAAGTAAAGAGGGAATGTATGAGAGTATAGTTATACCAACGCTCTTATATGGGTGTGAAGCATGGGTGATGAATGTTGCAACGAGGAGAAGGCTGGAGGCAGTGGAGATGTCATGTCTGAGGTCAATGTGTGGTGTGAATATAATGCAGAGAATTCGGAGTTTGGAAATTAGGAGGAGGTGCGGGATTACCAAAACGATTGTCCAGAGAGCTGAGGAGGGTTGTTGAGGTGGTTTGGACATGTAGAGAGAATGGAACGAGACAGAGTGACTTCGAGAGTGTATAAATCTGTAGTGGAGGGAAGGCGGGGTAGGGGTCGGCCTAGGAAAGGTTGGAGGGAGGGGTAAAGGAAGTTTTGTGTGCGAGGGCTTGGACTTCCAGCAAGCATGTGTGAGCGTATTTGATAGGAGTGAATGGAGGCATATGGTTTTTAATACTTGACGTGCTGTTGGAGTGTGAGCAAAGTAACATTTATGAAGGGATTCAGGGAAACCGGCAGGCCGGACTTGAGTTCTGGAGATGGGAAGTACAGTGCCGGCACTCTAAAGGAGGGGTGTTAATGTTGCAGTTTTATAACTGTAGTGTAAAGCACCCTTCTGGCAAGACAGTGATGGAGTGAATGATGATGAAAGTTTTTCTTTTTCGGGCCACCCTGCCTTGGTGGGAATCGGCCGATGTGTTAATAAAAAAAAATTAAATTATTATTGCATTGAACTCCTAAGCCGTCCTTACTACCTACCTACCTGGAGGGTATTCCGGGGATCAACGCACCCACGGCCCGGTCCACGACCTGGCCTCATGGTGGATCAGGGCCTGAACATCCAGGCTGTTACTACTGGCCGCACGTAGTCTAACGTACGAACCACAGCCCGGCTGATCCGGCACCGACTTTAAGTATCTGTCCAGCTCCCTTTTGAAGGCAGTCAGGCGCCTATTGGTAATTCCCCTTATGCATGGTGGGAGGCTGTTGAACAGTCTTGGGCCCCAGACTCTTATTGTGTTTTCTCTTAGTGAACCAATGGCGCCTGCCCAGTCTTACTTTTGTAGGATTTTCCAAGAGTAAATTTGGATATATCTCTCTCGCCTACGTTCCAGCGAGTACAAGTCAAGTGCTTCCAAGCGTTCCCAGAAGTTGAGGTGTTTGATAGAACTTACATGTGCAGTGAAGGTTCTCTGTACACTCTCTAGATCTGCAATTTCACCTGCTTTGAACGGAGACGTTAGAAAGTTGAAGATCCATCTCCCCACTTTACCAGTTATTCCTTTACCACGTATTTTGTGCGCTATTACACCATGATCGCACCTATCAAAGGCTTTTGCAAAATCTGTGTATATTACATCTGCATTCTGTTTTTCTTCCAGTGTATCCAAGACTATACCATAGTGATCCAGTAGTTGCGAGAGGCAGGAGCGACCTGCTCTGAACCCATGTTGCCCTGGACTGTGGAGTTTTTGGGAATCCAAGTGGTTTGCAATCCTGCTTCTTAGAACTATTTCAAAGATTTTTATGATGTGGGACGTTAGAGCTATTGGTCTATAGTTCTTAGCTACTGCTTTGCTGCCACCTTTATGGAGTTTGGCTGTATCCGTTGTTTTTAGTGACTTGGAGTTTCACCCTTGTCTAAGCTTCTCCATAGTATACTTAGGACATGCGAAAGGGGTTTCTTGCAGTTCTTAGAGAAAACAGAGTTCCACGAGTCTGGGCCTGGAGCTGAGTGCATGGGCACGTTGTCAATGGTTTTTTTCTCAAGGTCTATTGGAGTTAGGGTAATATCGGAAATCTGGCATACATTGATGGAGATTTGAGGCTCATTCATGAAACAAATAATTTGGATTGTCGATCTTTAGACTGATTAGTGGCTCGCTAAACATAGGGTCGTATTAGGATTTCAGTGTCTCTCATTTCTTTGTTGTCATCTGTGTAAGTCCCATCTTGTCTGAGCAAGGTCCCGATACTAGATGTGGTATTTGCCTTGTTTTTGGCATATGAAAAGAAATATATAGAATTTCTTTCAATTTAACTAATCGTTTTTAAGTCCTGTCTCTCATGGGTTCTGTAAGAGTCTTTTAACTAAAGTTCGATACTTTCCACTTCCCTGGTCAGCGCTTCCTTCCGTGTATCAGATAATCTGGCGTTCTTGAGCAGCTCAGTGATTCTTCGTCGTCTTCTGTAGAGGGAGCGTCTCTCTCTCTCTCCAGTTTACTTCTCTTCTTTTTTCTTAGGCGAATATGCCTTGAACATACTTCAGCTGCCATGTTATGTAAGATATCTTCCCAACATGTTTCATTTAAGACATAGTTCACCTGATCCCAGTTGATGTTCTTGTTGTTGAAGTTGTTTCGTGAAGACACCTTCACAGCTACATGCATTTTGCTGCTCAGGACGCCTGTGCATATAAGTCTGAACTTCGATTAGATTGTGTTCGGAATTAGTTGTTTTTGATATTGTTGTCTCTTACCAGGTCCTCATTATTTGTGTTGATTTTGGGCTAATCTGATTGCAAGTGGTTTACCAGTCTGCCAGACGTACGAAAGATAGTACAGTGTGCATGGGATCTTGTAAATACCACCAACAATATGCAACCTTAATAACTCTCATGTAGTTCATAGATTTATAACTTTATTAACCAACCAACGTCCATGGTCACAGGCCTCACCAGTGGCCACAGGTTTCGACAGTGGCCCAAGAGCTCCCCAGTGGCAACAGACCTCGCCAGGGTAAAACAAATATTTCGCTGTGAAGTAAAGAAGAACTACTAAGATGATAATGTTAAATTTTCATAGTGTTACAGCGAGCTAACAGCAGCTCAGCCGAGTGGCCTGTTTGGTCTACTGCCTCGCCCTTACAGCGAGCTAACAGCAGCTCAGCCGAGTGGCCTGTTTGGTCTACTGCCTCGCCCTTAAAGAGAGAGACACTGCCGTGGATAATTACTTCATTATAACACTAGTCACTAAAGGACATGTCTCGTGGGTAATTATCTCCCCGAGTAGTGTTCTCAGTCTTTCCTGGGAGGGGTACGACCGACTGTATTGAAGAGACAACTGGAAGTTTATCTATTCGTCTACAGCGGCACAGATATGTCTGTCGAATGAATGAAATCAGTAAACTCTTGTGTGTTGTACCACAGCTCCTGACACAGGCGTGGGATTAAGCCAAGATGCTTTTTTAACGATTATGACTCGTGAAATCGTAATGATACAATTGCAAACAAACCATACCACGGGCGGGGATAGAACCCGCGATCAGTAATTATGGCTCTCTGATCGCGGGTTCTATCCCCGCCCGTGGTATGTTTTTTTACAGGATAATGATTGGGTAAAGATTAGACGCTTGCGATGATCTACTTTAAAACCTGGAAACACCATCAAAGAAAAGAGTGGGTTGCTCACTGCAGCATCTCCTATAGCGGATAAATGATGGAACGGGTGGGATTTGAACCCATGGCAGGTGAGTCTTAAAACTCGCAGGCCAGTGCGTTAACCACTGGGCCAGCTTGCTCTAATAAGATTCATCCAACTAGGTATGTTTCATTGCACCATAGGGAGGTTAGCATGGGCCACCACTGTGACTACAGAGGAAGGTTTTAACAGATGAATCCCCACCAGCATGGCTGTGGCGTGCTCTAGCTCAAGTCCCTTGTAGTTAGCTGACCGAGTGGTTAACGCAATGGCCTGTGAGTTTTAGGACTGCCTTGCCATAGGTTAAGGGGCACGTAAGTCCAAGATACTATAATCTACCTTGTCCAAGATTTTGTCTATTTTGTCGCTTTGTTTATTTTGTAACGTGAAGTCTAGGATCTTGACTTAATTCATGGTATAACTTAACAAATCTTTGAGGACATTGTGTTGCAGATGTGTGAGCTGTGCTCACACCTCTTTTATTAGAAGACGGGGGAACTTATATGCCTCTTAAAGCCCCATCCCGCTCCCGTGATTTTTTCGTTCCATAATGCTGTTAAAGTGCCATTACCAAACGAATTTATTCCCATAAGGAATAATGTAAAGTAGACTAGTCTTTTTAGACCCCCAAAAATACACTTACAAAAGCATTTACGAAAATACACTTACATAAAAGGGCGAGTTTGGAGCAGGACGAACACCGGGGGTCCACTGTATTATTATGAGAAAGAAGCTTGACAGGTTTTATAGAAATATTAAGTGAATTTACCTCTGTAAACATTGTGAAAGGTGAGTATGTCCTAAATGTGGCATTTCTGTCACTGTGTCTGTGGCTTCTGGCGATTAAGTCCAATAAGTGGTTTGGTTTGTGTAGGTTTGTGGCAAATTTGAGTCATACACTCGGAGTTAGTTTCTCGGTTGAGATACGTGACGATGATTGTTAATGACGAATGTGCGCTGTCTCCTTCCATCGGGTGTTAATGCAAACGAACCGGGGTTTACGACTAAGCTTAATCATTTGTTGGCAGAGGTTAGAATTGCTGACTTTGCTGAGAATGAGCTCAGGAGGGCGGTGGTCAGTCTGCAGACTGGCCCTCATATTATGACTGTGTCTAAAGTTTCCTTAGCAAAGTTAGGGTTCCTTGGCCCATTCGCTCAAGTAAGCTTGGGTAGCTGCACAGAATGGGTGTCTGGAGTTGAGGTGTGTAGGAGTAGATTACGGGATCACTTCTGCCCAGGCAATCACGTAGGAAGTCGTGTCTATTATGAAAGCTTTGTGACCTCTATGAAAGAAGAGAAACATATGCAGCTTTACTGCATTTGTCTTTATGAATCGTGTAAGTACTTCATTGCATTTTTCTCCAGATAACTCTAATGGGTTCAGCGCTTTCCTACGAAAAAATAATAATCAGCCAATGCACCCGCGCAGGCAGCATTCTTTTAACAAATAGAGCATAAAGTACTGATTTGCTTTATTTTACTAACTTTCTAAAGCTTTTTTAAATAAAGCTATTACGATCTGAATGTGTCAAAGTGAAGATTCTTAGTATGTTCGTATATATATATATATATATACAGTGGACCCCCGGAAATCGAACATTCTTAATTCCAGAATGCTGTTCCAGTGCTGTTACCAAACGAATTTATTCCCTTAAGGAATGATGTAAATTAGATTAGTCCGTTTCAGACCCCAAAAAAATACACTTATAAAAGCACTTACAATAATAAACTTACATAAAAGGGCGAGTTGGGAGTGTTCGATTTCCGAGGGTCCACTGTATATAGACTTTTCCTTCAAAAATTATTTGACAGAATAACAGATATCTTTTTAATTGACAGTGATATAGAGTTTTTATTTATTGACCAAACCAAACCTAGAAACTTCAACTAACTTCGCTAAAACTAATGATTTTTAGCTAAATTCTGACAAATATATCATATTTAAATTTATTTAATATTACTTAAAATACAGTGGACCTTCGCTATTTGAACCCTCCAAAACTCACCCTTTTATGTAAGTTTATTATTTTAAGTGCTTTTATAAGTTTATTTTTGGGGGTCTGAAATGGACTCATCTAATTTACATAATTCCTTATGGGAATAAATTCGTTTGGCAACAGCACTTGAACAGCATTCTGGAATGAGGGTGAGTTTTGGAGTGCTCGAATAGCGAGGGTCCACTATAAATCATATATTTTCGTTATGCTCATATTGATTTTCGACGATATTTAACAAAAACACATTTTCGTTCTGCTTATTCGTCAGAGGACATCCTTAATTCGGCCTATTTCGAATAACTTGTTTGAAAACGAGATTTTAACCCCCACGCCCTCCCTACCCCACATAGTGGTCTTGATATAATTTTTTTCAGAGGCCACCAACAGCAATCCTCTTGAAAGTTTTCACGCAGAACTTCCGTTACCTCAAAATGAGCCAAAGAGATGCACGTGTCTCAAATGCTGCCAATAAGTCGGCAAATTCACAACAAAAGTCTCTGAGAGAGAGACTGCGGAGGGGCAAGCACAAGTCGACCCCTTATCTAAACTAACTTTGCGACGTCAGCGTCAATAAGGAGATTTCAAACTCTCCACATACTGACAAGTATTGCCAGCAGACTGCAACAACTACAACCCTTCTGCAAGCTTTTATATTATTAGTTGTTGTTGTTACTATTATATTACCAAAACAAGTGTTAAAACAGTATGGGTTTATGAAGGACAAGATTTTATGGAGAATTCTAAGTTTGCAGGATTTCTGTATTCTACTACATCTGTTGCATTGGTGATCTCGCAACTGTGTGGACACTAAGAGGATCCTCAGCACTACATACTGTACGTAATATTGTGTTCATGTACAGTGGACCCTCGGTTTTCGTTGATTTTTTTCCCAGAAGGCTGTTTAAGTGCTCATTACCGAAGGAATTTGTTCCCATAAGGACAAATGTAAATTAGATTAGTCATTCCAGACCCCCAAAAATACACTTACAAAAGCAATTACGAAAATACACTTGCATAATTGTTCGAGTTTTGAGGTGAACGAAAACCGAGAGTACACTGTACTCTTAATTCGTCACTCTATCACGGTGCTGTGGCGTTCCTCATCCTCGCCATCTGGAATTGCAGTAACCTAAGAGCTCTGGTGATGGATGCGACCAGACCAAAAGATGACTGAAACCCGACCTCTAATGACCTGCTAACGATCTTCGGCAGAATTGATTGGTCAACATTTTCCTTATCGCTCGTCTACTCTTAGCCTCTTATTTTCTTTCTTTCCTGGGGACTCTTAGAGCTTTCATTTTATGTTTTCTTCTCTCTGGGGAACACTTAAAGCTATCAATGTACAGTATATCTTTTCCTGGGGGGTTCCCAGGGTATGTTTTTTCACGGCAATGTTTGAATTCAACATGATCAATTATTAATCTTAGAGAGACTCAGAATATGTAAACAGCCTCTTTTCTATTAAATTCTCTTGGTTCTCAGATAATCCTCAAATTTATCATCAACATAGAGAATAGGAGATAAAATAATTAGATACGTATTGACCCACAATGTATTTGATGATGGTATATTTTGTATTACTCTACTTAGCAGCATACACTGTAGGTTATAGTGTCATACACCGTGTCATACACCGTGTCAGACACCGTGTCATACACCGTGTCAGAAACCGTGTCATACACCGTGTCAGACACCGTGTCATACACCGTGTCATACACCGTGTCATACACCGTGTCAGACACCGTGTCATACACCGTGTCAGACACCGTGTCATACACCGTGTCATATACCGTGTCAGACACCGTGTCATACACCGTGTCAGACACCGTGTCATACACCGTGTCAGACACCGTGTCATACACCGTGTCAGACACCGTGTCATACACCGTGTCAGACACCGTGTCAGACACCGTGTCAGACACCGTGTCAGACACCGTGTCATACACCGTGTCAGACACCGTGTCAGACACCGTGTCAGACACTGTGTCAGACACCGTGTCAGACACCTGTCAGACACCGTGTCAGACACCGTGTCAGACACCGTAGTCAGACACCGTGTCATACACCGTGTCAGACACCGTGTCAGACACCGTGTCAGACACCGTGTCATACACCGTGTCATACACCGTGTCATACACCGTGTCACAGACACCGTGTCATACACCGTGTCAACACCGTGTCAACACCGTGTCATACACCGTGTCAGACACCGTGTCAGACACCGTGTCAGACACCGTGTCATACACCGTGTCATACACCGTGTCATACACCGTGTCATACACCGTGTCATACACCGTGTCATACACCGTGTCATACACCGTGTCATACACCGTGTCATACACCGTCTCATACACCGTGTCATACACCGTGTCATACACCGTGTCATATACCGTGCCATACACCGTGTCATACATCGTGCCATACACTAAATGTCCTGCCTAGGTGTTGTTCTGTGCCACAAACTAACGTATGCTGTCATGCACTGTCATGTAGTGCATACATTGTGTCACATTGTCTTACATTATGGTACAGTGTTATACCCTCTGTATAATGCACTGTTTATCATACTGTCATGCAGTGTGTCATAGCGTGCCCTACACTGCCATCCTCATTGTGCCTTAATCTGTGTCATACGCTATGTATAACACATTGAAGTGCCCAGTATGTTATACACTGTTATACAGCTTGTCATAGTGCCAGTCACTGTGTTAGTGTCTCATACACTGTGTCATAATTTCCATCTATTGTTTATCTTAGTAAAACGAAGCCCGGAATTGTTAGCTTGGCTCTGTTTGCTGATTGTTAGCGTGGCTCTGTTTGCTAATTGTTAGAGTGGCTCTGTTTGCTAATTGCTAGCGTGGCTCTGTTTGATAATTGTTCGCGTGGCTCTGTGGTAATTGTTAGCTTGGCTCTGTTTGCTAATTATTAGTGCGGCACTGTTTGTTAATTGTTAGAGTGGCTCTGTTTGCTAATTGTTAGCGTGGCTCTGTTTGCTAATTGTTAGAGTGGCTCTGTTTGCTAATTGCTAGCGTGGCTCTGTTTGATAATTGTTCGCGTGGCTCTGTGGTAATTGTTAGCTTGGCTCTGTTTGCTGATTGTTAGCGTGGCTCTGTTTGCTAATTGTTAGAGTGGCTCTGTTTGCTAATTGTTAGCGTGGCTCTGTTTGCTAATTGTTAGAGTGGCTCTGTTGCTAATTGTTAGAGTGGCTCTGTTTGCTAATTGCTAGCGTGGCTCTGTTTGATAATTGTTCGCGTGGCTCTGTTTGCTAATTATTAGTGCGGCACTGTTTGTTAATTGTTAGCGTGGCTCTGTTTGCTGATTGTTAGCGAGGCTCTGTTTGTTAATTGTTAGCGAGGCTCTGTTTGCTAATTGTTAGCGTAGCTCTGCTAATTGTTCGCGTGGCTCTGTTTGCTAATTGTTAGCGTGCTCTGTTTGCTAATTGTTAGCGTAGTTCTGTTTGCTGATTGCTAGCGTGGCTCTGCTTGCTAATTGTTAGCGTGGCTCTGCTTTCTAATTGCTAGCATGGCTGTTTGCTAATTGTTTGCGTGGCTCTGTTTGCTATTTGTTAGCTTGGCTGTGTTTGCTAATTGTTAGCGTGACTGTGTTTGCTAATTGATAGCGTGGATGTTTGCAAATTGTTAGCGTGACTGTGTTTGCTAATTGTTAGCGTGGCTCTGTTTCCTAATTGTTAGCGTGGCTCTGTTTCCTAATTGTTAGCTTGGCTATATTTGCTAATTGTTAGCGTGGCTCTGCTAATTGTTAGCGTGGCTCTGTTTGCTAATTGTTAGCGTGGCTCTGCTAATTTTTAGCGTGGCTCTGTTTGCTAATTGTTAGCGTGGCTCTGTCAAAGCAGTGTTTTTGATAACTGCTAAGATGTTGAATAGACTGGGGCCACGGATGTTGATACAGTGTTCTCTTGTTATGCTCACTGTACCCCTGTTTTTCACTGGGTTTGTTCTGTTTATCCTATTTGCCGTTTTCGTTGAAAATTTAAAAAATATTTGTGACCGTGTGATAACTTGTGAATACCTCTTTTGATTGGCTTCATATCATTAATACTACTGTTTACACTGCATTCTGCACTATTTTTTGCGTTCATAGACCATCAGGGTGCTGGTACGGGGATACCTTTCTTGGATCGGTCAGTGTTTTTATTCATGGTTGATCATGCCCTGGGTTAGTCCTTACTCCACTCCTGAAACCTATGTTGTGTCCTCTACAAATACTTTTAATATAGTTTTTTTTTAATCTTGCATTCACGCTGTACTTAAATCTGGTTACAAGCAATTATTTCACTATAGTTCTTTTAACGTAGTTTATTTTTGTGATATCTTTTTATCTAGGGCCTTTATTTAGAAAATTGTCTTTCTGTTAACATACCTGTGGCCTTTCCTAGAACACAGGGGGTGACACAGTAGCTGATGCTTATATTAATGTTATGTTATCATCAACACATTTTCCCTGTTGTGTTGACTATGTGTATTCATCACTTGGGATGAGTATTATATTCGTTGGTGACTTCGGATAATAACTCCTTCATCAACACCCATGGGTAGACCGAGATCCTTTACATGCTCTGCCTATTTGAAGCTAGAGATTTGCATCAGCCTCATAGTTTCTCTAACGTACTTGCTCTTCCATAAAAACTCATTAAGAACATGTTCCAGACTCGAGTCATCGTAGCAATAAATGATCTCAGATGAAGTGATGTTCTAGAGAAGAGTAGTTACTGTTTTGCTGCCCGTCTTGTGGCGTAACTTATTTCTTGCTGGTACGATTCTTTCCCAATACACATTCATTGTAAGTGTTTACTCACACAGACTCATTTATGGAAAAGTAGCTCCCGATATTGGCAAGTAATGCCTTCGTAACATTAACTCTTCCGGTGATTATTACCCTGGGTAAGGCACTCAAGTATCTAGTAATGTTAAATGTGTAATCCCAATATGTTAAGTCTTGCGAGATACGATCTTATCCGTTCTGCCTTCATAATCGGAACACTGCCCTCTCTGTTACGCTGAACACGGAACACTGCCCTCTCTGTTACGTTGAACACGGAACACTGCCCTCTCTGTTACGCTGAACACCGACAATTTGCTGAGAACGACACTCGTCGGCTGCTCCACTCGGGAATGACCACTCGTTTACGGAAACACAATATCGTGATGCCGTAGTCTTTTCTCATATTTAGGTGGCGTCTCTCTCGCTTAGAAGTTCGTGTGTCCTCGAGACACACGAATGTCTGCACTGCTGAATATTTGCACTGCTTTACCACCTCAAATATTATTATTGTATTTATTATTATAAGTAATGCTTGTCAACTGGACCCCATATTTTCTCATTGACCTTCTTGTGTAAGTTAAATAAGTTTACTTAAGTACAGGTACACGTTAAGTACAGCTACACAAATTTAGATGATTAAAATTATCATACATATTAACATGTGCGTAAATTACCTAGAATATCCCAAAAAGTCAGACGAAATTACACATTTCCACAAGGGTTCATTCACATCACGCTAATTTTTTTTTCAGGTCTGGTTATTCATTATGCGGTATTCAACGTTTATACAATTTCTGCATTTGCGTTTTCTGCGGATGACGAAGAATTTAGATCCATTTCCCCTGGAGAATTGGAAAAAGAAGCACTACATAAGAGCCACGAAGGTACGATCAAGAAAACATGATTGAAAACTAACATCAAAAAGAAACAATTTAGGTATGTTGGTCAACGTACATTTCAGTCCGGTAGCAAGGAAGATCCGGTAATTTTAGAAAGAGTGCGGAACGTTCAACTGGTTCCTTCTTCCCACTTTAATTACAGAGACGTTAGTGTCTCCCTGGATAATGGCTGTCTGCCAGGTTTGCTTGCGTTACAGAATATAAGGTTTAGTGCGTAACGTTTAGTATTACTGAATGTTAAGGCAAATAAAACAAGCATAAGGCATTGAAAATAAGATTGTTTACGTCTTCGTTTATTTAAAACACCCCTTGAAGAGAGACCAGGGCAAAGGAGGCAGGGAAATAGAGATGAGCCAGAAAGAGGAGGAGGAGGGAAGAAGGAAGGAGGGAAAGAGGCTGAGAGAGAGAGAGAGAGAAAGAGAAGAGAGAGAGAGAGAGAGAGAGAGAGAGAGAGAGAGAGAGAGAGAGAGCTTGGAATAATCGACCCCTCTGCCTCATCACCAGTCTGGAAGGCGGCCAAATCATGTCTTACATGGTGGCGGTGTCTGCTGTCTGACCCTAGTGTGGGACCTGTACTCCCACACCCTCATGAGTGGGGCCCTGCACGCCCACGCCCTCATGTGTGAGACCCTGTACCAAAGATTTGGTACAATTCCCAAATCTGTGGGATTTGTGCCAATCGCGCCCGCGCCCTAATGTGTGGGATCTGTATTCCACGCCCACTATCACACCCTAATGTTTAGGACGTATACACCAGGACCCCGCCCACACTCTCACCTGTACGACCAACCCCACCACACCCACGCCCAAGTACGTACTTGTACAACTTGCAGCTGTACTCCCACGCCCACGACCCACGCCCTCACATATACCCACGCCCTCACAAGCCACGCCCTCACAAGCCACGCCCTCACAAGCCACGCCCTCACAAGCCACGCCCTTACAACCCACACCCTCATATACAACCCACGCCCTCATATACGACCCACGCCTTCATCTGTACGACCTGCATGAACACGGCCAATCCACGCCTGGGACTGGCCGTGTACAACTTGCAGCAGTACGCCCACCCCAGAGTCCTTACCTGTACGACCAAGCCCACACTTATGACGATGCTTACACCCACGCCCTCCTTGTTCCTGCACTTTCACACCCACGTCCCAACCCACGCCCTCATCTATACCACATTCACCACTCTCATCCATGTCTGCGCCTACGACCTTACTTTTACGACCTACACCGCCACGCCCATATCCACATACATGACTCACACCCAAACCCTTGTCTGTACTACTTACACCACGCCCACGGCAGTATCTCTTTTGTGCGACCTGCACTATCACGCCCACGCCCTCACCTGTACCACCTAAACCACAACTCCCTCACCCACGCCCTCACCTCTACCACCTTCACACCCATGCCCACCATGTTCACACCTACACTTATTCCCACACCACCCACTCCCACACTCACCACCCACGCCCTCTTCTATACGGAGTTTTTCTGTAACCATCCTAAGCCCAAGCCTTTTATTCCGTTAATCCTTTAAACTTAAAAGAGCGCAGTTCCATTCTTACATATTAAATTACCCTAAGTAAACAAAAGTCAAGTTCCACGTAATCAAGATTTTGTTCAATTTCTTCCCACTATAACCAACGCATACTATTTCTCTCTTTCCCTCGTGACATTTAGGATCTTAAGTCAGTAGTTTCTTAATAGGGAATCCAACACCGTCGCCAAATTGTTTTTATGAAGCTTCAATAACCCAACTACTTCATGTCCGACAGTAGACAAAACACACGATACATTTTTATCGAACCGAAGACCAAGGATACTGAACAATCAATCATCCTACCCACCAGCACA
Organism: Cherax destructor; assembly: GCA_009830355.1. NCBI lineage: Eukaryota > Metazoa > Arthropoda > Malacostraca > Decapoda > Parastacidae > Cherax > Cherax destructor. The sequence continues at coordinate 109,867 of WNWK01000925.1, read as the reverse complement.
GTGCTGAGCGACATATTGGCTGATTATCACTTTGAAACCCACACATTAGATAACAAGACCCGTAATTAAAAATCAATACAACACAGAAGCAACCATGAAGAAGATCCCTTGTGGAGGTTGCGATAAACCTTACATAGCCTGTCCTAAGACCGGACTCTGGGAATAAAAATGCTCTCGGAACTCTTCAAAGATATTAGTGAATCATCTTTTGTACATACCTTACCTTTACCTTTGATATACCTTTGAAGAGTTTCGAGAGTATCTACTCTCTGAGCCCGGCCATGGGCCAGGCTCGTCTGGTGCTTGCCGGGTCAACCAGGCTATTGCTGCTGGAGCCCCGCTGCCCCACATATCCATCACAGCCTGGTTGATCTGGCACCCGATGAAGATACTTGTCCAGTTTCCTCTTGAAGGCTTCTACACTGGTTCCAGCGATGTTTCGGATATCTTCTGGTAAGATGTTGAATAGTCTGGGACCCCGGATGTTAATACAATGCTCCCGTATTGTCCATGGTAATGTCTGAGGATCTCACCTTCAAAAGTCACAACAGTGCCACTGTAACATCTGCAAGGAAAATGATTGGATTGATAATAAGAACATTCAAACAAAAGATACCAAGGCAATGATGGACCTTTTTAAATCACTTGTTCTCTTTAGGCTGGAATACTGCTGTACATTAACATCTCTATTCAAAGCAGGTGAAACTGTAGATCTAGTGAATGTACAGAGAACCTTTATTGCACATATAAGTTCCGTCAAACACCTTTATTGGAAGCACTTGGCTTGTACTCACTGGAATGCAGGCGAGAGAGATGCATCATAATCTACACCTGGAAAATCCTAGAACTGGTTCCTAATCTGCTGGTGATGCAAAATATCCCCAATGAAAAGTAGGGGCGCCATTAGTACACTAAGAGAAAACACAATAAGTGTCCGGGGTCCAAGACTGTTCAACAGCCTCCCACCAGCCATAAGGAGAATTACCAATAGACCCCTGGTTGTCTTCAAGAGGGAGCTGGACAGATACCTAAAGTCAGTGCCAGATTAACCGGGCTGCGGTTCGTACGATGGACTCCGTACGGCCAGCAGTAACATCCTAGTTGATCAGGCCCTGATCCACAACTTGTAAATGAAGTGTGTTATACACAGAAAAGAATTCTTATCTCATAAATTGGATACGTGATCAAATTGTTGCAAATAAACACACTGGAAGGAGGAGACTTTAGTGGAGGCCGCTTTCATACAGACTTCCTAAACCATAGAACCAAATTGAGGAACCCTCGGTATCGCCAGTCCACTTCCAGTACTAATAGCACAAGGGAAAATTCATCACAAGTACGCGTTGTTATGGCGTCTACACAATCCACCAATGCATATAGACGTCTCCTCACCTATTCCGTACATGGTGTCACATCGAACTGTTATTGTATTGACTTCAAAATTTTCTACTTAGCTCAAAAACTCGTGTGTAAATACAGGTTTGGTATGTCCATAACGTCTTTTTAAGAGATATTAGTCAAGTCTTGAGACAAAACAATGAAGTTATTTCTGTCAGGATCATGACAGCACAAGCACAGTCGCGAATTTTTATTGAATTTTATTTTTGTTCATTTTATATTCAAATCTACTAACAATATTACTATTAATTACGACCTTTGGTAATTTATTCCATATATTAAACTCACTTTTAAAAAAATATTGGACTGAAATGGTCCAATAATTTTATAAAATTATTGTGTATTATTTTACACCTAATGAGACAGTGTAGTTGGCTGAACTACCAACAAAATTATCTATGATTATTTTAAATACATGTAAACAAAACTAAATGCAGCATTGTATAGAGAATTCTATAAAATATTTTGTAAAGTATGGTACAGTGGACCCTCGGTTTTCGTTGAAAATTATTTCCAAAATGCTGTTTGAGTGCCATTACCGAACGAATTTGTTCCCATAAGGACAAATGTAAATAAGATTAGTCATTTCAGACCCCCAAAAATACACTTACAAAAGCACTTACGAAAATACACTTACATAATTGTTCGAGTTGAGAGGTGAACGAAAACCGAGGGTTCACTGTATTGGTTTCGCAGTCAAGTGGACCCACTGTGTAAACATCTAATTTTGGTCATCCGAGGGCGTCTTTGGGCTGTGTTTGGTTGATGAGTTCTGTATGCTGTTACGGAAACGCGGTAGGTGGTTCGGACTACGATGCCACAGGGTTGGCAGACATTTTGGGATGCTGTCAGCTCTCCTTTCGAAGGACATGAAATTAATCACTGAGGACTGGGACTCCTCATATCATAGGTTCCGTGAGATCGAGGTAGTGATTAGCAAGTTACTGTTGGGTTGTACTAGTGTTTACACTACCTAGACGACACGGAGAGGCCTTTTGTGTGGCTTGCGACGCGGAGGTCACGTCAGTGCATTTGCTTCTCCACTGCTCCTAAAAGGACACCTTTCGCGTTAAAAGGCGTTCCATGAGACGGGATTATGACGGATGTCTTTCACTCGGACTTGGTGGTGGATTTATTTCAACGCAGTAGTGTGTGGGAGCTTCATTATGGACTTGATGATTGAGGGTAGTTTTCTCCCTCTTGGTTTCACGGTGCAGATCTTTGTTTTTTTTTGCACCAGTAGTGATGGCGGTTGTAAACAGCTGTAGGAGCCGGGACCACATCTATAATAATTGTACGGGCGTTTAACCTTATCAACGTTCAGTTTTGGCGTCCGGTATGATAGACCTGTGGTGCTGATAACATCGTTGAAATACCGTACTTAGGTGATAGTTGTAGATAGTGGCAGTAGTGGTGATAATGGTTATGGTGACGGTGGTGGGGATAATGATACTAGTGGTGGAGGTTGTGGTCGTTGTGGTAAGGTTAGTAATTGTGGTGTGGTTGTGGTGATAGTGGATGTACTGGATGGTGGTGGTGCTTGTCATAAAAATGAACTTTTTGATAGTTGTATTTAAATACAAATATGTAACTATTTGCATATTGTGTTGGAATAAATGGGACTGATGATCTGGGGTAAATAAAGGCTGGGTGAGTAGGCTGTTGGTTTGGAAATAGAACTCAGTTTTAATACAGGATCAGCAATTTTTTTCTTAGTTAGTTTGATACTTACGGAATATATGAAGATATTAAAATACGTGTAGTTAAGTGTTTCATGAACTGTTTATGGGGAATATATAGGCTGCAAGAGAATTTTGCTTATTTATATATACGTTTAGTAAGAGAGCCGTATTGTGTGATTGTCGTGGTCTCTCTTAAATCTAAAAGACTTTGTAGTGATCATTATGGTATACGGTATCTAATTAATGTTTATGTAGATGTTTTGCCCTTTGTTTACATTGCTTCGCAGACATTGTGTGTTATTGTATGTAATTAAAGATTTCAATGGTAAATATTAGAAAATTTCGTGAATAAAATATAAATAAAATCGTAGAATGTGGATAATTATCATGGGGTTTGGAAGAGATCAAAATTTATATTAGATTTTACGTCCTGTATTCCGTGGTGTCGAGGTTGTGGGTGACGGGGGTAAAAAAGACGTAACATAGAAACAACAACAGGTTGTTTCTGGATCGCTTTACTTATTGTATATTTGATTTTGGGGAAAAATGAGCCATGTAAAGTGGAGTGTAGGTGATTACTGTGTGTGTGTGTGTGTATATATATATATATATATATATATATATATATATATATATATATATATATGTCGTGCCGATTAGGTAAAACTTGCTATTTTGGCTTAAATAGCAACGCTCACCTGCCATAAGACAAGTGAAAATTTGTGTATGCAATAATTTCGCCAAAATCATTCTGAACATAACGAAAAAATATATTTCATTGTGTTTGTTTATTATTAAATTAATGTTAACGTATCTAAAATATATTTAGTTGGGTTAGGCTAAATTAAATTGCACTTGTTGTAATAAGGTTAGGTAGGTTTTCAAAGTTTCTCTTGGTACAAAATTATAAATTGTTACATTAACATAAATGAAAAAAATATATCTTTAAACGTATAAGAGAAATTTTTAGAAAGGACTTAATTTTAAATGAGTTCTTGCTAATTGACCAGTTTTACCTAATCGAGACATATATATATATATATATATATATATATATATATATATATATATATATATATATATAATATATATATATATATATATATATATATATATATATATATATATATATATATATATATATACATACATATATATATATATATATATATATATGCAAGACAACCACTATGAAAAAATAGAAGAATTCCAAGCGCTTTCGTGACTACTCACATTATCAAGGAACTATAACAGGAAACATGACAAGAAGGGCCTATATAAGGGGCAGAATACACCTCACAGTCACATCACACTAACAAAGACAACACCTCACAGTAGCGTAACATCTCACGACTCTGTGAAGAGGAACATAAGAAAGGACCTGAAACTCTTCCCAAGAATTAAGATTAGTCCAATTTATCATTAAATTCTTCCCAAATTTTATTAATTATAAATTAATCCAATTTATATAAACCAAAAGAAATATTCATATTATTTTCAAAACTGCTTTTAATGAAACATGATTCTATTATATTCCTCTCAACCATGGACTTGCTTGATACAACCTTCTCAGCATTTTGAAAATCAATTGGATGGTTAAAGTCTCTCACATGAATAAATAGAGCATTAGAATCTTGTCCAGTTCTAATGCTATATTTATGTTGTTTTTATCTTAGTTCAAGACTTGAACCACTAATACCATCAAGTCTTGAACTAAGATTAAAACAACATAAATATAGCATTAGAACTGGACAAGATTCTAATGCTAATGAAGACGTGTCTTGTGTGCTCTCTGTCAATCTGAAGAAGATGTCCTCTCTTGAGCTACTCTACCAGCAGCTGAAGGAAGAACTGAGGGTAGCTAAGCTTGAGATACAGCGACTGACTGAGGAAAACAAGAGGATTCGTAGTAATCCTCCTGTTGAGAATCCTCAAGCCAGAAAGGAACCTGGACAGTGGCTAAAACGCATGGGACAAAGTTAAGGCTCAAGAGGACGGGTGGAGAGGTAGAAACAACGAAGACCCAGGAGAATGTTGTGGAAACATCGAACCCATTCTCCGTGCTACCCGATGAATGTGAGTCGACTTCTGGGAGCGTCACGACAAAAGACACAAAGGAAGGTAAAAACATTGTTGTTGTTGGGGACAGTCAGGTTAGGTACATGGATAGGGCTTTCTGTTTGATTGATAGGAGTAGGAGACAGAGGGTTTGCTTTCCTGGGGCTGGGATGGAGGATATTGTTAGCCGTCTGGACGACATCATGAGAGGTAATGGGAGCAATCCTATTATCTGTCTCAGTGCTGGAGGCAACGATGTTGGCAGACGTAGGAGTGAGGACCTGACTAGCAGGTTTAGGTCAGCAATAGACATAATTAGGAAGAAGGGTGGGAACCCTGTCATATGTGGTATTTTGCCAAGGAGAGGAGTTGGAAATGAATGGCTGTCCAGGGCAATTGGTGTCAATTGCTGGCTGGACAAATACTGTAAGGAAAATTCAGTAACATTCATTGACAACTGGGACCTCTTCTATGGCAGAAATGACATGTATGCCAGGGATGGGGTTCACTTATCCAGGTCTGGGGTGGGGCACTGGCAACTGCAGTGGAGGGAGCTCTTAGGGCTTTAAACTAGAAATAGTTAGTGGTATGGGTTTTGGGGGAAAACAGAGAAGTCCCAGTGTAGTAATATTATAAGTTGTAGGAGAACTAGTAATAGGCAGAATAAGGTGGATAGTGGAAGCTAGTGACACTAGATGACAAGGACAGTAATAGGTATAGTGGAAAACAGAGATGAGCAGGAAGGGTAAAGAGAAAGGAGGGTCTCTAAATATATATTACACCAATAGTCGTAGTGCTAGGAATAAGATGGACGAGTTGAGATTAGTTGCAAGTACGGGTAATATTGATGTTTTTGCAATAACTGAGACATGGTTTAATATGAAAAATCGGGACTTGCCTGCCGAATGTCACATTCAGGGTTTTAAATTGTTCCAAGTAGACAGAAGTATCGGGAAAGGGGTGGGGTGGCACTCTATGTCCGTGATCATTTAAATTGTTGCATAAAACGGGTATAAAGTCTGAATTAACACATACAGAGTCTGTCTGGATAGAATTTTCAGAGGGGTGTGAAAAATTGATTTTAGGCGTGATTTACCGTCCTCCAAACTTAGATAGGGAACAAGGGAGACTACTTTGGGAGGAAATTGTTAAGGCCACAAGACACGATAACGTAGTAATTCTAGGGGACTTTAACTTTAGTCAGATTGATTGGAATTTCATGACAGGGAATTTAGAATCTAACGACTTTTTAGAAGTAGTTCAGGATTGCTTTTGAAGCAGTTTGTAACAGAACCTACAAGGGGAAATAACCTACTTGACTTGGTTCTGGCAAGCAAGGAAACCCTTGTTAATAATTTAGAAATTACAGAGGAACTCGCTCAAGCGACCACAAGTCAATTACCTTTAGCATTGAATGGATGTATGATAGTAGGGATAATTCAGTAATGGTCCCAGATTTTCGCTTAGCAGATTATAATGGACTTAGAGAACACTTATCAACTGTGGACTGGGGTGAAGAAGAGAGGTATCAATATGACAGTTTCCTTAACACTATACAGGCTGCCCAAAGAACATTTATCCCGTATAAAGAAATTAGATCAAGTAGATATGACCCAAAATGGATGAATAATAGGCTCAAATATCTTTTAGGGCAGAAGAAAGGAATTTATAGGCGCATAAAAAGAGGTGAGGATCATCTTATAAATCAGTATACTGACATTAAGAGGGACGTTAAAAAGGGAATAAGAAAAGCTAAACGGGACTATGAAATTAAAGTTGCTAGGGATTCAAAACTAACCCAAAAGTTTTTTCCAGGTTTATAGAACAAAAGTTAGGGATAAGATAGGTCCCCTTAAAAATAACTTTGGGCATCTTACTGACAAGGAGAACGATATGTGCTCTATTTTAATAATTATTTTCTCTCAGTTTTCACACAGGAAGACATTAATAATATCCCAGTAATTAATTTTTACAGAGGCCCAGAAGAAGATAAATTATGTAATATCACAGTCACTAGCGAAATGATTATGAAACAGCTGGACCGACTGAAACAAAATAAATCGCCGTGTCCTGATGAGCTTTTTGCAAGGGTTCTTAAGGAATGCAAAATGGAACTCTGTGAACCAATATCTAACATTTTTAATTTATCTCTTCAAACAGGTGTAGTGTCTGATATGTGGAAGATGGCTAATGTAATTCCTATTTTTAAAGTAGGGGACAAGTCACTACCGTCAAACTACCGCCCAATAAGCCTGACCTCAATTGTAGGCAAATTACTAGAGTCAATTATAGCTGATATTATTAGAAGCCATCTAGATAACCATAATTTGATTAATGATACCCAGCATGGATTCACGAGGGGCCGTTCCTGCCTATCTAATTTATTAACCTTCTTCAGTAAAGCTTTTAAGAACATAAGAACATAAGAAAGGAGGAACACTGCAGCAGGCCTGTTGGCCCATTCTAGGCAGGTCCTTCACATTCCATCCCACTAACAGAATAAGAACATAAGAACATAAGAATGGAGGAACACTGCAGAAGGCCTACTGGCCCATACAAGGCAGGTCCTTATCAAAACCACCACTACCTAAAAATTTATTCCCGTACTCACGACACAAATCAAACCCAGCCCCTCCCACTCATATATTTGTCCAATCTCTTTTTAAAGCCACCCAAGGTCCTAGCCTCTATCACAGTACTCGGAAGATTGTTCCACGCATCTACAACTCTGTTCGAAAACCAGTACTTGCCTATGTCCTTTCTAAATCTAAATTTATCCAATTTAAATCCGTTATTTCTCGTTCTTACTTGGTTCGATATCCTCAGTATTTTATTAATATCTCCTTTGTTTATGCCCATCATCCACTTGTACACCTCGATGATATCTCCCTCATTCTACGTCTCTCCAGAGAGTGGAGATTCAACGCTCTAAGTCTATCTTCATACGGAGATTTCTTATACTGTAAATCATTTTAGTCATTCTTCTTTGTATGTTCTCCAATGAATCTATATCCATCCTGTAGTAAGGAGACCAAAACTGAGCTGCATAATCCAAATGAGGTCTCACTAGTGATGTATAGAGCTGTAAAATAACTTTTGGACTTCTGTTGCTTATACTTCTTGAAATAAATCCTAGTAATCTGTTAGCCTTATTGCGCACACTTAGGCACTGTTGTCTTGGCTTTAGATTTCTGCTTACCATGACTCCCAAGTCTTTTTCACATTCTGTATGATCAAGCTCAACTTCACCTAGTTTATAAATTCGAGGGATATTTTCATTACCAACGACAAGCACCTTACACTTGTCCACATTGAACTTCATCTGCCACTTTTCAGACCAAGACATTAATTTATCCAAATCCTCCTGGAGTTCACTGTTATCCTCCTCAGAATGAATTATACGGCCTATTTTTGTATCATCAGCAAATTTACTCATGTCACAAATTTACTCATGTCACTTTTGAGGCTGTTGATCACGATAAAGAATTCGATATTGTTTATTTAGACTTTAGTAAGGCTTTTGATAGAGTACCGCACCAGAGACTGTTAAAGAAAGTGGCAGCTCATGGCATTGGGGAAAAAGTGCTGTCATGGATCGAGTCATGGCTCACCAATAGGAAGCAAAAGTGTGCATAAATGGGGTTAAATCCGAATGGGACTTGTAACAAGTGGTGTTCCACAGGGATCAGTCTTAGGCCCATTGTTATTTATAATATATATCAATGACCTTGATGAGGGAATTACTAGTGATATGAGCAAATTCGCCGACGACACGAAGATAGGTAGGATAATTGATTCAAACATAGATGTCATAGAACTTCAGGAAGATTTAGACAAACTTAATTCGTGGTCAGAAAAGTGGCAGATGCAGTTCAATGTAGATAAATGCAAGGTTCTGAAGCTCGGGAGTGTCCATAACCCAAGCACTTATAAGTTAAATAACGTAGAACTTAGCCATACAGATTGCGAGAAGGACTTGGGGGTGATGGTAAGCAGCAACCTTAAACCAAGACAGCAATGCCTAAGCGTACGTAATAAGGCAAATAGATTACTGGGATTTATATCAAGAAGTGTTAGCAACAGAAGTCCAGAGGTTATATTACAGCTTTATACATCATTAGTAAGGCCTCACCTAGATTACGCAGCTCAGTTCTGGTCTCCATATTACAGAATGGACATAAATTGTTAGAAAACATTCAGCGTAGAATGACTAAATTAATACATAGCATTAGAAATCTTCCTTACGAAGAAAGATTGAAGACCCTAAAATTACATTCACTTGTAAGACGTAGAATGAGGGGAGACATGATCGAGGTATACAAGTGGAAAATGGGTATTAACAAAGGGGATATAAATAAGGTCTTGAGGATATCTCTCCAAGAGAGAACCCGCAATAATGGATTCAAGTTAGATAAGTTTAGATTTAGAAAGGATATAGGAAAGTATTGGTTTGGAAATAGGGTAGTTGATGAGTGGAACAGTCTGCCTAGTAGGGTTATTGAAGCTAGGACCTTGGGTAGTTTCAAATTTAGGTTGGATAAATTCATGAGTGAGAGGGGTTGGATTTGAGTGGGACTCGCGCATGAGTGGGTAGAATTGTCAAAGATTATTTCTTGGGTAGCATTGAAAATTGGGTTGAGCAAATATTCTGTTAGTGGGACGGATTGTGAAGGACCTGCCTAGTATGGGCCAACAGGCCTGCTGCAGTGTTCCTCCTTTCTTATGTTCTTATGTTCTTATTCATGTGAGAGACTTTAACCACCTACAAAATTAATATCACATTAGAAACAAAATGCAAATATAAATTGAGCAATTAGGAAAGTCTTTGGCAAAATAAATGGAATTGTGCTTTTCATTAGGACTCTGTTGCACCCCTTGAAATGCCATCTGGCACCTTCGGGGGATGAGAAGGCTAGTCTCCCCTGGCGTGACAAGCTGCGAGCAGTAGTGGTCATCTTAGTGGATCAAAATGAAAGGGTCTTAACTGAGTTTGTTCATGCTAACTTAATGGAGATAATTAAACGGGGTCATTGCTACCTTAGTTCAGATTTGCTATAGTGAGTATGAATAATGTTAAAATCATAGTAAAGTAATTATACTCTAAACTCTCTCATTAAGTATGACTGTTTCTGGGGATTGTACAAGGGATGGTAAGACACTGGTAACAGGTATCTTTATTCCGAAACGTTTCGCCTACAGAGTAGGCTTCTTCAGTCAAGTACAGAAAGTTGGCAGGAGCAGTAGAGATGTGAAGACGATGTTATTAGTCCATCACGCTTGAAGACGTAGTTTTGAGGTGGTCAGTCCCTCAGACTTGAGAAGAGTTTTGTCCCATAGTCTGAAACAACGTGACGTTTAAGCCACAGTGTGGAGACATATACTGTCAGAAGGAGAGGTGTAGCTCAGTAGTAGAAGAATGTATTCTCAGATCCAATCATTCTCACTTTAAAAAGGTGAAACGTTTCGGTATAGAGATGCCTGTGTGTCTTACCAACCTGTCGGTATTGTATACAATTTTTATATATACAGTGGATATGAAATAGGACTCACTGGCATCCTAGGTGACAGAATTAAGATTGTTTTGCCTATCCTGTAGTGGCATGGTAAATTGGCGAAATATCAAGCTGGGTTATTTACACTCTTTCTCCTTTTAAAACGCTGATATAAAGTTTTTTTTTAAAGCTCTGGTAGTGTGTTGTGACAGTGAATGAAAATGAGAAATGTTTTGTTTGCTTGAAAGACACTGGGAGGGAGGGACAGATTACTGGCAGGGGGATCGTACAGGTGGTAAATGGTGTGTTATACCTGTCACCAAGGGTCCATCTGAACCTGTTACTGAACCTACACTGTATAGCTTCTGAATGGCACCGAAGGCAGAAACTTTACCATAACCAGGCATAGGGCCAAGAAGATAGGACTGCAACATTAAGCGCATCTAACAGTTAATCAAGACAGTGAGCAAAAATTCCAAGGAATTCTCCAGGCAACTGTTTAGCATTTACGAGTCCGCTGAACATCACGAATGAGTTAGTACTCAACACAGAGAAATACTTGAATTTGGACTAGTGTGAAATTCTCTTAAAAACGAGAATATATACACAATCACCTAAGGAAAACAAAAGAATACTGTCCTCTAGCTGCACTATTACCAGTATCTATAATAGCTGTAAACTAAGTCATGAGATTGTGAGGAAGTCGATCGAAAGAGGGCACTTGGAAAGTCATGTCAGGGATGCGAGAATAAAATAATCTAAGTAGAGGATGGAGTGGTCTGAGAAGTACTAGTGGTATCTGGTCTAGACTGGCCTGCGTCAGGAGGTGAAGGACCCTTATGTTCAACAGTTCAAGCAATTATAGCAATAAGTGCCAGCTCTGGGTCAGACAGGGTTACCCTCACAATGGGAAAAACCTTAAAACTAAAATAAGGACAAGAAACTCAGCAGGTGACCATGTAAATTAACAAGAGAAGAGAAGCTGCCTTTGCAAAGGCTTCAAACCTGTGCATAAAAGTAATTACAGGCAGAGAATAATTTCTCCAAAATGAATTAAGTCAATGGAGTAAACTGTCTCTTCTCAAAATATACAATAAGAGACAAATTAAATATGCAATGAATGTCAAGCAAAAGACACACAAAAGACACGTTCTAGGAAAAAATTCTTCTGTCTTCACTTGTACTATCGCGTCTAGAAATAATAGTGTGCTTGTACACCATACAACAGAATGTGCAAGTAGGAAGAGGCAGTGTGGTGTACTGAGGTACCCTGCAGACTCAGCACCCGAATGACGGCGTGATAGTCTGGGAGGCGGCGGTGGTTATCGTGTGGCCACATCAACACTGATACAGCGGCTGGCTTGCCAATACAGTAAGCCAGCATCATCCTAACTCCATCTACATACAGTAGAATTTGCAAGTCAAGCGGATAATGAAATTGCATGAAGACACACGACTATGCAGATAGCCTGTAGGTTGCTTGCAGAGAAGGGCTTAACCAAGTATCTTAAATCTGGGTTACCTGGATTAGCTGATGTTGACAAAGCTGGACGAGACAAACTTCCGGGAAACAGATTCACTTGCTGTTGCAAAGACAGCTTAATACCAAAACTGGCATGGCATTACAGGTGGCTTGCGTGCATAAATCCACGAAAATCTCGATTCATCACATTTGAAGAGTTACTGAGAGGTACAACGTAGGAAAGACAGTAGACAAAGCCGTATCTGCTGATCCTTTAGCGATGAACATCAGCTGACTTGCCAAGACACGTAATTACTAACTTGACGTGAGGCTGAGTCCTGAAGCACATCACAATTAACCACAGCGCTGGAGAGATGTAGATATGTACCATACCACAAGTTTGTAGGTAGACACGGATGGTACGAATACCGACAGAATAGCCAACTGTACAAGTGGGGTTTTTATTGTAGAGAAATGCGAGGCCTCGCAACCCAAGATGTGTAGCAGCTAACCAGTGTGACCCGCGTCAGGAAACACTTGATATGTTTCCTGACGAACCTTACCTACCTACCTAATCAGTGTCTAGCCTTTCAAATGTATCATTCGTTTGCAGAACGCACGTGAGTACAAACGCCTACCCATGAGCCGTAGCATTGGTTAATGGTCAGGACTGCTAGCTAAGGTCAAGACAACTGTGTCAACTGTTAATGACACTTGTGGTGTCAGGTGTAAGGGGCCACATTTGTTCAAGCTTCTGTATGTTTATGGATTTGTAGAATTAAGAGTTAGGGAAATATGTAACATAGGAGTTTAGAAAAAAATTAAGATTCTTGTTAGTTATTTTTTTAAGTGGGAAAAGAGGGGATGTGATGTTAGCTATGTTTTCACTAATCTCTTCTGACTGCCCACTTGAGGGGGTAACACAAGGACTTTTGTTACTTCATGATGGGAAATGTAGCCTGGCTTCAACCAGACGGTATTTAGTCTCTAAGGAGGGACAAAGGGAGTCTAAGGATGATGGCGTGACTAGCCTTGTAAAACCTGCCTCAGAAGTTGAAGAAATTTCTGAAACTAGTTCCGAAGGACATGGTGAAACCTTAAATTAACTGCAGTGGATTGTTTAATGTAAATGTATCTTAAGCTAGTATATTGCGACTCCCCTGTTTTCAGTTGGTTACTGATTACTGCTGTAACTTCCATTAACCCTCATTATCAGCACGTATTCCCTCTATTATTGGAATAAATAATTCACTTCCCTAAACTTGTTGGTAATTTTACCCGGTATATTTCCTTGGACTTTTATTTGTATTTTTAAGTAGAGAATAGTGATTAACAAGTGCTCTACCAAGGGGTGTCTAAAAGACTGGTCTTTCTCTCAGGCCAGTCCCGCAACACGATTACAGGACAGATACAGATACGGGTCAGAAACGAATACAGTACGGCACTAATACTGGGCTAATTCGAGTACGGGGCGAACGCAAATATAGGGCGCTCACGAATACGAGATTTACATGAATATAGAAAGAACGCAGAGTACGTATACAGTATGCATATAGTACATATACGGGTCATGCATAAAGGACAAATACTAAGCCAGTATAAAAACTGGGCTGACACGATGATGACCCCGAATTCTGACTGAACACAAATACTGGACGAACACCACATATGTATACGGAGCATGAGTCACGATAATATGTTTATTTCAAGTGATTCATTGGAGGGGAGACATGCAAACCATCACCGTAAATAACAGTACCTGTTTTAGCAGACACAGGAACCGGTAACTATAAATAAAACCCATTCCGTTTTGTCCTGTGTGCTTGTCCAGACACAATGACCACGGCTGTCCACCTGGTCTCTCCCCCCTTTCCGGTCACCTGTGTTGTCCACAGGACCGACCCCACTAGTGTGGGTCACACTTCACCCTCTCAATGACTGATATGGGTAACACCTCATTGACTCGCATGGGTCTCCCACCTACTGACGCTCCCAATAACTAGCATGGGTTGCATCCCCCCATCTGTGATTGGGTTATACGTGTGACTGGCGTGGGTCACACCTCCCCACCACTCTGTGGCTAGCGTGGGTTACCCCATCTCAGTGGATGGGTTGTCACCCCTTCGTCGCCAAGTGACTAGTGTGGGTCACATCTTGAGTGACTAGCATGGGGGTCACACCTTGACTAGCTTGGGTCACACCTAGCGTGGGTCGCGCATTCAGGAGAAAGCGTTGGTTACCTCTCCCTCTTACTCTCTCTCCCCTGTCTTTCCCTTCCCAATTCTCATCTGTCTCACTCCAATTGCTTTCCGTGTAACACCTGTTTCTCCCTAATGCCACATCCTAATTTTCTGTCATGATATTGTGTCTCATCTGTCAGACTGAGGTGCTCTTGTCATGGCTATTATTGCTGCCAATTCTCTTGTTATCTCTCATTCATTATCATTTATTCCTCTCAATATTTTATTTTATATTACTTTAATTCCCTTTATTATTATTTTAGTTTTCACCCATTAAATAATTGGGCGTATATATGCTGCCTACATTTATATTGCAAAGAGAGAAAGAGAGAGATGGACAATGAATAAATGAATTATGAATGATTACATAGAAAACAAAGATCTTGAAATTGTTTATTATGAAAAAAGATAAATTATTTCTTTTGTCTATTGTCTCCAAACATCTGAGGATGAAGCATCTGCCTCAAGACAGAACATGTGATTCCATGGCACTGCGCTTGAGGAAACAGCCGCCTGGGAGTATAATGTACTACTATATGGGTAGATACTAGCACATGTGAGCACATGATGGTGCATGGAGGTGCATTAGAATGCACTGGAGTGTGCATGACTTCGATTAAAAGTGTGATGATCGACAAATTTTAGCTAAAAACTGAAGTATGTCCAAAAAGATGCCTCAAATTGCTGTGAAACGTCGAAATATTCCATAATATATATATATTTTTATAGATTTTTCCTACGAATTTTTTTAAAAATCTGACGATACTGGAGCATCTGGGAGCTGAGAGTAGAAACAAGGTTGATAGCAGCATAACCTAGGTTCACATCATGGGTCTGTAGAGGACTAATCAGAACTAACCTGCCTCTTGTGCTATCTAGATGAATGAGAAAGGGGAACAAGAAATATAATCAAAACATTGAGAAAAAGAAGCAAGAGAAAATAAGAGACACGAGGGATAGAGCAGAGGAAATGGAAAACAAAATATGAGTTATTTATTTCATATATTTTTTCCACTCGTGATGGCCTTGAAGCACCAATTAACGTAACAGTAAATTAACTTCGGTACTCAGCCAACTAAACTATAGTGATTAAAGTTACCTCAAATAACTAGGGACGTTTTACAGCAGAAATGAGGACAGCTTTTAAGAGTCATGGTTTTTTTTATTTACCTAGCTCGGCTATCCTGACCTGTATGAAAGTTTGCAAGGTTAGAAATATTTTTTTTTTTTTTTATTAACACATCGGCCGATTCCCACCAAGGCAGGGTGGCCCGAAAAAGAAAAACTTTCATCATCATTCACTCCATCACTGTCTTGCCAGAGGGGTGCTTTACACTACAGTTATAAAACTGCAACATTAACACCCCTCCTTCAGAGTGCCGGCACTGTACTTCCCATCTCCAGAACTCAAGTCCGGCCTGCCGGTTTCCCTGAATCCCTTCATAAATGTTACTTTGCTCACACTCCAACAGCACGTCAAGTATTAAAAACCATATGCCTCCATTCACTCCTATCAAATACGCTCACACATGCTTGCTGGAAGTCCAAGCCCCTCGCACACAAAACTTCCTTTACCCCCTCCCTCCAACCTTTCCTAGGCCGACCCCTACCCCGCCTTCCCTCCACTACAGATTTATACACTCTCGAAGTCACTCTGTCTCGTTCCATTCTCTCTACATGTCCAAACCACCTCAACAACCCCTCCTCAGCTCTCTGAACAATCGTTTTGGTAATCCGCACCTCCTCCTAATTTCCAAACTCCGAATTCTCTGCATTATATTCACACCACACATTGACCTCAGACATGACATCTCCACTGCCTCCAGCCTTCTCCTCGTTGCAACATTCATCACCCATGCTTCACACCCATATAAGAGCGTTGGTATAACTATACTCTCATACATTCCCTCTTTACTTCCATGGACAAGGTTCTTTGTCTCCACAGACTCCGAAGTGCTCCACTCACCCTTTTCCCCTCATCAATTCTATGATTCACCTCATCCTTCATAGACCCATCCGCCGACATGTCCACTCCCAAATATCTGAATACATTCACCTCCTCCATACTCTCTCCTCCAATCTGATATCCAATCTTTCGTCACCTATTCTTTTTGTTATCCTCATCACCTTACTCTTTCCTATATTCACTTTCAATTTTCTTCTTTTACACACCCTACCAAATTCATCCACCAACCTCTGCAACTTCTCTTCAGAATCTCCCAAAAGCACAGTGTCATCAGCAAAAGCAACTGTGACAACTCCCACTTTGTATTTGCTTCTTTATCTTTTAGCCCAACACCTCTTGCCAAGACCCTCGCATTCACTTCTCTTACAACCCCATCTATAAATATATTGAACAACCACGGTGACATCACACATCCTTGTCTAAGGCCCACTTTTACTGGGAAATAGTCCCTTCCCTCCTACACACTCTAACCTGAGCCTCACTATCCTCATAAAAACTCTTCACTGCTTTCAGCAACCTTCCTCCTATTCCATACACCTGCAACATCTGCCACATTGCCCCCCTATCTACCCTATCATACGCCTTTTCCAAATCCATAATGCCACAAAAACATCTTTACCCTTATCCAAATACTGTTCACCTATATTTTTCACTGTAAACACTTGGTCTACACACCCCCTACCTTTCCTAAAGCCCCCTTGTTCATCTGGTATCCTGCTTTCTGTCTTACTCTTAATTCTTTCAATAATAACTCTACCATACACTTTACCAGGTACACTCAACAGACTTATTCCCCTATAATTTTTGCACTCTCTTTTGTCCCCTTTGCCTTTATACAAAGGAACAATACACGCTCTCTGCCAATCCCTAGGTACCTTACCCTCTTCTATACATTTATTAAATAATAGCACCAACCACTCCAAAACTATATCCCCACCTGCTTTTAACATTTCTATCTTTATCCCATCAATCCCAGCTGCCTTACCCCTTTCATTCTACCCACTGCCTCACGAACTTCCCTACACCCACAACTGGCTCTTCCACACTCCTACAAGATGTTATTCCTCCTTGCCCTACACACGAAATCACAGCTTCCCTGTCTTCATCAACATTTAACAACTCCTCAAAATATTCTCTCCATCTTCCCGATACCTCTAACTCTCCATTTAATAACTCTCCTCTCCTATTTTTAACTGTCAAATCCATTTGTTCTCTAGGCTTCCTCAACTTATTAATCTCATTCCAAAACTTTTTCTTATTTTCAACAAAATTTGCTGATAACATCTCACCCACTCTCTCATCTGCTCTCTTTTTACATTGCTTCACCACTCTTTTAACCTCTCTTTTCTCTCCATATACTCTTCCCTCCTTGCATCACTTCTACTTTGTAAAAACCTCTCATATGCTAACTTTTTCTCCCTTACTACTCTCTTTACATCATCATTCCACCAATCGCTCCTCTTCCCTCCCGCACCCACTCGCCTGTAACCACAAACTTCTGCTGAACACTCTAACACTACATTTTTAAATCTACCCCATACATTTTCGACCCCATTGCCTACACTCTCACTAGCCCATCTATCCTCCAATAGTTGTTTATATCTTACCCTAACTGCCTCCTCTTTTAGTTTATAAACCTTCACCTCTCTCTTACTTACTGATTCTATTTTCCTTGTATCCCATCTACCTTTTACTCCTACTGTAGCTATAACTAAAAAGTGATCTGATATATCTGTGGCCCCTCTATAAACATGTACATCCTGAAGTCTACTCAACAGTCTTTTATCTACCAATACATAGTCCAACAAACTACTGTCATATATATATAGCAAATATATAGCAACAAATGACAGATGTATTGGTACCTAGATTCACCTCAGTCGCTTTGCAATTTCAGAAAGGCATCCCCGTTTTGCATGACCTCAGTCCCCTGTACCTCAGTGCACGCGACTGGAGTAGTGGAACGTGTGTGTGTACTTACCTATTTGTACTCACCTATTTGTGGTTGCAGGGGTCGAGTCATACTCCTGGCCCCGCCTCTTTACTGATCACTACGATGTCTTTTCTCTCCCTGCTCCAAGAGATTTATCAAACCTCGTCTTAAAACTATGTATGGTTCCTGCCTCCACTACGTCACTTTCTAGGCTATTCCACTTCCTAACAACTCTGACTGAAGAAATACTTCCTAACATTCCTTTGACTCATCGGAGTCTTCAGCTTCCAATTGTGACCCCTTGTTTCTGTGTCCCCTCGCTGCAACATCCTGTCTTTGTCTACCTTGTCAATTCCTCGAAGTATTTTATATGTCGTTATCATGTCTTCCCTGACCCTCCTGTCCTCCAGTGTCGTCAGGCCGATTTCCTTTACCTTTCTTCTTAGCTCTTGGACTAGTCTTGTTGAAAACCTTTGCACTTTCTCTAATTTCTTGATATGCTTGACCAGGTGTGGGTTCCAAACTGGTGCTGCATACTCCAGTATATGTCTGAACGATTCCTTACTGAGGTATCGGAACATCATATGCTGCAGCAGTTATTTGGTTGATGTGCGCCTCAGGAGATGTGCTTGGTATTATACTCACCCCAAGCAGCTTTCTCCTCCCCATGAAGGTCTGATTCAAAGTCACCATCTTTAAGAAGCTCTCGACTCTGAGGACCATTGAGAAGACTCCTTCTTTCGTATCTTAAGGCATCGTTCTCCAGTGAGGGGAATTTTAGGGGTTTGGGTTAAATCACTTCGAATCTCTGACCGGATTTGTCCATAGTTTTTACAAAGTTTTTCATGAGTCCCAGTTTTATGTGTAGTGGTGGTAGCAAAATTTTGTTTGGTTCAATGAGAGGTGGATGTTGAACATTGTTCATCCCAGACTCCAATAATTAACGAGGTTGCCAGTCTTTCCTGAAACTGGCCACCTCATGCCTCTGGCCTCACAGGCATATCAATAGTGAATATTTATTATAAGTTTAAAAAGTGTTTAGCTAAGAAAATCACCAACCTTTCACCTCAAAATATAAACTTGGAGAGCACAACCACCTTGTATGACTGCTGGAACAATAATGAAGGTCAGTGAGACTGTGAGTGTGGTAAGAAACACACTGCCGCAATCCTGTTGCAACCTGTTGTGACACGTAGGTCTATACTGAAAAGTAGACCTAACAAACAATTTTAACCATGATATTCATTATCAGTGACCTAAAATTAGTTGGAAATTGCTACTCTGGTTTCGGAAGCATTTTGGTTGTTGACCAGTGGTCAGTCCCTCAGCCTTATGAAGAGTTCAGCTTCACATTGTACCAGACTATGGAACTGAAATCTTCTCTAGGCTGAGGGACTGACCACCTCAAAAACTATTTCTCCAAGTTTGATGTACTGATTACATCTTCGCTACTATGCCTGCTGCCTCTGCATTTGACCGAAGACGCCTACAGTAAAGATAACCAACTGCTGCACATGTGTTGTACTATACGTTACTTTGACCTAACCCACCAGTTTCGTTAGTGAAATTGGCACATGACAATGTATACTTAATCTAACATGAAGAAAGTGTTTCCAGAAGTTGCAATTTCTAGTTATTGCAAAGATTCCAACAAAATTTACACTTACACAGCCTAAACCTATTGAATAGTGCATTCATTTCCCATGATGCATTAGTTATTAGAGATTAATTTCTATTCCTCTCTCGTATCACATGCGAACCAGAGTGGATGCTGAGTACTCTTCTCCTTCTCCCTCTATTGTTTCATCTGGCACCCAGAGAGGATGCTGTGTAGAGAATGTGTAGGTACATTTGCAGAGAATGTGTTGGTGCATGTGTAAAGAAATATAGTAATTTGCGCTGAAGTTTGCAAAAACCCATTTTCTCTTCCATACTTTAACCGTTTTCTTTCTTTTGTTCCCAAAACGAAAGGGAGAACTATTTCATTTCTTGATATATTTCTTATTTTAAATAAGTTCTCTCACAGTGCTAGTAATGTCTTTATTTCACTAATGCATGTTCTCGATTAGCGCAATTATGAGGTAATCAATGTCGGTAAAGAAATTTATTTGTATAGTAATAAGATGTGGCTGGTTAGTTTATTTGGTTTAAAAGGAAAAATAAATTTTACATGGATGATTATGACTGCATGTCACCTCAACACCACCAGTATGAAATATTTTAATTCCTATAAATAATGATTGAAGTAAACTCTCGGGATATATACTTTGAGAGATACACACCTCGCCATGTACTATATAACTTTCCGTTAAAATGTGGCAAATTACGTCAGTGAAGTTTGTCTTCCCAAGACTTTAGCAGCATCTTATTAAGATAACCTAAGATGTGTTCGGATTTTTAAGCCGGAGGGTTAGCTACCCAGGTTAAACGAAGAAAGTTAGTGCGTCATCGAGGACTGTGTATTATTCCCGTTTTGGTGGTTCAATATTGTCCCCCAGGATGCGACTCACAACAGTCGACTGACACCCAGGTACCTACTTACTGCTATGTGAAGAAGGACAACAGGTGTAAGGAAACATGCCCAACATATCTGCCTATGCTGGGAATTGAACCACGGACACTCAGTGTGAGAGACTTGGGTAAAAACTCTATTCTCCGTGTTATGCCTAGCCTGATTATGTGTAAGATGTAAGAATGTAAATACTTTTTACTGGTAGGTCAGAGTGTAAGCGTTGTGTTGACTTTGTTGTTATAATTTAGGATAAAAACAGTGAAGACTTTTATTGTGTATAACTACTAAGAGTGTCCTCTGTGTTAATTGCAGAGCTCCATTGCAATTCTCACTGCTTCTGATATGTGAAACGCATGTAACCTAAATTAACATGTCTGTTTACTGTGTAAATTAACCTTTGGAACATGTTTATATATGAAGAGTCAGCCCTTAAGGTTTCTATCATAGAAAACTAGGCTTGTATAGAAGAGAAAGTGATTTTTGGGTAAACTGTAATATATTTGTATAATTTTGTTAATAATAATATAATAATAATATATATATTTCTACAAGTACATGTACAAGGTATACAGGCCTAGCTGACATCAATGACATACTACTATATAGAAAGCCCCTTGTTATGGTCTCAGAGCATTTTGGGGAAATTAATTCAGTTTTGTCCCAGGATGCGACCCACACCAGTCGAGAACTTTAGTTACCAGGCCACGGAGTACCATAAACCTAAAGTTGGTAGGGAATTATTCAAGGTATTAAGACCTTATTTTTTACGAACTCTGTTTTAGTAGGAGTTAGCAGTGAGTGCAGCCTCTCCCGCCCCACTGACCTTGATAACGCCTCCTCGGACTGGTTACCAGTGTCTTTATTAATAACAAGAACAATATGTGGAACAGTAATGTAATAAATATCGTTTGAAAACAGTACAGGGTGAAGATTAAAAGTTATACATAACGCTCTTCCCCTCACGCTTACGAGACTGAAATTCATGACATTTTAGTCCAACTTTGACCACTATAGAAGCCCAATGGAAATATGTTACTTTGTCTGGTATTTATGTACTTACATATGTGTACCTGTACCTAAAAAAAACATACCTACTAATTAACAGGTCACAGGTGTTATTGGTACACGTAGTACTGGATTGATATCATAAGTGTTAGTCTGCTATGTAGCACAGGCTAAATAGCGAACTGTATTAAATAAACAAACTTTAAATATGGGGAATTAAGTTTATGTTCAAATTACGAACATTTCCAATTTGAAACTCTTGAAGTCAAGTATCAAAAAAGAAACAGTTTCTCCACCAAATAAAAATGATAATAGTAATAACGCTATTTCAAGGCAAGTTCCCAGGCCTCTTCCAACCATATTGCTGCCCCTAAGTCCCTCCTATATCAAACTTTTTGAACTGCCCCTGGTAGTGCTGGCAGGGTTTACTAAAACACTAACTAAAAATTGGGCACAAAAATATCCTCGCACCGGTTGTTTACTTCGACTTCAAGTAGACACCGGGTCACCATTTGGAGAAGACCCGGGCCGGCAGTACCGGCAAATCTACAACAACAACTTCAAGTAGACAGTCAACACTGCAGCAAACACACAATTACTGAGTAGACTAGATACATTATCCATGTGAAAGGAATGGTTCAGATTGCGGTATATGTATGTGAAACATTTAGATATGGGAAATAATACCTGGAGTATACCTGGAGGGTGTTCCGGGGATCAACCGCCCCCCCTGCCTTGGCCCGGTCCATGACCATTCCTCGCGGTCGGTCAGGGTCTGATCAAGCAGGCTGCTACTGCCAACCTCACGCAATTCAACGTACGAACCACAGCCCGGCTGGTCAGGTACTGACTTTAGGTGTCTGTCCACCACAAACTTAATTTAAATCTTCCAGTAAGAAACAGCAGCTTCTCAAGTTTAAAGCCAAACCGGAGAGGCATTATTTAGTTATCTGACAGCTAAGTATTCCTCAGTATATCAGCACTTAAAGTTTAAAGCCGCTCAGGTTAGAGTATGTAGAAGAGGGGGAGATTATTTCCCAGCAAAAATAGGCTTTAGACAGGGATGTGATGTCACCATGGCTGTTCAACATATTTATAGATGGAGTTGTAAGAGAAGTGAATGCTCGGGTGTTGGCAAGAGGTGTGGGGTTAAGAGATATACAATCTAACACAAAGTGAGAGGTGTCACAATTGATTCTTTGCTGATGATACTGTGCTTTTGAGAGATTCTGAAGAGAAGTTGCATAGGTTGAATGATGAGTTTGGTATGGTATGCAAAGGAAGAAAATTAAAAGTGAACGTAGGAAAGAGCAAGGTGATGAGGATAACAAAAAATTTAGGTAGTGAAAGATTGGACATCACACTGAAAGAAGTATGTAGGAAGTGAATGTATTCAGATATTTGAGAGTGGACTTGTCACCAGACAACGTTATCCATAGAAGCAAAGAGGGGAATGTATAAGAGTATAGTTGTACCAACGCACTTATGTGTTTGAGGCATGATTGGTGAATATTGCAACAAGGAGAAGGCTGGAGGCAGCAGAGATGTCATATCTGAGGGCAATATGTGGTGTGAAGATAATGCAGAGAATCTGTAGTTTGGAGATTAGGAGGAGGAAAGATTGTTGAGGTGGTTTGGACATTTAGAAAGAAAGGAACAAAATAGAATGACTTGGAGGGCTTATAAGTCTGTAGTGGAGTAGTGGAAGGAAGGCGGGGTAGGGATCGTCATAAGAAAGGATGGAGGGAAAGGGGTAAAGGAGGTTTTGTGTGCGAGGGGCTTGGACTTCCAGCAAGCGTGCGTGAGCGTGTTAGGAGCGACTGGAGACGAATGGTTTTAATGACTTGACGTGCTGTTGGAGTGTGAACAAAGTAACATTTATGAAGGGATTCAGGGAAACCGGTTAGCCGGAGTTGAGTCCTGGAGATGGGAAGTACAGTGTCTGCACTCTGAAGGAGGGGTGTTAATGTTGCAGTTTTATAACTGTAGTGTAAGCACGCCTCTTCCAAGATAGTGATGGAGTGAATGATGATGAAAGTGCTTCTTATTTTACGGGTCACCCTGCCTTGGTGGGAAACGGTCGCTTGCTGGAAGTCCAAGCCCCTCGCACACAAAACCTCCTTTACTCCCTTCCCTCCAGCCTTTCCTAGGACGATCCCTACCCCGCCTTCCTTCCACTACTCCACTACAGGGATCGTCCTAGGAAAGGCTGGAGGGAAGGGAGTAAAGGAGGTTTTGTGTGCGAGGGGCTTGGACTTCCAGCAAGCGACCGTTTCCCACCAAGGCAGGGTGACCCGTAAAATAAGAAGCACTTTCATCATTCATATATATATTCATTCAATATATTATTCATTCATAATATATATTCATTCAAATATATCATATATATATTAAATTATATTCATATATATATATTATATATATATATATATATATATATATATATATATATATATATATATATATATATATATATATATATATATATATATATATATATATATATATATATATATATATATATATATATATATATATATATATATATATATATATATATATATATATATATATATATATATATATATATATATATATATATATATATATATATATATATATATATATATATATATATATATATATATTTTATATATATATATATATATATATATATATATAATATATATATATATATATATATATATAATGTGTGAGTTAAGAAAAAATACCATAACATAATTTGAAGTTTTTAATTCCTTTCATGAGTTTATGAATGCCAACATTTTCCCCCCAAAATAAAAAAAATGGAGTGATTATGCAGATGTATTTTCCTCCTCGATATTTGTTTCAAAACAGTTTACGCATTTTTTTCTTCTTGAGAAACACCAACGAAAGTGAAGAAAATACATTATTATGTGTCAAAATAGTCCCCCCCCTCCTCCCAGGTCCTGCCTGCAATTTCCCAGAATTCCCAACAGTCAACCAACATGAATTCCCGTCAATTTGTGTCGATGGAAATAACTATTCCCGAAAGTTTTGCACATTGTTTTCTGTACCAATAGGACGCTTTTTGTGTCATTCACCGACTCGGAGTTTCAATAAGAAGTTCAAATCTTTGGCTGATTGGTAGGGCGACATCCATTACTGCAGGATGCTGGGCGAGGTTCCAGATTGTTTCGACGCTGGAGCGCTGAGGGGCAAGTGTGTTCCGTATCGCTCAGACCCAGCCAGGGCAGCCTGTGTAAAAATGGATATGGACGCCTCTGTCTATAGACAGGGGTTTCCCGTTTTATAGACAGGGGCTCCTTTGTCTATGACTCGGAGTTCCTTGTTCTATAAACGGGGTATTCTAGTTCTGTTGACAGGTATTTCTCGTATTGCAGATAGTAGTTTGTTTATAAATCATAGCTCCTCTTTCAGTAGATTTAAGTGTCAATTCCTATAGACAGGGACGTTTTGTTTTGATTGGAGTTTCTCTTTTATAGACGGGGCTTCTCGTTTTATAAACCATAGTTCCTCTATATAGTGACCAAAGTTCCTATTTTATAAACCGGTGCTCCATGTTTTAGAGACAGTTTCTCGTTTTTGTAACTTGTAATTCCTTATTCTGTAGACTTCGTCATTCTCTCGACGTGGGCTCCAGCAGACGAAAAATTCTGACGAGACCGAGGACAAAAGAACAGTTTAGGGAATGAGGTATAATAAATGTTGAATCAGAAGAGCAACAACAGCTGTTTCTTCCAATCGGAAAAACTTTTGGAACCTTTGTAGGGAATTTTTGGTTTGGAGGAAGTGTGACTTACATTGATTCTCTAATTCGCTTCGCTTTTAAAATGACCGCACTTATGTCACGCTATAAGTGTGATATCTGCTACAACCTTTAACATATTTAGATTGTTATTATATTTGTAGAGTTGTGGGTGTCAATCATTACAGAGTTGTGAAGGCTCGATCCTCCTTCTTATCGCAATACACATACGCTACACTCCTGCATAGGTTAAAAGCAACTGAAATTAAAGTATGATAAACATTAAAAAAAAGTTTAATCTAACTGAGCGCTAAAACCGAGCGGATCATTCAGCGCAAGGAGCACTGAAAGCTCGATCCTGCGTCCGCTAATTGTGACACCTGGCCAGTTAGACTGAAAAAAAAATTAATGCAAAAATCCCAATTATATACACAAAGAACTAGTAACAAAAGGCCACATTACAGGGCCTTTGCCACAGAAGTCACGTGACCAGGTCCATGTATAAGAGACGGGTACTAAAAAATTAGACTTAATTTAACTGGCCTAACATTGAGCTGTTGGCACTACCGTGTCGTCTGGGCTCCGATATCGATGGCTTCATTGAAAATACATCGGACGATTCAACGGAACGTTGTACTTACGTTCGTCATTAAGGTACGTTCAAACTGTTCTTGGATGTATCAAAGTTCACAGGCTCTACCAGTCTCCATGCTTGTAGATTGCTGCATAAGAATGTCAGGTGCACTCAGACTTGTTAAAACATCTCTCGGATTATCAAAGTCACTTGTTTCTTCACCAAAATTCACTCGCTAACTGTTGTTTTATGTCAGCGAATGGTGAAACATAACAGTAGTTGCGTGACCAAGGGCCAAGGAACTTGGCACCTCAACCCGGCGTGACCAGTGCCTCGGTACCTCGACACGGCGTGACTACTGCCTCGGTGCCAGGGGCCACGGAACTTGGCACCTCAACCCGGCGTGACCAGTGCCTCGGTGCCTCGACACGGCGTGACTACTGCCTCGGTGCCAGAGGCCACGGAACTTGGCACCTCAACACGGTGTGACCAGTGCCTCTGCACCTCAACACGGCGTGACCACTGCCTCGGTACCTCGACACGGCGTGACTACTGCCTCGGTGCCAGAGGCCACGGAACTTGGCACCTCAACACGGCGTGACCACTGCCTCGGTACGTCAACACGGCCTGACTACTGCCTCGGTGCCAAGGGCCACGGAACTTGGCACCTCAACACGGCGTGACCAATGCCTCGGTACCTGGACACGGCGTGACTACTGCCTCACTGTGGTTAATCCGTTACACTGAGTTCACTGGCTTGAATGGCTTTGCGAAAGCCATGGTTACGTAGCCCAGCACTCCGGCACCGTGTGATATGCTGTCTTGCACTGTGCCCTGTCAAATCTATCTGCCCAAGGCATCACCTTGGGCATCCTCCTCGACTAAGTCTCTAACATAACCTCATTTTGATATTGCGTCATCTCTGCTATGAATACCCACCTTAAATATCCGGGGTTTCCTTGACAAGAAGGTGCCTTAAATTTTCCTAATAGCTTTATCATTAAGCTAATGAATTGCTAACTTGTTTATAAAGTATATCTTAATTCTAGGAGTTGCAGTGAACACCTTGCATAGGTTGTTGTATCGACCTGGACTGATGGGAAGGTACGCTTAACTCACTTCCCCTTTTACTCTAGGGGCTACAGCTTCCCTTTCCCCTCCTATCAAAATACTCTCCCCTTCACTATACTTCCCTTCTTCCACAGTGACTCTACACAGTACCTTTCTACCCCCTTCCCTCACCAATATCTCCTTCCTCCACAAAACCTCCCTCTTAGTTTTCCAATATGTCACTGACAAAACGATGTTCAATGAGGATTAATTACAGTTACTCATTCTATGTAAAAATATAGGATATAAACACTGGAATGGAGAGTAAAAACCTTAATCACTTAACAAAACGGAAATGTAATATGAGAGAATTAAAAATGATATTGTCTTACGAAATTGTAATAATACGATTGCAAAAAATTAACGGAACCAATTCCGTGATTTGATTAGAAATGATAAAATCAGAAGATATCGCCTTAAAGGATTACAGCAATGTTGTTATCTCGGCCTCAAGGAAAATGATGTGTTAGATAACCAGAAATTTCAAAACTAAGAATAGTCAAGCTTGTTATGGCATCCTTCAAGGAGCTTGTTTTCTCAAGGCTGAAATTCTGCTGCAAACTAACAATCTTCTTCAAGGTAGGTAAAATAACCGTGTTGGAGAATGTTCAGAGAGCCTTCACTACTTGTACTACCTCACTACTTGTACTACCTCACTGCTTGTACTACATGAGTTACTGGGAATGCTTGAAGTTCCTCAAACTGTACTCCTTTTAACGTAGGCGGTAAAGACGCGTCATAATTTGCACTGGGAAACTTCTGGAGGAAGTGGTACCCACCTAGCACGCCGAAATCACTTCATGTGAAAGCCAGAGACTTGGCAACCTATGCAAAATATCTCCATTTCCCACGTGAAAAGCAGAGGTGCGATTAACATTGAGATACAACTCGGTAAGTTTAATGGGACCAAGAATCTTCAACACACTTCCTTCATACATGTGTGAAATTACCAACAACCCTCTAACAGTCGTAAGAGGTAATTAGATAAGTGCCTCAAGTCACTTCCTGATCAGCCAGGCTGTTAGTGCATGCGTTGGTTTACGTGCAACTGTCAGCAACAGCCTGGTCGACCAGGTCAGCAACCTGGAGGCCTTACCTGAGAATGAACCACAGGGACTGTGACCTCCAAAAGCCGACTAAAAGTAATCCACGATACCTCCCACCTCTCAAAACTTCAGTTCCCACTATTCCCTCCATAATACCTCTCCACTCCACCATACTTCCTCCATACCTTCCTTTCCCCTCCAGTGTTTTACCCCCTCCGCGATGCCTCCACCGGCCTTTTCCTTTTTTTCAAAATTACATAATGGGATAACTGGATTTTTTGAAGTTTCCTCAATCGAGTGTAAGTCTATTGTGACGCATGGCTGAGTACCTGATGATTGCTGGGTAGCTGCTTACTGCCTCAGGTACGCTGCTGCTTCCTTCCCAGGGACTCTTCAACGGTGGTCTGCCTTGTTTGGGGGGTCTTAATCCAGGGAACCGGGGCTATCCCTTCATTTCATGGATCAAACCAGTTTGCCACAGGCGCTTCCCAGCGGAAATAATAATAATAATGTGACTGATGAATCTTGCCTTCAAACATCGTCCTCCTAAGTAGGTGCCTTGATGCTGGTGAGGGGCTTTTGCTTCAAGGAATTGGAGCTATCCTCTTGTATCTGACCCGTTGCCTCTCAGGTTCAGCACTTTCATATCATTACAATAATTCCTCCATTTTTGAAAAATTATTATTTATTGTCAATATTATTGACAATGCAGAAGCACTAAATCCTTAGGGGTTCTACAGCATCTTGGGTATGGATGTAATCAGATTTGATCTAATAAAGTGGAGCGTAGTTCCAATTCCCTCTATCAAGAGATGGTCAAAGTTATCAAGGACCTCACCTGAAGGCGTATGGAAGCCCTAAATATAAACAGTGTTAAGTGAATGTTGAATAATGTTTAATAATGATAATGACGAACGTTAACGTTGAAAATAAATACGTAATTATTAATGAACATAAGTAGTCACATAAATCAGTTAATTTATTATCATTATCTGAATTGTTTATTTTGCTTGTTATAAGGGAATAATGTTATCTTAATAATAATAATAATAATAATAATAATAATAATAATAATAATAATAATATAATAATAATAATAATAATAATAATAATAATAATAATAATAATAATAATGATACATTTAAAACAAGTGTTAAATGCGTATGGATTTTACAGCGATACTGTGGGGGAGATTTTCGTAATGTGGGAATTGTGAAATTGTGGGATTTTTTTTTTTAAGTATAGCAGCAAATGGGTTGGAATCTTTTATTTCTATTCATAAACATCTACTGAAGGTTTCGTTAGGTTGCAATTTATAATACTTAATGTGTTTTGGAGTGATAATAATGGCTGATATGGCTGGAGTAGGTCTAAAAAAAAATTATTATTATTTTGACTTCTTCTGAGAGAACTTTAGAACTTTCTTCGTTGATTTATGTCGTATTATTTTTTAGGAGATTAGGTGTTTTAATACGTTAAAGTTTTTTTATCTTAAATTTTGTTATTGATGGTTTTTGTGAGGAATTGGAGAGTGGTAAAAGTGAGATTGGTTAATGCGTGTTTTTTCCCAGCATTGCTTAGTTTAAACCATGGTTTTTATTTGTTTATGGTGTATGATAAGGTATGATTACTTAATTTTAGTTGTATTGAGGGAGTGGATTGTAATGTTGACGGTGTTTGCTAGCCAGGGAGTGAAAAAAATGATAATTTTTATTCTTAATTCTTGTTGGTTAATTTATTTTTTTTAATAGTTTTGTTATTAATTTTTAGATTAGTTACTGATTTTTTTTCCTTCCTGCAATTTTTCAGTTTTATTTTGATCATAACTCGAGAACGCCTCATTAAGTCACCTTCAAATTTTCAACACTTGTGTACGGTAACGAGGGCTAAATTTCTGGAACAGTTGGGGTGTTCACGTTTCCAATGACCATAATTATTGAACCCATAAACCATACTACGGGTGGGGTTCGAACCCGCGGTCAGAGAGTCTCAAAACTCCAGACCGTCGCGTAAGCCACTGGGCCAGCTAGCTTCTATAAGATTCATCCAACTAGGTATACAGTGGACCCTCGGTTAACGAATACCCCGGAAATCGTGCAATTATGTAAGTATAATTTTGTAAGTTCTTGTGGAAGTGTATTTTTTGGGGTCTGAAATAGACTAACCTACGTGAAATTTTTCCTTAAGGGAGTAAATTCGTTCGGTAATGGCACTTGAGCAGACTTCAGGAGTGAAGTTTTTACGAAACTCGGGGGTCCAATTTCTACACCATAGGAAGGTTAGCATAGGCCACCACTGTGTCCACAAATGCAAGTTTTTACAGACGAATCTCCCGCTAGCATGGCAGTGACGAACTCTAGCTCATGTCCCCCTCAAATATTAAAAAAAAAAAATGCGACGACGGTGTAGAGCGAAATTCAAATGTTTGTGTAAATTTCATTATTTTATGTGTAAAACAAAGTGTAATTCTTATTTCCATTAAATGACGTTAAATAAACTTCAGTTTACCTCTTCTGAACGACTTCAGTAATTAATGAGTGATACATCTTAAGCCATTTAAGTTATTATTGCGTAATCACCTTTGTTGTTCAGTTATTTTGAAGTTATCAAGTTATCAGTGAGACATAACTATTCCCTTTAGTCGTGCTCTTATGGAAGGCTAGATCAACTTGATTATTATTATTATTATTATTATTATTATTATTATTATTATTATTATTATTATTATTATTATTATTATTACTACTATTATTAAAAATATATTAAATTTAAGAGGCAATACGAGGGATAGTAAGAATGGGGACGGGAAGAATTGGGTATCATAATGCATAAGAGGGATGACCAGACTAGGGAGAGAACGAGCTAAGGATAGGATAGGATAAAAGATGGCAAGAATGGGAGAGGAAGAACTGGGATAAAGCATGAGAGAGATGGCAAGAATAGGAGAGGAAAGACTAGTGTTGTGGATAGGCAGGAAGAGATTGAGTTGCGTTACCACTTTGTGTGGGTGTTAAGAAAGTGGGGTTTTTGTCAGTGGGTTCTTTTTTTTGTCAGTGGTTCTTTTTTTCCCCCTAGTCCATATCCATAAGCGCTAAACCTCAACGGGTCGTGCTGGTCATGAGGTTTTGGGTCGAAGAAAGGAAGAGCAGCTCCAATCCCTCGATCAAGAACCCTTCACCAGCGATCACAAGACCCTGCTAGAGACAGAAGTCTATCGGCAGTTTTGTTTATAGAAAAAGTTTGTTCACCAGACGGAGAATCGAGCCTTCACTACTTCGGGGTTTAGGTTTTCACATTAGTCTAATATTTATGCAACAATAATAAGGGAATAAGGAAGTGTCAGGTAAATATAAGAAAGTACACATGGAAGTACACAAATGTATATGAGAGTACAAACAGTACATAATATATTGATGCACATATTACATAGGAGTACATAGTACATGGAAATAAGTGAGAGTACATGGGGTACATAACATGAGTATATGAGTTTATTGAGGTCCTCGATATTAGGAGTACATGCAAGTACATTATAGCGCATGAGAGTACATTGTAGTACGTGAGAGTACATGGGAGTATATGTGAACTTATTAGATTTCAGGGAGTACATATGAGAGTACAGAGATATATATACGAGTACATGTGAGTTCACAGATCTTATTGTAACGGTGTGACGGCCAACGAAGGAAGTAACGTAGCAGGTTCTACAGTGGAGGTAGTAGGGCAAGGATTGCAGCGTTAGTAGCGTCTCACTACTGACTGGAAGGATGGCAGCGTTAGTAGCGTCTCACTACTGACTGGAGGGATGGCAGCGTTAGTAGCACCTCACTACTGACTGGAAGGATGGCAGCGTTAGTGGCACCTCACTACTGACTGGAGGGATGGCAGTGTTAGTAGCGTCTCACTACTGACTGGAAGGATGGCAGTGTTAGTAGCGTCTCACTACTGACTGGAAGGATGGCAGCGTTAGTAGCTCCTCACTACTGACTGGAGGGATGGCAGCGTTAGTAGCGCCTCACTACTGACTGGAAGGATGGCAGCGTTAGTAGCGTCTCACTACTGACTGGAAGGATGGCAGTGTTAGTAGCGTCTCACTACTGACTGGAAGGATGGCAGCGTTAGTAGCACCTCACTACTGACTGGAAGGATGGCAGCGTTAGTAGCGTCTCACTACTGACTGGAAGGATGGCAGTTTTACTGACTGGGATGGGGTAGCCACTACTGCTGAGGATGGAAGCACTACTGACTGAAGATGGCAGGCTCACTACTGACTGAGGATGGCGTTAGTGCCCACACTGACTGAGGATGGCAGGTAGTAGCTCTCCACTGACTGGAAGGATGGCAGCGTTAGTCCTCACTACTGACTGAGGATGGCAGGTGTAGCTCACACGACTGGAGGATGGCGGTTAGTAGCTCTCACTACGACTGAAGGATGGCAGGTTAGTGCACTGACTGGAGGGCAGGTTAGTAGCCTCACTACTGACTGGAAGGATGGCAGGTTAGGCGTCTCACTACGACTGGAAGGATGGCAGTAGTAGCCTCACTACTGACTGGAAGGATGGCAGCGTTAGTGCCTCACTACGACTGGAAGGATGGCGCGTAGGCCCTCACTACTGACTGGAGGATGGCAGCTTGTAGCTCCTCTGACTGAAGGATGGTTAGTGCCTCACTACTGACTGAAGGATACAGCGTTAGTGCACCTCACTACTGACTGAGGATGGCAGTGTTGAGCTCCACTGACTGAAGGACTTAGAGCTCACTACGATGGAGGATGCAGGTTATACCTCACTACTGACTGGAAGGATGGCAGCGTTAGGCCTCATACTGACTGAAGGATGGCAGCGTTAGTGCACCTCACTACTGACTGGAGGATGGCAGGTTGTGCCTCACTACGACTGAAGGATGGCGGTTAGTAGCGCTCACTACTGACTGAAGGATGGCAGCGTAGCGTCTCACTACTGACTGGAAGGATGGCGTTAGTAGCTCTCACTACGCTGGAGGACAGTTAGTAGCCTCACTACTGTGAGGATGCGGTTAGTGCCTCACTACTGACTGGAAGGATGGCAGCGTTAGTAGCTCTCACCGACTGAAGGATGGCAGTTAGTAGCGCCACTACTGACTGGAGGATGGCAGGTAGTACCTCACTACTGACTGAAGGATGGCAGTTGTAGCTCTCACTACTGACTGGAGGATGGCAGCGTTAGTAGCCTCACTACTGACTGAGGATGCGGTTAGTAGCGTTCACTACGACTGGAAGGATGGCAGGTTAGTAGCCTCACTACTGACTGGAAGGATGGCAGCGTTAGTAGCCTCACTACTGACTGGAAGGATGCAGTTGTAGCCTCACTACTGACTGAAGATGGCAGCGTTAGTAGCCTCACTACTGACTGAAGGATGGCAGGTTAGTAGCGCTCACTACTGACTGAGGATGGCAGGTTAGTAGCACCTCACTACGACTGAAGGATGGCAGTTAGTAGCCTCACTACGACTGAGGATGGCAGCGTTAGTAGCCTCACTACTGACTGAAGGATGGCAGTTAGTAGCCTCACTACTGACTGGAGGATGGCAGTTAGTAGCCCTCACTACTGACTGGAGGATGGCAGGTTAGTAGCCTCACTACTGACTGAAGGATGCAGTTAGTAGCCCTCACTACTGACTGAAGGATGGCAGGTTAGTGCTCTCACTACTGACTGAAGGATGGCAGTGTTAGTAGCCCTCACTACTGACTGGAAGGATGGCAGCGTAGTAGCCTCACTACGACTGGAGGATGGCAGCGTTAGTAGCCCTCACTACTGACTGAGGATGGCAGCGTTAGTAGCCCTCACTACTGACTGGAAGGATGGCAGTGTTAGTAGCCTCACTACTGACTGAAGGATGGCAGTGTTAGTAGCACTCACTACTGACTGAAGGATGGCAGGTTAGTAGCCTCACTACTGACTGAAGGATGGCAGCGTTAGTAGCCCTCACTACTGACTGAGGATGGCAGTGTTAGGCCCTCACTACTGACTGGAAGGATGGCAGGTTAGTAGCACCTCACTACTGACTGGAAGGATGGCAGTGTTAGTAGCGCCTCACTACTGACTGGAAGGATGGCAGTGTTAGTAGCGCCTCACTACTGACTGGAAGGATGGCAGTGTTAGTAGCGCCTCACTACTGACTGCAGGGATGGCAGTGTTAGTAGCGCCTCACTACTGACTGGAAGGATGGCAGCGTTAGTAGCGCCTCACTACTGACTGGAAGGATGGCAGTGTTAGTAGCACCTCACTACTGACTGGAAGGATGGCAGTGTTAGTAGCGCCTCACTACTGACTGGAAGGATGGCAGCGTTAGTAGCACCTCACTACTGACTGGAGGGATGGCAGCGTTAGTAGCGCCTTACTACTGACTGGAGGGATGGCAGCGTTAGTAGCGCCTCACTACTGACTGGAGGGATGGCAGCGTTAGTAGCGCCTCACTACTGACTGGAGGGATGGCAGCGTTAGAAGCACCTCACTACTGACTGGAGGGATGGCAGCGTTAGTAGCGCCTTACTACTGACTGGAGGGATGGCAGCGTTAGTAGCGCCTCACTACTGACTGGAGGGATGGCAGCGTTAGTAGCGCCTCACTACTGACTGGAGGATGGCAGCGTTAGTGGCACCTCACTACTGACTGTGACTGGTAAACACGTCTCCAGGATAACTGACTTGGTGGTCTAGGTTACCATAGTGAAGGTCTAGGTTACCATAGTGAAGGTCTAGGTTACCATAGTGAAGGTCTAGGTTACCATAGTGATGGTCTAGGTTACCATAGTGAAGGTCTAGGTTACCATAGTGAAGGTCTAGGTTACCATAGTGAAGGTCTAGGTTACCATAGTGAAGGTCTAGGTTACCATAGTGAAGGTCTAGGTTACCATAGTGAAGGTCTAGGTTACCATAGTGAAGGTCTAGGTTACCATAGTGAAGGTCTAGGTTACCATAGTGAAGGTCTAGGTTACCATAGTGAAGGTCTAGGTTACCATAGTGAAGGTCTAGGTTACCATAGTGAAGGTCTAGGTTACCATAGTGAAGGTCTAGGTTACCATAGTGAAGGTCTAGGTTACCATAGTGATGGTCTAGGTTACAATAGTGATGATCTAGGTTACCATAGTGATGGTCTAGGTTACCATAGTGATGGTCTAGGTTACTATAGTGATGGTCTAGGTTACCATAGTGAAGGTCTAGGTTACCATAGTGAAGGTCTAGGTTACCATAGTGAAGGTCTAGGTTACCATAGTGAAGGTCTAGGTTACCATAGTGATGATCTAGGCTACTATAGTGATGATCTAGGCTACCATAGTGAAGGTCTAGGTTACCATAGTGAAGGTCTAGGTTACCATAGTGATGGTCTAGGTTACCATAGTGATGGTCTAGGTTACCATAGTGATGGTCTAGGTTACCATAGTGATGGTCTAGGTTACCATAGTGATGATCTAGGCTACCATAGTGATCGTCTAGGTTACCATAGTGATGGTCTAGGTTACCATAGTGATGTTCTAGGTTACCATATTGATGGTATGAGTTACGACAGTGATGGTCCTGGGTTAGTTACCACAGTGGTGGTCCTGGGTTAGTTATTATAGTGATGGTCCTAAGTTAGTTACCATAGTGATGGTCCTGGGTTAGTTACCACAGTGGTGGTCCTGGGTTAGTTACCACAGTGGTGGTCCTGGGTTAGTTACCACAGTGGTGGTCCTGGGTTAGTTACCACAGTGGTGGTCCTGGGTTAGTTACCACAGTGGTGGTCCTGGGTTAGTTTCCACAATGGTGGTCTTGAGTTAGTTACCACAGTGATGGTCCGGGAGTTACCATAGTGATGGTCCTGGGTTAGTTACCATAGTGATGGTCCTGAGTTAGTTACCACAGTGATGGTCCGGGATAGTTACCATAGTGATGGTCCTGGGTTAGTTACCATAGTGATGGTCCTGGGTTAGTTACCATAGCGATGGTCCTGGGTTAGTTACCATAGCGATGGTCCTGGGTTAGTTACCATAGCGATGGTCGTGGGTTAGTTACCATAGCGATGGTCCTGGGTTAGTTACCATAGTGATGATCCTGGGTTAGCTACTATAGTGATGGTCCTGGGTTAGTTATCACAGTGGTGATCCTGTGTTAGTTAACACATTGATGGTCCTGTGTTAGTTACCTTAGTTATGGTCCTGGGTTAGCTACCACAGTGGTGATGCTGGGTTAGTTACCATAGTGATGGTCCTGGGTTAGTTACCATAGTGATGGTCCTGGGTTAGTTACCACAGTGGTGATCCTGGGTTAGTTACCATAGTGATGGTTCTGGGTTAGTTACCATAGTGATGGTCCTGGGTTAGTTACCATAGTGATGGTCCTGGGTTAGTTATCACAGTGGTGATCCTGTGTTAGTTACCACATTGATGGTCCTGTGTTAGTTACCATAGTGATGGTCCTGGGTTAGCTACCACAGTGGTGATTCTGGGTTAGTTACCATGGTGATGGTCCGGGTTAGTCATTACGGGTTCATTCCTACTCTATACTGAAGAAGTGGCACGAGTGCCACACTAGGATCGGCGTGCGACTCTACAGATGAGACTATTGGATGATCCGTCTTTTATCCATCAGTTTAATGGATTATTGAGTCATCCAGACTGACATTCAATTACCAGTCTGAGAGTGTACACCTTCTTAAGGGTGTGTTTCCCCTGCTAGATTCACGACTTTGGCACCTTTATCGATTCGGGTCAGCGAGCGACCCTTCACTTTAGATGAGGACAGTGCCACCCTCGCTTGTCTGTAAAGCTCAAAGTCACCTACGTAAACGTATGGTACTGAGGCTTGCATCCCTTTGATCAAAATGCCGCTTGAGGCGCCCGATCAGAAGTCGGCGTATTTTATCCCTTCTCGGTGTGAGCGTATATAGGATACGCTTTCTGGCGTCCTTTGAATTGGTCTTTGAAAGATCAGTAGTGTGGGACACATACATCAGATGTGTTATCCAGTCATCGGTGTATTCACTTCTTGTTATACTAATGCATAAAACAGTTTGCGTTTCTCTATATTACTTTCTTCGTAGGGTGGGTTAGGTAAGGTTTGTCATGAAACAGGACAAGTGTTTTCCTGACGTGGTGCTTAGTCATTTAATGACCCACCGCTGGAGCTTTTGGTCATCTGACCGAGGCCTTCTGCTGGCTGACTGGTTAACCCCTTTAAAAATTATGGCTATGAGTAAACGCCTTTTTGATCAATGTCTTCTTCGCATATTACCATTATTGTATTTTTTTACTTCATCGTGTATTGTATATTCGTTAGCTACCGTATATGTTCTCACTATCGTTATTCAGTACAGTAGTACCCCGGATTTCGTACAGCTCCCAACTCGAACAATTATGTAAGTGTATTTTTGTAAGTTCTTTTGTAAGTGTATTTTTGGGGGTCCGAATCGGACTAATCTAATTTACATTCGTCCTTATGGGAACAAATTCGTTCGGTAACGGCACTCAAACAGCATTCTGGAGTGAATTATTGACGAAATCCGGGGTACCACTGTATCCCGTTGAGGGTAAATTGAAGGGGTTGACTGATTTTTTTTCTTATTCTTTCGCATTCTTCCTCATAAATTGAGTACGGTAACGAGGACCAACTTTGGCATGTTCACTTGCCCTCTGACCGAAGTTGTTGGAAACATTCCCATCTTTCTGGAATGGCTCCGGTAACGTGCAAAATTCCTCAGTGGTGAAGGATGAAACATTCTGAATAAAGGTGCCAAAAAAATTGATTTTGGCGAAGACTGAAATTCAAATGTGTAGGAGCAGATTTAACAATTTTATGTCTTAAAATCTATGTGTAAATATACCTAGTTGGACGAATCTTATTGAAGCCAGCTGGTCCAGTGGCTTACGCACTGGCCTGGAGTTTTGCGACTCAGTTGCCATGAGTTCAAGCCCCACCCGTACCTTGGTTTGTTTGCAGTTATTACAATTTCCTGAATCATAATGACTCCTCTGATTACCTCCAATTTTCCACCACTGATGTGATTTAATAAAGACAGTGAATAACCAGTGATAATGATGAGCCTTCTAACTGGCTTCAAAATATTATTGACGATGCCTTCTACATGAAGAATAATAACCTCACAAGTTTACATTCTCTGTTATTCCTACCTTGCACCTCAAGCTTGTGTACTCGCCTATAAGTACTCACCTATATGTGGTTGCAGAGGTCGAGTCATAGCTCCTGGCCCCGCCTCTTCACTGGTCGATACTAATTCACACTCTCCCTGCTCCATGAGCTTTATCATTCCTCTGGTTGAGTTCCCTCAACCTCTCCTCATAAGACGAATATACCTCTCAGTTCCGGGACTAAACGTGTTGCAAATTTTTGCACTTTCTTCAATTTCGTGACGTGTTTGACTAGGTGAGGGTTCCATACTGGTGCTGCATACTCCAGTATAGGCCTGACGTACACGGTGTACAATGTCGTGAATGACTCCTTACTTAGATGTCTAAACGCTAATCTCAGGTTTGCCAAGCTCCCATATGCTGCAGCAGTTATTTGATTGATGTGTGCATCAGGAGATATGTTTGTTATAATGCTTACTCCAAGATCCTTTTCTTTAAGTGACGTTTGCAGCCTTTGATTCCCTAACCTGTATGCCGTCTGCGGTCTTCTGTGTCCTTCCCCAATCTTCATAACCTTACAATTACAGGGGTTAAACTCCAGAAGCCATTTGTTGGACCAGACTTGTAGTCTGTCCAGATCCCCTTGTAATCTTAACTGATCCTCGTCCACTTGTATTCTGCTCATCAGTTTCACATCATCAGCGAACAGTGACACTTCTGAATCTATTCCTTCCATCATGTCATTCACATATATAAGAAACAGCACCGGACCTAGGACTGACCCTTGTGGAACCCCACTCGACACATGCCCCACTCTGATACTTCATCACGTACCAACACTCGTTGTTTCTTTCCTGTCGGGTATTCCCTGATCCATTGCAGTACTTTCCCTATTATTCCTTCCTGCTCCTCTAATTTTTGCACCAGTTTCATCCCTCTATCTCCTGTCTTACTGCTGTTACCTTATCGTAGAACTCAAGTAGATTGTGACACAGGATTTCCCATCCCTGAAGCCGTGCTGAGCCCAATCTTTTCAATGTGTTCCACCACTCTTCTCCTGATGATTGTTTCCATGACTTTGCATACTATACAAGTCAGTGACACTGGTCTGTAGTTTAACGCTGCCTGTCTGTCTCCTTTCTTAAAAATTGGAACTACATTTGCTGTCGTCCACGCCTCAAGCAATTGCCCAGTTTCGATAGATTTATTGAAGATTGTTGCTAGCGGCACACACAGTTCCTTTTCTCCCTCTCTCAGTATCCAAGGAGATATGTTTTCTGGGTCCACCGCCTTTGAGGTATCTAGTTCTCCAATAACGTCTCCAACATCTGTGCCCTCCACGTTTATGTTACCCCATGTGGCTCTAGGATTTCCCAGTCAATCTCTTTATGATTGAAATCCCCCATTATGAGTGTGTGTGTATGTGTTAGTTACCATTTTGTCCTAGGCACATGTCGATTAAACACTAGGCCTGTGTTGTATGTATGTGTGTGTGTGTGTGTGTAAGGAAACACTTCGAAATGTTTCGGCCCCGCCAGGAATAGAACCCGGGCCCTCCGTGCGTGAAGCAAGAGCGCTAGCCACCAGGCCAGGTGTGTGTGCGTGCGTGTGCGTGTGTGTGTGTGTGTGTGTGTGTGTGCGCACAATAACGAAACAGATAGTGGACATGGTATTACCTTTCATATAGTGACACTCGCAGAAATGAGTGCGGTGAAAAATGGAAACAATAAATTTATGGTCGTCCCCCTCACTGTCGTTGAAAGAAAAATACGTGAAAGAATAAATTCGAATTAATAAAATAAAAAAATGTATTAAAATTTAATTATACGAGTAGAACATCAACATACAAACAAAATAGGAAAAATTTGGAAAAATAAATAGGAAATACGACATATTAATGAAATGAATGAGTTTGCTGACGAGTGCATCAGTGTGAGGTGTACACACACACACACACACACAAACACGCACACACACACACACACTCACACTCACCACACACACACACAAACACGCACACACACACACACACTCACACTCACCACACACACACACACACACACAACACACATACCACACACACCACACACACACACACCATAGACACCACACACACCACACACACACACACACACACCATGCACACACACACACACACACACACGAGTCTATGACTCGACCCCTGCAACCACAAATAGGTGAGTACAAATAGGTGAGTACACACACACACTCACACACACACACACACACACACACACGTCTCACACTTGCTCACTCAACTGGAAGTTAACTCAGACGCGTCCAAGGGATTTTAGGAAGTATTTCTTCAGGTATAGAGTTGTCAGGAAGGGAAACAATCTGGAGAGAGTGGAACTAGTAGCGACTAGAAAAGAGACAGGACCAGGAGCTATGAATCGACACCGGTCACAGTACCAGCTACACCTCGGTGTGGTCCTCATGAGCAACTGCTGACATTTGGGATATGAATTTTGATTGTCACCTAACATAGGCCTCTCGTATCAAAAACTTGACAGTCGATACTCTGCAGTTGTTATGCTGATGAGCAGACAATGCTCAACCTATATTCAGGCTCTTTCAGACTGGAGTATGGCTCTCTGATCTACTCTTTAAAAAGCCAGCTTTTCCCCGCCACGCTTACTAAATCCTATTCATCACCAAGGAACTCACGATTGCACTGTTGCATTCTGTGCTTCTCCCTATTCAAAGTCTCTGTGCTACCCCATATTATTATTATGATTATTATTATTGTTTGCCAGTCTGTGTGTTATCATGTTTGTCATTAAATTTCATGTTTGATACTGGGCAGATTATTATATCTTGATAAAACAGCTCAAGCATTGACTTACTCATCTGCTCTGTGTAGAGGATTACGGTGCGTTGGCTCACTAGTTGAATTACTCTTAGCTGGGTATAGGTCCTGAGACCAATAACAAACGTTTCCGAGTGTGACAAACGAAGCCCTGTCATATGATTCCTGGTATCAGCTAAGGCAGTTTAAAAGCTTCATTTCAGGAATGCATTTTCTTATTTAGCAATGCGTTTCAAAACCCGAAGATTATGCTGGTTATAAAGGTTATAATCATAAAAATGTAGTCGAGTTTGGGGTGCAGGGATTCATGAGAGGCTGTCCAGGTGGTCTTCAACAATTCTGGACATTAAACAATGGGTATTAGTTGTGTATTATCAAGTGAAATGTTGTACCAAAAAAAGACTTCACTGAATTAAGTGTTCATTAACCATTCATCATAGTTTCCCCTTTATTCTGCTTAAAATTATGAATATTGCTCGTAAGGTTATTGTTAAATGGGGAGGCAGAGGAATATTAATGATTTACCCATCTCATATATGAGACTAACATATAATGTATATGGAAAATGATATATAATACCGAGAAGTGTCTTACTCTTCAAAGTTACGCTGGTCCTGGAAAACACGAAAACGTTACCGTTGGAATATCCCACCAGGGAAGGTAACACTGCCAATATTAATAATGGTTAGTGTTAGAAAACGGTGTGAATATACAAGTTACATCGGCAGACATACAGTCAGCAAAGGTAATATTGAAATAATAACATAGATTATAATCTATAATTATAATCAATGATTATTGATGCAACCGAAGTTTCAAGGCCGTCCACAGTCTACTCTTGATGAGTATTTAAGAGTGACAAGAGATGTTTACCTGGAGTATACATGGGGGGGTTTCGGGGGTCAACGCCCCCAGCTACCACAATTGCTAAATTTATTTTGTGTCCAGCCTTGTAATCGACGATAATGGGGGATTCTAACTGAGCCTAAGGCGTAAACATCATATAATGTAATTTATCATCAGGACATTGAAAATCCAAGCAACAAGTACAGTGGACCCCCGAGTTTCGTAAAAACTTCACTCCTGAAGTCTGCTCAAGTGCCATTACCGAACGAATTTACTCCCTTAAGGAAAAATTTCACGTAGGTTAGTCTATTTCAGACCCCCAAAAATACACTTCCACAAGAACTTACAAAAGTATACTTACATAATTGCACGATTTCCGGGGTATTCGTTAACCGAGGGTCCACTGTATTGAAGTCCTCGTTGCAAGAGGTTCATGGGTAAGAGATTTTCTTAAATAGAGAATAAAATAGTTTGTAGATTTGAGGTTATATGAAATAAATGAGGATATTTTACGGAACTGGGATCTATCAGGGACTCAGAGATAACATCAATTATTTTAGTGATGAATTATGAATGGAAAAGTCTTTTTTTCTAAATAAAACGACATTCCACCGAAAAATATTGCACATTAAGTTACTGGGATACTCCTAAATTTCTCATCACAATGATAAAAATCGCAAAATAATTATCAGTCGTTATTCAATTCATTTAGATTTCCATGGACTTCATCCTTTATTTACTAAACGTGTTTTCGTTTTTAAGTCCGCCTGAAATTCATTTTTTTTCAGTGACTTTTACGTTATTTTTCTGGTAATTTATGGCAGGTTGTGTCACCACTCTACCACAACACTAATAAACATTGTATATAAATACTTTAGAAACCCGATAAGTTGATAAATTAGACGTTTGTGAAACATTTGGGAATCTTTATACAGGAAACATTTACAATATAAAAATCCCCAAATGTTGCGCCATAGTCTCATTTATCAAGTAATAAACATTACAATCATCATCATCACTACACTCATCAACATTGTCACTATCGCTACCTTAATTACCATTGTCATCATCCCTGGTACCATTTTCATTATCACAGACAACCCACCTGCAAACACTGCACTTTTTTCCCCTCATGATGCTGAAATCTGAGCTTTAGCTGATGTCAAGGCTTCAGCTGCTGTAACTCTTGTCAAACTGAACCTGCATCCGCCTCATCTGCTGAAGCCATACCCGACAACCTGGAGTTTACCAGGTGGTCGGGTCTAAGCCGGGGAGTGATGGACTTGCCTCGCATAGGTCAGTAGGACTTCTGCAGTGTTTCTTTTTTCTTATGTTCTTAAGCCAGCTGAGTCTGACCTATTGAGGGATGAGGGCTGGCCAAGTCCACGGGCTGAAGGGGAATGATTGATATGTTCTCCTCCCAAAGGGTCAGCCGTCAGCCCAGCCATCAGCCCAGCCATCAGCCCAGCCTCAGCTGGTGTCAGCACAAACGTTATGTGGTGGTACGCAGGTAGACACCCAGCTCCTGGTCCGCACCGTTGTCGAGTTAAGGGTCTTCTTGTATCATCCCGAGAACTGATACACACCTGATCAACCCTGGATGCTGGCGACACTCTGAAAGAGATGATGTTGAGATGACTCGAGTAGCTGGTGACTTCGTTCCTATTTCTGTGAGATATGGCTGGCAATCCAAGACTCCATGGTTGGCTGTCATAATATGGGACGGGACGGAGATTTTATATGCAACTTGACCCTGGCACTGTTCATTGAGTAACGGTAAGAGATAAAAAAAAATCTGAAATTTGTTCCAACATAAGTGAATTTGGTGTTGTTTAGCTTTAATTATAATTTATTAAAATTTTCCATGCTTAAAAAAAACTCTAAATTATCTGTTATTTGCGATATTTTAACAGACTTAAAATTATGTAAAATATTTTTAAGTTTTATTCACGCTTAGATATGAATTGTCAAGTACCCTCAAGAAATATATGTACACACCTAACTATTCATCTAGTTGCACTCAGATATATTCACTTGTACTCACCGTAATGTATTCACATAATTATACTCATTTTAATTTA
This sequence comes from Cherax destructor, assembly GCA_009830355.1. Taxonomy (NCBI): domain Eukaryota; kingdom Metazoa; phylum Arthropoda; class Malacostraca; order Decapoda; family Parastacidae; genus Cherax; species Cherax destructor. Next base: position 65,777 of record WNWK01000925.1, on the reverse strand, counting down.
TTCGCCAAATTGCGTTCACATAGTTGTAATCACCTACAGTGGCACCCCGGATTTCGTACAGCTCCCAACTCGAACAATTATGTAAGTGTATTTTTGTAAGTGCTTTTGTAAGTGTATTTTTGGGGGGTCTGAAACGGACTAATCTAATTTACATTCGTCCTTATGGGAACAAATTCGTTCGGTAACGGCACTCGAACAGCCTTCTGGAACGAATTATTGACGAAATCCGGGGTACCACTGTATATATGTATCGCCCAGTTTTACTCCCTAAATGTAAATCGCCTATTTGTACTCAGTTTCACTCCTTTAAATATATTTACCTAGATTTGTTTGCAGGTGTCGAAGCTAGTTTAGCTCCTGACCCAGCCTCTTAAATAGACATAAGTGGTATTCTTTCTTTCCATCGCGGATAGTATGATACTTAATCTTAAAGCTGCGCATGGATTCCTCCTCCTACACTTCTCCATCTTAGTTTCTGTTGTCTCCTATACCCGTGACATAGTTATAAATCTCCTAGGTTCCAGGAGTAGTTTACATTTAAAACATTCTGGTGATTTAATGTCACGACTTGAACCGACCAGGTCTAGAACATGAAACGATCCATTCTAGACTTGGTTCTCCATATTACTGAAGGTACACAATGACCAGGTCGTCCATGTTTTGTATAGAAAATATGATTTCGAGCTCCCTCTTCCATTCACATAATTCATAGACTTAGTTGAACAGTGTGCCCACTTTAATTACTTATGAGGACACTTTTTATGAGCATTCACATAGAATGACTGAAGGTCCATTAGTGTTTATTGTACTTGTAATCTTATTGTTGAGTTACTAGAAGTTGATCGTCTTCTCGAGGACAAAATATAACCTGGTTGAAATACGTCGACAGTATCCTGATAGTGTAAACAAGACGCAACATGTGGGTTACAGCATTTGGGTTTAAAGAAAATTTATCCACGAGGGACTTCATCTATTCACACAGAAAATAACAAGACTTTGGTATGTACTGTGGTTCGAGAGTCTGAGGTAAAAGAGTCTAGTCACGAAGTCACGTGTGAGTAGCCAGTAGAGGCTTATTCTCCCTAAACCTGATACTGTAGTCACCTAACCTCACCTACTCTGATGGCTACTCACATGTGACTTCATGACTTCACTTTTTCAATTCCGGAATATGTCTTGTTTTTCTCTGCATGAACTTCTAAAGTTCCTGGTGGATAAAGCATTTTCATAAATAAAATGTCATACTTGAACATTGATTTATTTACTTGCTGACTGTATATTATCTCATTGTATTACCAAAATCCTGATCATGGCTCCTGAGTCATCTCATTGTATTACCAAAATCCTGATCATGGCTCCTGAGTCATCAATCCATATCCCCTTAAACACCCAGGTGGGCAGTTAATTAACCTTTCTTGATGTCCTCATCCATAAAACACATTCTTGTTCTTTCCAGAGTTATCACAAGTCCGCCTCTAAGAGCCTCATGCACTAGACATATTATTTACGACCATTGAGAATTTGCTGTCGAAATTCTTTGGAAGACAAAGTTAAAACAGTCGAAAAACTTTTTTATTTCACAAAACTACTATGCTCTTCATATTTTTTTATTTTAAGTTGTAGAGAAATACCCAGAAACATCACGAGTACCCTCGGTTTTCGTGCACCTCCAAACTCGAACAATTATGTAAGTGTATTTTCGTAAGTGCTTTTGTAAGTGTATTTTTGGAGGACTGAAATGACTAATCTAATTTACATTTGTCCTTATGGGAACAAATTCGTTCGGTAATGGCACTCAAACAGCATTCTGGAAAGAATTTTCAACGAAAACCGAGGGTCCACTGTACATCTAAGACCAACAGCAAAAAAAATCTTGTAAAAATTGCTTCCAGCATTTAAAAAATGTTGAACCAAACCTGCAACAATCTTCACTGCTGTTGAAGATTTTGTGCAACACAAATATTGCATTAACAACCAGGCAATGGATGATAAAGTTTATGAAAAACCATGTGGGGGATTGCAACAAAATGTACAAAATGTCTTTGTAACTGATAAGGTAAAACCAGTAAGCTGTGGCCGAAGACATTAATATGCAGAACTAACGAGGTATTCTGAGCATTTAGATTACCAAATTAAAAACTCGTTAACAATTTGATGTTAATTAAGCACTAATGTTCAGGCACCTTAGTCTGCAATAACTCCACATATTGGTCAGAAGGCAGAAGCCACTTGGCTTGAATGGAATAGTGTAGAATTGACAATTATAAAACATGTTAAAAGTTCATTATACAATGATAGTGGCTGCTTATTCTTTGTGCATTATATCATGCCAAAATAAATGTATCATTATCATCATAAAGAGAATAATAACCCAACCAGAAGCTGCAGTGCGAACGATCACAGTCCACTGCCAGACAACACCCCCCGTCCCCCCAATCATCAAAAACCTCGCTATACAAAACATTCACTCTTACTACAGTGCAACCTACATTCACAGAATAAATTCTAATATAAATTCCGAAGTGAGGCACTTTCTTGATCGTTGCAACAGGACCCATAGACATAATACTAGTCGCAAAAATCTATATGCCATTCCCCATGTCTGGCTAAATCTCTCCAAAAATTCAATGTACATAAATGGGGCCAAAACCTGGAAAACTGCCAGAAATCTCCAGAACCACTGATTCAGCCAGCATTTTTGTAACTACCGTTTAGAAGTACCTTACCTCCCTAACATCCCATCATCAGCTAAATATGTACAGTACATGCATATTATCAGTGTCATGAACATGTGTAAAGCAAACAGTACATATTCTCACTATCTGTAGCATTCCTAGTAGTTAAAAATTGATAGTGTCCCCTGGTCACAGACCGGGCCGCGGGGGCGTTGACCCCTGGAACTCTCTCCAGGTATACTCCAGGTATTTAGGTAAATAATCCAACCTGTAATTCCTCTCAGTTAAACTTGTAAAAGCCACATAGCATGAACTAATAGAATCAATTCTCTTGTATTCATTGTAAACTCCTAAATTTACATTTTATTGTTATTGTGTTATAAATATTAAGTTAGTCTTAAGTTTGCCCAAAATGCTCTGCATATATAAGGGCTTTCGGCATGTACACCCAAATGTCATTCTCCATTGTACAAACACTGTATCATGCTGGAATGAACTACAGTGGACCCCCGGTTTTCGTTGAAAATTCGCTCCAGAATGCTGTTCGAGTGCCGTTACCGAACGAATTTGTTCCCATAAGGAATAATGTAAATTAGATTAGTCGTTTCAAACCCCCAAAAATACACTTAGAAAAGCTCTTACAAAAATACACTTACATAATTGTTCGAGTTTGGAGGTGAGAGAAAACCGTGGGTCCATTGTATTATTATTATTTATAGTAGAGACTATCGTGCATACCCTAAAACCGTACTCCTATACGAGCGCCCCGGAGTGTAGTTCCACGCCCAGGTATCAGGGTCTGTCTTACTACTGGTTTTGATGGCTAGAACTGAGTCTGCCTCAGAATCTTGTGGGATAGACAAACCATGGCCGTCTTCCTTTTGGATAAACTACAGATGTCTACCCTTTAAATGAATCTGAGCTGGACTCGTTTTCTAGATGCAGATATCTATACCGAAGGCTGACTGAAGTTTGGTGAATAGTCATGTTACTAATGTTAGGTTCGTCAGGTTTTCACTACAATATCAGTACTTGTGGGATGTCTGTCTGTTAATGTATTAATATTCCACTGGGATTGGTATGCCTGGGGCACTTATCGCCTCTCCACCTTCATTCAAGGAGACACTTTCTCTGAACGTATTTGTTTAGAATTCCTCCTTTTTTCTGCAACAGTGCAAGCTCCTGATGTGTTGATTGCAACACGAAAGGCCTGAAACTATTATTTAATTCCCCCGGGTTTTTTTTTTGTATATTATATGTCGTGCCGAATAGGTAAAACTGGTTAATTAGCAAGAACTCGTTTAAAATTAAGTTCTTTTTAAAATTTTCTCTTATACGTTTAAAGATATATTTTTTTTCAATTAAGTTAATGTAAAAATTAATAATTTTGTATCAAAAGAACCTTAGAAAACTTACCTAAACTTATTATAACAAGCGCAATTTAATTTATCTTAATCCAACTAAGTATATTTTAGATAAGTTTACAATAATTTATTAATAAACAAATACAATGAAATATATTTCGCTTGCCTTATTCGGCAACAAGAGCGTTGCTATTTTAGCTAAAATCGCAAGTTTTACCTATTCGGCACTACATATATATACTACATAGGTAGAAGGCTGAAAATAGTTTTAGTGTTTTCAGTACAAGACCGAAATCAGAAGCCAGATCATTGAGGGAAATCAACCAGTCAGCCAAAAGATTCATAAAATATTTCGATTAACCAGATGCCACGTTCTCGGAAAAGGGAATACGGCATGAAGTAGAGAAATAATAATGACTAGAGTTAGGTGGACACCCAAACAAGTGCTGGATAATACAGGAGAAAAGAGAAACACATGAAGGTGCTTAATGTACATTACTCTTCTCAGCTTCGTCTCCCGCAGTGTTAAACCAACTGATGTATTATTCACAATAGATTAAGTAGGATTGGCATTTGTGTCGACAGATTGAAAGATGTCGCTCGAGCTAAAATTAACGTAATTACGTAGTAAACTTACTTTTTACCAGAATAATTACGTAGTAAACTATTTTTACCCAAGTTTAACTTTTGTATTAAAATTGTAATTATCAAAATGCAAGGCAAATAAATTCATGAATGGTATATATATATATATATATATATATATATATATATATATATATATATATATATATATATATATATATATATATATATATATATATATATATATATATATATATCATCATTCACTCCCTTACTGTCTTGCCAGAGGCGTTCTTACACTACAGTTATAAAACTGCAACATTAACACCCCTCCTTCAGAGTGCCGACACTACAGGACTCAAGTCCGGCCTGCTGGTTTTCCTGAATCTTTTCATAAATGTTACCTTGCTCACACTCCAACAGCACATCAAGTCCTAAAAACCATTTGTCTCCATTCTCTCCTATCTAATACGCACAGGCATTCTTGCTGGAAGTCCAAGCCCCTCGCATACAAAGCCTCCTTTACCCCCTCCCTCCAACCTTTCTTAGGCCAACCCCTACGACGCCTTCCCTCCACTACAGATTTATACACTCTCGACGTCATTCTATTTTGCTCCAGCCTCTCTACATGTCCAAATCACCTCAACCCCTCCTCATCCCTCTGGATAATAGTTTTGGTAATCCCGCACCTCCTCCTAATTTCCAAACTACGAATTCTCTGCATTATATTCACACCACACATTTCCCTCAGACACGACATCTCCACTGCCTCCAGCCTTCTCCTTGTTGCAACATTCACCACCCATGCTTCACACCCATATAAGAGCGTTGGTATAACTATACTCTCATACATTCCCCTCTTTCCATGGACAAAATTCTTTGTCTCCACAGACTCCTCAGTGCACCACTCACCTTTTTCCCCTCATCAGTTCTATGATTCACCTCATCTCTCATAGACCCATCTGCTGACACGTCCACTCCTAAATATCTGAATACATTCACCTTCTCCATACTCTCTCCCTCCAATCTGATATCCAATTTTTCGTTATCTATTTTTTTGTTATCCTCATCACCTTACTCTTTCCTATATTCACTTTTAATTTTCTTCTTTTACATACCCTACCAAACTCATCCACCAACCTCTGCAACTTCTCTTCAGAATCTCCCAAAACCACAGTGTCATCAGCAAAGAGCAACTGTGACAACTCCCACTTTGTGTTAGATTCTTTATCTTTTAACCCCACACCTCTTGCCAACACCCGATCATTCACTTCTCTTTCAACTCCATCTATAAATATATTGAACAACCATGGTGACATCACACATCCTTGTCTAAGGCCTACTTTTAATGGGAAATAATCTCCCTCTCACCTACATTCTCTAACCTGAGCCTCACTATCCTCGTTAAAACTTCATTACTTTCAATAACCTACCTCCTATTCCATACATTTGCAACGTCTGTCACATTGCCCCCCTATCCACCCTGTCATCCGCTTTTCCAAATCCATAAATGCCACAAAAGTCTCTTTACCCTTATCTAAATACTGTTCACCTATATGTTTCACTGTAAACACTTGGTCTACACACCTCCTACCTTTCCTAAAGCCACCTTGTTCATCTGCTATCCTGCTCTCCGTCTAACTATTAATTCTGTCAATAATAACTTCATTCTTTCAATAATAAAAGTGTTGCTATTTAAGCAAAAATAGCTTTTTCCTATGCAGCACTACACACACACACACACACACTGTACTCTCTTCCCCCACCCCCCTCATCAGATCAACCCCCCATAGTTCCCTTCCAGGTCTCCCACGCTCCCCCAACCCCAACGTTTGGTATACGAATACGGATGGAATAACAAATAAATGTGAGGAGTGGCATGAAAGAATCAAGGAGATGTCCCCATACATCATAGCAGTCACAGAAACGAAACTCACCGGGATGATAACAAATGCAGTCTTCGCATCTGGATATCAGATCCTGAGGAAAGATAGGTGAATCAGAGGGGGAGGAGGAGTTGCACTACTTATTAAAAACCGATGGGGATTTGAGGAAATGGAAGGAATGGACGAAATTGGTGAAAGGGACTACATAGAAGGTACAATTCGGTTTAGGAAACATATGGTATTCATTGCAGTGATGCAAAGGAAGCCAAGAGAAGAATATGAAGAGAGCAACAGAGCAATGGTGGACATACTAGAAGAGCTCACACGGGTAGAGCAAAGTTACTGGTTATGGGTGATTTCAATCACAAGGAGATTGATTGGGAAAACCTGGAGCCACATGGCGGTCCCGAAACATGGAGGGCCAAGATGGTGGATGTGGTACTGGAAAACCTCATGCATCAACATGTTAGGGACACTACCTTGGAGCATGTGATCACATGGTTCTGAACTTTAAAGTTACTAGTGGAGGGTAACAGCAGTAGGGTGGGAAAAGCCAAACTACAAAAGGGGGGACTAAACAGGTATGAGGAACTTCCTGCAGGAGGTTCAGTGGGAAAGTAAATTGGTAGAAAAGTCAGTAAATGAAATGATGGAATACATAACTAACAAAATGCAAGGAGACAAAGGAAAGGTTTGTTCCCAAGGACAACAGAAATAATGGGAAGATCAGAACGAGCCCTTGGTTTACAAAAAGGTGTAGGGAGGCAAAAAACTAGGTGCACTAGAGAATGGAAAAAGTACCGAAGACAAAGGACCCAGGAAAATAGAGATTAGTCGAAGAGCCAGAAACGAGCATGCACAGATAAGGAGGGAAGACCAGCGACAGTGCGAAAACGACATAGCACCAAAAGTCAAGTCTGACCCTAAGCTGTTATATAGCCACATCAGGAGGAAGACAACAATCAAGAACCAGGTAATCAGGCTAAGAAAGGTAGGTGAGGAGCTCACTAGAAACGACCAAGAAGTATGTAAGGAGCTCAACATGAGATTCAAGGAAGTATTTACAATGAATACAGAAAGGACTCCAGGAAGTCAGAACAGGGAGGTATACCAACAAGGGATATACCAACAAGTGTTAGATGAAATACACACAACCAAGGAGGAGGTGAAGAAGCTGCTAAGTGATCTTGATACCTCAAAGGCGGTGGGACCAGACATCTCTCCGTGGGTCCTTAGAAAGGGAGCAGAGATGCTGTGTGTGCCACTAACAATTCTCAACATATCCATTGAAACTGGGCAACTACCTGAGGCACTAAGCTATAGACCAGTGTCACTGACGAGTGAGGTGTATAGTATGCAAAGTCATGAAGATTATCAGGATTAGAGTGGTGGAGCACCTGGAAAGGAACAAGCTTATAAACGACAACCAGCACGGATTCATGGAAGACAAATCCTGTGTCACAAACCTACTGGAGTTTTATGACAAGGTAACGGAAGTAAGACACAAGAGAGAGGGATGGGTAGATTGCATTTTCTTGGACTGCAAGTAGGCCTTCGACACAGTTCCTCACAAGAGATTAGTGCAAAAGCTAGAGAATCAGGCACGTCTAACAGTAAGGGCACTGCAATGGATCAGAGAATACCTGACAGGGAGGCAACAATGAGTCATGGTACGAACGAGGTATCAAAGTGGGCGCCTGCGACAAGCGGGGTTCCACAGGGGTCAGTCCTAGGACCAGTGCTATTTTTGGTAAATGTGAATAACATAACGGAAGGGATAGACTCAGAAGTGTCCCTGTTTGCAGATGATGCGAAGTTAATGAGGAGAATTAAATCGGATAAGGATCAGGCAGAACTACAAAGAGACCTGGACAGGCTGGAAGCAGATGGCTCTTCGAATTTAACCCCGCCAAATGCAAAGTCATGAAGATCGGGGAAGGGCAAAGAAGACCGCAGACAGAGTATAGGCTAGGTGGCCAAAGACTGCAAACCTAACTCAAGAAAAAGGATCTTGGGGTGAGTATAATACAGAGCACATCTCTTGAGGCGCACATCAACCAGATAACTGCTGCAGCATATGGGAACCTGGCAATCTTGAGAATAGCGTTCCGATACGTACCTCAGTAAGGAATCGTTCAAGACTCTGTACACCATGTACGTCAGGTCCATACCGGAGTATGCAGCACCAGTTTGGAACCCACACCTGGTTAAGCACGTCAAGAAATTAGAGAAAGTGCAAAAGTTTGCAACAAGGATAGTTCCAGAGCTAAGGGAAATGTCCTACGAAGAAAGGTTAAGGGAAATCGGCCTGACGACACTGGAGGAAAGGAGGGTTAGGGGAGACATGATAACGACATACAAAATACTGCGAGAAATTGACAAGGTAGACAGACAGGATGTTCCAGAGATGGGACACAGAAACAAGGGGTCACAATTGGAAGTTGAGGACTCAGATGAGTCAAAGAGATGTTAGTAAGTATTTCTTTAGTTATAGAGTTGTCAGGAAGTGGAATAGTCTGGCAAGTGATATAGTGGAGGCAGGAACCATACATAGTTTTAAGACGAGGTATGATAAAACTCATGGAGCAGGGAGAGAGAGATGACCTAGTAGCGATCAGTGAAGAGGCGGGCCCAGGAGCTATGACTCGACCCCTGCAACCACAAATAAGTGAGTACACACACATAAAGATCCTTAAAAAAAAACTACAGAATTCTGACTACGTAAACAAAACATTGTAACTCCTAAGTAAAGAGGATCTTTATTACATATGTAAATATATAATAATTGGTTCAATGTAATCATAAAGTGCAATAGAAAATAATAATAAATTCTTGGTAACCATAAGTGTGCATGAATAGAGTGAAATAAATTTTTCAAGAGGCGAGTGAGGTTTATTCCAGAGTGTAATGACCGCTCTCAGTGTGTACCGAGGAGAGTTACATAGCATACGGTTGGTGCTGCATGAGGCATTGCGGTCCTTATAACCCATTGAAAAGATGGTCCTAAAATTATGTATTATATTTACGTACTGTTAGTGTTGTGTTGCTTGCATTATGGGTCTTGATCAAAGTATATTAAAACACAGTGGTGAATAATTTATTGAAATTATTGCTCTAGTTACTAGTAATGGTGGTAGTAATAGCAGTAGTATTAGTAGTAATAGCAGTAGTATTAGTAGTAATAGCAGTAGTATTAGTAGTAATAGCAGTAGTATTAGTAGTAATAGCAGTAGTATTAGTAATAGCAGTAGTATTAGTAGTAATAGCAGTAGTATTAGTAGTAATAGCAGTAGTATTAGTAGTAATAGCAGTAGTATTAGTAGTAATAGCAGTAGTATTAGTAGTAATAGCAGTAGTATTAGTAGTAATAGCAGTAGTATTATGTATAGAGTAAAGCATGATGTAGTAACAGTAGTATTAGTAGTAATAGCAGTAGTATTAGTAGTAATAGCAGTATTAGTAGTAATAGCAGTAGTATTAGTAATAGCAGTAGTATTAGTAGTAATAGCAGTAGTATAGTAATAGATAGTATTAGTAGTAAACAGTAGTATTAGTAGTAATAGCAGTAGATTAGTAGTAATAGCAGTAGTTATAGTAATAGCAGTAGTATTAGTAGTAATAGCAGTAGTATTAGTAGTAATAGCAGTAGTATTAGTAATAGCAGTAGTATTAGTAGTAATAGCAGTAGTATTAGTAGTAATAGCAGTATATAGTAATGAGTAGTATTAGTAGTATGCAGTAGTATTAGTAGTAATAGCAGTAGTATTAGTAATAGCAGTAGTATTAGTAGTAATAGCAGTATAGCAGTAGTATTAGTAGTAATAGCAGTAGTATTAGTAGTAATAGCAGTAGTATTAGTAGTAATAGCAGTAGCATTAAGTAATAGCAGTAGTATTAGTAGTAATAGCAGTAGTATTAGTAGTAAAGCAGTAGTATTAGTAGTAATGCAGCGATATAGTAATAGCAGTAGTATTAGTAGTAATAGCAGTAGTAAAGTAGTAACAGCAGTAGTATTAGTAGTAATAGCAGTAGTATTAGTAGTAATAGCAAGAGCTAGTATTAGTAGTATAGCAGTAGTATTAGTAGTAATAGCAGTAGTATTAGTAGTAATAGCAGTAGTATTAGTAATAGCAGTAGTATTAGTAGTAATAGCAGTAGTATTAGTAGTAATAGCAGTAGTATTAGAGTAATAGCAGTAGTATAGAGTACATGTATTAGTAGTAATAGCAGTAGATTAGTAGTAATAGCAGTAGTATAGATACAGTAGTATTAGTAGTAATAGCAGTAGCATTAGTAATAGTAGTAGTATTAGTAGTAATAGCAGTAGTATTAGTAGTAATAGCAGTAGTATTAGTAATAGCAGTAGTATTAGTAGTAATAGCAGTAGTATTAGTAGTAATAGCAGTAGTATTAGTAGTAATAGCAGTAGTATTAGTAGTAATAGCAGTAGTATTAGTAGTAATAGCAGTAGTATTAGTAGTAATAGCAGTAGTATTAGTAGTAATAGCAGTAGTATTAGTAGTAATAGCAGTAGTATTAGTAGTAATAGCAGTAGTATTAGTAGTAATAGCAGTAGTATTAGTAGTAATAGCAGTAGTATTAGTAGTAATAGCAGTAGTATTAGTAGTAATAGCAGTAGTATTAGTAGAATACAGTAGTATTAGTAGTAATACAGTAGCTATTAGTAGTAATAGCAGTAGTATTAGTAGTATAGCAGTAGTATTAGTAGTAATAGCAGTAGTATTAGTAGTAATAGCAGTAGTATTAGTAGTAATAGCAGTAGATTATAGTAATACAGTAGTATATAGTATAGCAGTATATATAGTAATAGTAGTATTAGTAGTAATAGCAGTAGTATTAGTAGTAATAGCAGTAGTATAGTAGTAAAGCAGTAGTATTAGTAGTAATAGCAGTAGTATTAGTAGTAATAGCAGTAGTATTAGTAGTAATAGCAGTAGTATTAGTAGTAATAGCAGTAGCATTAGTAGTAATAGCAGTAGTATTAGTAGTAATAACAGTAGCATTAGTAGTAATGACAGTAGTATTAGTAGTAATAGCAGTAGTATTAGTAGTAATAGCAGTAGTATTAGTAGTAATAGCAGTATTAGTAGTAATAGCAGTAGTAGTAATAATAATAGTAGTAGTAATAATAGTGGTTGAATCAGCAATAATGAAAATAAAAAATCTTATTTGGGTGGTATAGGACTTCTTCGTCTGGTTCTATAATAGACGCCTGTCTGATAGGCTTGTCCCTTGACGCCTCTTACCTTTCTCGAGACCTGCTTGGCATTTGTCGGTGGGGGAGGAGAAGGGAGCGGAGGGATGGTGAGTAAATGGAAGGGAATGTAAGGAGAGAGACGAGAAAGGGAGACGAGACTCGATCTTGTGCAGTAGAGGATTGAGCCTCTAACCACGAGCCTCCCTCCCAATTACCTCTCATATAATCACATAGCAATCCCTCCCCGCCCATTCCTTTAACACCTAATTTCCTCTCATTCATTAATCATCCCATTTTAACCCTCAACTCCCTCCCATACAGCATCCCATTTTTAACTTCGTGCCAAGTCTTTCATCTCCGTAAACTCGCCCGTTAATATCCTCGTCCCCTCCCCTTATTCCTTCCATAACGCCTCCCATTAACCCTTCTCTCCTCATTTCGTCTCTTCCTAACCCATTCATCCCTTCCTCCAGTGTTCGTATCATTTCCTCCCTCTCCTCTCAATTTATTCCTCCTCCCGACGGAGTAGAAGAGTGCATCATCAAATACTAAGAGCGGGGGACGGGGGTAGCAAGAGTCTAGAGTGAGCTGACGCGACATTCTCCTGTGAATCAGCGAGGGCTGGACCTGTCTCGAGTCCACTCATTCATGACAATTTAACTACCCAAGGTAAAGTTTACTGTCTTGCACACAAATATATTTTTCTATTTTTTTTTAAATTCTCGCGTGATATGTGCTATTTCATTATTCTTCAGTGCACGAGGCGTCCTGAGCATTTAATATTAGTGAAGATCTGAATTTGGATTACAAGAGAAAAGCAGAGTGTTCAGTACAGGATTTAATGTAAGCACAGTAGTGGGAAATACAGCAGTAGGTAGAGAAAATATAAAGGAATAAGGCAGTGTACAAGTAAAATACATGGAGAAGATACACATAGCTCGCTGACACGTTCTCGTGTACACATTGCTGGCAGTGGTGTCCTCGTGTTTCTTAGGTGGCAGTAGTGTTTTCGTGTTCACTTAACTGGCAGTGGTATCCTCGTGTTCACTTAACTAGCAGTGGTGTCCTCGTGTTCACTTAGCTGGCAGTGGTATCCTAATGTTCACTTAGCTGGCAGAGACGTCATCGTGTTCACTTAGCTGGCAGTGGTATCCTCGTGTTCACTTAGCTGGCAATAGTGTCCTCGTGTTCACTTAGCAGGCAGTGGTGTCCTCGTGTTCACATACCTGCATGAATTGTCCTCTTGTGAGGCTGAGTGGGTGAGAGAGGTAACATACCAGCAGATCAGGAACAAAGTGACCTTTTCTAAAGCCATATTGACAGTAATAAAGAAGAGAATTTTAGTCGAAAAACTCTGCCATCTGTCGTGAGATTATTGTCTCAAGAATCTTGCCAGTGATTGACAGGAGTGACTCTGATCTGTAGATGCTTTTTGCTCAGTTCTTATTTTTTATGAACAAGGACTACGTTTGCCTCTTTCCACAGGTAGGTAGTGCTGATAGATAGAAGTTAGAGGTGCTGCTAGCTGGTCAGCACATCTACTCAGCAATCTTGGGCTCAACTTATCTGGGCTCACAACCTTTCTTGGTCCAAGGATGGGAAAGATACACTGCATCCTGCGTTATTGTCACCTCTGACAATTTTGACATAGTTTTTTGTGGCTAGCAAATGGAGGTTCTCTTCCTGGATCAGGAACTTGCATCTTGGCAGCAAAATGTTCAGCAGTTCTCTTTCTCCTGACTCCTAGTAGAGGTGGTCCCATCCTGCCGATTTAGAGGTGTAATACTTTGATCGGGTGAATAACCTTGTCGGTTCTTGACCAAGGACCACCAGGTTTTGGAACCTACATTTCTTTTCGTGTCAGCCTCCCATCTAGAAATGGCTCACTTTTGTACTTCTTCCATTTGACAGCACGCTTGCCTGTGCTGGTTCCTATTATAGTACACTTACCAGTAGCGGCCTTCCCCTCCCCTTTGTCCCTCTCTCCTAATGAAATCTGTAATCACAACACTCAATTTTAACATGGTTAATAGCACTTATCCTTTGCCTCCATCTGGCTGCCTTCAACGTTCACCTAGCGAGTAAACTGTCCCCTTCACGTATACGTCACATACACGCTGTGCGCTACAAACTCTCTTCATTTGACGTTGTATATTTCCGAATGCCGTAGCCAAATCTGTACTTAAAAGATGCTGAACAGCTGTCATGTCTTTATTCTTATTTTCATATTCTGATACTCAGGAAAGTGAAATATGAGTCGTGCATTGAGTATACGTAGCAATAATATGTAGTAAATTATCTTGGTTACGTCAAAATTATCTTCTCTGACTCTCCGGTTGCTGTTCATCGCTGATTATTAGGGATCATATGTTTTATAATTAAGGGTGATCACCCTCTAGCATTTCGGGTGACTGTCCTTTATAGTATCATTAGGATAAAGCGTGCGATATCCTATACCTTACATCCTTCCTTCACTACCGAAATATTATTCCAGGTTATTTTAAATTTGTGTGAGCGCACTGGCCTCTTGCTAGAAAAAATATATTATATCTTACAGTGGTCGTGGCTCTTGTCCACGCCAGTCTTGTATTAAAGTGTGATGCTCTTGTTTTAGGCTGCCCCCTCCCCCCCTCACTCTATCTCTCTCCTAGCCCCTACCTACCTGCCTCTCTCTCTCAACCTCGCTCTCTTTCCTCTTCCTGTCAGCGTTCTAGTATTGGCCCCTTCCCTCGCAATCTCTTACACTTTATTCTCTTTGCCCCCATAGTTAACACCTCGGCGTATTCCTTTCATCTGCTACCAATATTGCTTTCAAACTGGGAGTTTCTCTTTCATCTTACTCCCCTTCTTCTTGCCCACTATATTTTGGGCGTTTCATCAGCTGCTCGGTGTTAATCAAACTTCTGTTTGTAATTCTCTCTCTCTCTCTCTCTCTCTCTCTCTCTCTCTCTCTCTCTCTCTCTCTCTCTCTCTCTCTCTCTCTCTTTTCTATTCCTCATCTCTCATCTCTCTCTCTCTCTTTCTCTCTCTCTTCTTCTCTCTCTCTCTCTCTCTCTCTCTCTCTCAGGCGATATCACAATATGCAGAACAACCACTGTGAAAAATAGTGAAATTCCAAGCGCTTTCGTGACTTCTCACATTATCAAGGAATTATAAAAACTAAAGGTTAACAGGAAGGTATATAAGGACGAGACTACACCTCACTGCCACCCGACAACAACACCTGACTTTTTATGATGATGTAGGTAGGCAGTCAGTGGTCCGTAAAACACAGCTTATATTCTACCCAAAAATTTATCTAATGTACCTTAAATTCTTCCCAAATTTTATTAATTGTAAATGAATCCAATTTATATAAACCAAAAGAAATATTCATATTTTCAAAATTGCTTTTTATGAAACATGATTCTAATATATTCGTGTCAACCATGGCCTTGTTTCATACAACTTTCTCCTCCTTTCGAAAATCAATGGGATGGTTAAAATCTCACACATGAATAAACAGAGCATTAGAATCTTGTCCACTTCTAATGCTATATTTATGTTGTTTTAACCTATTTGACAAGGAATCTTATAGGCACATCCTTCAACATTTTGGGGGAAATTTTTTATCAAAATTTCTTTTTAACTGAGTCAAGATTTTTAAATACAACTTTGATATTAAAATTCTTAAGAAGAAAAGGCATATCAACCAAGTTTTCATGGTAAGGGAGAACCAACATATTTTTAGATGGTTGGTTGTTCCTTTTTGGATTGTAAAAAGTATTTCTAGCCATTTTAAAGGATTTATCAATTAAGTTTCTTGGGTATTTTAGATCATTAGCTATTTCATAAATTTTGGAGATTTCTTCATCTAAGAATTCTGGACTACAAATACCTAAAGCTCTCAAAAACACTGATGAGAATACCGACAGTTTAACTCTATTTTGATGTGAAGAATAATATTGTACAGAGGAACAGTTATTTGTAAGTTTTCTGTAAATATTAAATTTAAAATAATTGTTACCCTTAATAATTAAAACATCTAGGAAAGGCAATGAGTTAGTTACTTCGAACTCAGCAGTAAAATTTATAGAATGAGCTATTTAATTTAACAAGTAAATGGTTTATATCTACATTATATCCTTCCTAATAGAGCTAAGTGGTATAGATATGTTGATATCTTGTGTCTTATGCCTAAGATATCAACATATCTATACCACTTAGCTCTATTAGGAAGGATTGTGTTAAGCAATCTTGTTTCGCAAAACTCCATGTATAAATTACTAAGAACAGGTTAAAGAGGATTTCCCATTGCCATACCAAACTTCTGAGTGTAAAGCTCATCATTAAATACAAATTTTGCATCAACAATACAAAGTTTAATGATAGTAGGAACTGGCAATGATAAATCGTAATTAACAAGTTCTTCAGATAAGAAACTTAGAAAATCATCAACTAGAACTTTTGTAAACAAGGAAGTAACATCAAGCAACAGATAAGAGAGGAAATTCTCTGAAGTAATTCAGAAGCATGGCATGAGCCGGAGCTGATCGATTGCTTGAGCAATCGATCGTTGTTCGTCATGGGGTATAATAGCTGCTGTCAGGCTTTGCACGACTTTTGGACAATTGTTCTTTACCAGGCAGGCCCATAAATTTGTGGGCCTGTCTGGTACTTTTTGCACACGTCTTCCTACTCCCACTGCATTCTTCGCTTCCCGTTTTCTAGTTTTGACCAGTCATATGCTCCAGCTAAGTGGCGTTGGTGTCTGCTGACTTCTCATTGGTCGAGAAACAAAAATGTAAACACTTTGTACTTGGCACCGTCCACAGCAATTTTTCTACTCATATTATGCTCATATTTTGTCGAATTTCACCAATCTATAATGTCAGTAAGTATATGCTTTTGTGTGTAGTGCATAAATGAATGGTTTAGACATATTTTGATATATAGCTAAAGTCAGTATGTAGCATAATACGACTTCACCATGCAATTCAAAAAGCTACAAAAAGGCCAACAAATTTATTGGCGTGCCCCTTAAGGGTAAAAATAATTTCAATAAATAAATATTTATATTTCATAATGCATATATGAATTCAATAGTAGTTTAGATGTGTACAGAATGTTTTTATCGTCCTTCCAGAAGAATAAAGACTTGTTGTATGATGCTGCCTCCCAGAAGATGTCCAAATATATCTGTGTTTTGAGAAGAGTGACATATAAGCAGAGCCTTCTGACCTGGAATTGCTTGACAGCGCTGATGAGTACTTGCCACCAAATGCACATATGCCAAGTGATTATGAAGAAGAAGTTAGACCAGCCAAACAGTGGAGTAGCCAAGAAAGAGATGCATCAGAATCGAGGAATACCCTGAGGAAGACCTACATGATGAACTTTCTCTTCAAACTGAGACACTCTGGCAGCAGAATGACATCCCTAATGACCACTTTGCATGCATATACATGCCACTGAAGCTTTTCAGGTTTGATATCTGTCACCCCTAAGATCAGAAGCACAAAATTTAGATACAGCAGCATAAGAACAACTCCATTCTTCACCAAGTATACTTACGTGCTTCTAGTGTTGACAGTGAAGATCGCGATTTTTCAAGATTGAAAAATACCGTCTGCAGTGCAGTACTGTTGCAAAATGTGACATCTGATTGCTAAGATATCTCCAGAGAATACTAGGTCAACTTATTAATACCCCTCTAGCATCTAGTCTTTTTCTGGTTTCGTAACAGTTTATCAAGAGTGTATTATGTGGCTTCTCAATGGCGCTTTTTGGATTGCAGCCGAATGAATACAAACCAACTAAATAAAAGTTGAGATCTTTAATAACAAAGGTATCTAGGTGATAATTACAGTTAATGTAACTTGAATAATTAAGAAGATTAGCTCGTACCCAGCTCTTGGAGTATAACTTAGTATACTTATACATAATAGTTATTCTGTACATATAATCATATGGTGCTATGAGGACATTTGTTAAGATACTGTACTTCTCTTAATATGTATCGTCTGGTACGTTGATATGATATGTACTTATAAATACAAGAGTAATGGTGTGTAAGTGTGAGTGTTTGTGAAAGTGCTCGCTATATGCTCGGATTGACTCGACTTAGAATGACCTAGAATGTGAATGACAACAACAAATCCCCTAATAAGCTATCTTCTGGATCATCGAAGCAACCAAACAGTTTCTAAGAACAATAAGATGACCCATTCGCCAAACATCAGTGATGCTGGAAGCAGCAGTGATGCTGGAAGCAGCAGTGATGCTGGAAGCAGCAGTGATGCTGGAAGCAGCAGTGATGCTGGAAGCAGCAGTGATGCTGGAAGCAGCAGTGATGCTGGAAACAGCAATGATGCTGGAAACAGCAATGATGCTGGAAACAGCAGTGATGCTGGAAGCTGCAGTGATGCTGGAAGCTGCAGTGAAGAGCCCAGTGTCAAGCAAGGAATCGAGGAGACCAAAAACGACCCTAACTGTGGACCTTCAGTTGATCCTCCTGAATAGGCTTAACTTCCTTATTACTAAGTCTAAATAACAAGATTATATTAATGTTGGTAGAATTACAGACAATATGTTGGGTTAAAGGACACAAGTGCAACTAATGTGACATTTTATTGTAGCAACGTTTCGCTCTCCAGGAGCTTTATCAAGCCTTTCAAACAATACATGGACACAGACGGTATATATAGGCTTAGAGTGAGGTGTAATACTAATGGCAGTAGTAGCAATAGCGGACCCCTACCAGGTTTATACAGTAAGATTGACAGGTTTGTTGGGTTTCAAGCCTATCGACAGAGCAAACGTCATTAAACTGCATTTCATTCGTTCACCACCATCCAGGAACACTTTAATTCACGAAATAAGGAATAAAGCTCTCGTATACACTTCTCGGTGTACCTACTGTACAGCACCTCATTCTCCAAGTCAGTGGGTGAACGGGAAGGACCATCCAACAGAGAAGTGCAGGACCAATTCTGGAGAGAACTTGTACAGTGTACAGAGTTTTGTTGACATTGATATCTAATAAATTCGAGACGTGTCTTAACATTTTATTTTAATTGGCTTGACGGCTCGCAGAGTCCACATCATTCTTCATAGTGCAAACCACGGTTCGGGTGGGGTTAGAACTCACGGCGAGACTCACTTTCCAGGGGTTCTAACTCCTCCTATACCGATGTCTGTTTGCAATCGAGTTTTTTGTATTTCGTGAGTCAGGGTGCAAAGTCAAATTATATTCCCAATCAGTCAACGTCATTGCAGAGATCCAAGTCACCCTACGTAGGATGTTAATCATCCGCATTGTACAGTCGAACTTCACAAGAGGATTGCACTCTGCATCATTGCAGAATCCAAGTTCACCTTAGGGTATCAGTCAACATCATTGCCGAAGAGTAAATATCATCACTCCAATCTAACATAATCTTCATGTGTACGTTAATCACACACGAGTAAACATTTAAAATAGGATATATATATATATATATATATATATATATATATATATATATATATATATATATATATATCAAGACAACCACTATGAAAAATAGAAGAATTCAAGGCTTTCGTGACTACTCACATAGTTCCTTGATAATGTGAGTAGTCACGAAAGCCTTGAATTCTTCTATTTTTCATAGTGGTTGTCTTGCATATTTTGATATCACCTGTTTACTGTGATCTTTTTGCATATATATATATATATATATATATATATATATATATATATATATATATATATATATATATATATATAATATTACATTATAGGATGATTAACACCTCTGGTAAAATTGTGGGACCATAGCCTCGGAGAAGTGGATAAAAGGCTTCAAGGAAGAATATTTGGATTTCTTCCTGATGCCATTTGAATATTCCACTTCTCCTACCACCCCATCTTTTAATTTTTTTTTTTTTACCAATAGGTATATTTTATTACATAATATGGTACAAAAGATTTGAGAGATACATTGTTGATATAAAGATGGCATATACAGTACACGAGGTGTGAGATACATGTGAGATACATATATATATATATATATATATATATATATATATATATATATATATATATAAGTGTACATTCTACCAGCTGTGATCCAGGAGAACTAATTAATCTTACCTTCACAGAAAATGGCATGGAAATTATACACTGAAATGTTACCTTTGTAATCGACTGATGAAGCCTGCTCAGCAGGCGAAACATTTCGGCGATAAGGATATCGAAATGTTGCTCATGTGTCTCCCTCCCTCTCTGTCTCTGTCTGTCTCTCTCTCTGTCTCTCTCTCTCTGTCTCTCCATCGCCCTCACGTAGGAGAGAGAAAAGTTTCTGACAACGTTTCTGTCCGATTTGGACTATTTACAAGTGAATTAGCGACTTGTAAATACCACAAGTAGGACCGAAACGTCGTCATAAGCTCTTTCTCTCACCTGTGTACAGGTTAATTGTGTATTCAAGTCACGGTATTGTGCCTCTTTGTTTCTACATAAAAATTAGTTAAATTAAACTAAAAGAACTGAAGACACAGCAAAAGACAAAATATCTTTAACCTAATGACTGTAAAGCAAAGATATCACAGTTATTTCAGAAATGGTTGACTATTATATTCCCGGTGGTTACAATCTTTATTTCTACCTGTACATGTACAAGGTATACAGACCATAGCTGACATCAATGACATACTACTATATAGAAAGCCCCTTGTTATGCAGAGCCGTTTGGGGCAAATTAGGTCAATTTTGTCCCCAGGATGCGACCCACACCAGTCAACTAACTCCCAGGTACCTATTTTACTGATGGGTGAACATGGACAGCAGGTGTGATAAGGAAACTCCTTCTAATGTTTCCACCCGTACCGGGGATCGACCCCCCGGACCTCAGTGTGTGAGACGAGTGCGCCATTTGGCACCATTTGACATGAAGCCTCGATAAATAAGGAATGAATTCTTGACTCTCCTTGGGCAAGAAACCTCGACCAAAAGAGGCAACCTGTTGACACCCAGTTGATGTGAAGCTTCGACCAATAAGGAACAGAATCTTGAATCCCAGTTGCCAAGAACACAAGTAACATTTGTCTACTGAAAGAAAATAGAATCAATTGAATATAAGGAGAGATGAGGTCAAGGTGGACTCCAGGCAGAATATTTTATAGCACTTTTATTCCCCTAATGTCAGAATGTCTTCTAACAGGCAGTGATTCATGAAGCATTCAATAGTTCCTCTTAAGAGCAGTGGGTCATGTTCCAGGTAGTGGTTCCTCTAACTAGTAATGATTCATCAGAGAGCAAGATTCCTTTAGCAGTTAGTTGATCTTCTAGTGTACTGGTTCCCACACTTTTTTCCAGGCTGCGGCCCTTCCCTTGGCTCCCAGGCCACAACCCTAATGCCCCACATACCCCCCTCCCCACACACATACATACATATACGAAAATTAAATACAACGACTATTCTAATAAGCGTATTTATTTCACAAATAAAAATTAACATAGTAAACCAATTTATTTAAGAATATGAAAGGGTAAATTTACATCTCCCCTGTAAACATACTGTCTTCACAATTTTAATGAGAGGGATGTGCTTGGTGCAGGGACATCAATTTCTCAACATCAACATCTAAGTAATCTTAGATCCCAACTTGGCGACTGCACTGAAGCCTAACTTTACTAAATATGTTGTTGGGAAGACAATAAAGTCTTGACTTTCTTCAACAGCTCAGTGTCATTTATGGTGTGAAATCAGTTCTTCCTCCACTATTCCTGTTTCCTCATTGCTGATATCTAGGAATGGATTGATCACCCAGTCTGGTATTTTAAGCAAAAGAGATCCTGAAATTTGTCAATGTCTCTGTTCAACTCATTTAAGTGTTCACAATACACTTGAAGGTCTGATGCTCTTCTTCTTCTCCACTTCAGAGAGGCTCGGAAGCTGGAAGATCTCACGAGGTTTGAATAACTGTGACTTGGACAGAAAAGTGAATTTTTTACGCCGACTTCGGACCATAAAATTAAATAAAACTATGCTTTAGTATATAACTATTAATTTTATTCTTTGTTAAGCATTTGTGTTACTTAAGTGTTCGTGACTTACATTTTGTCATATAGATTTTGTAAAACAAACGCTCCCTTGGTTCTGATGGCACAGTGCCACCCTCCTTCGGCCCGTTTTTTTTCATAACGCCCTTCTCCCCCCCCTGGACCTTTCTACTACCCCCAGGGGGAGAGGTACTGCCCACTTTGGTAATCACTGCTCTAGTTCTTCCACTAGGAGGCAGTATTTCGTCTAGCAGGTAGTATTTTTATTCTAACAGCTAGTGTAGCTTCTAGTTGGCAGGGTTATACCTCGCAAACAGTGGTTCTTTAGCGAGCAGCGCTCCTAGTAACAAGCTGTATTTCATCTAGCAGACAGTGTTTCATCCAACAAGTAGTGTTTCATCTAGCAGGTAGTGTTTCATCTAGCAAGCAGTGTTTCATCTAGCAGGAAGTGTTTCGTCGAGCAGGCAGTGTTTCATCTAGCAGACAGTGTTTCGTCTAGTAGGCAGTGTTTCGTCAAGCAGGCAGTGTTTCATCGAGCAGGCAGTGTTTCATCTAACAGGTATTATTTCATCTAGCGCGTAGTGTTTCATCTAGCAGGCAGTGTTTCATCTATTAGGCAGTGTTTCATCCAGCAGGCAGGGGATCCTCAATTATGCAGTGGTTCAAATAGCAGGTAGAGTATCCTCCAGCAGGTAGATGCTAAACTAGAAAGCAATGGTTTCCCTAGTAGAAAGTGGTTCACTGCCGAGTCAGTTAGATGAATCTTGTTAAAGCAACGCACAGTACACCATTCACTTCACCACTACCAACTCCACTTACAACACCAACTCCACTTACAACACCAACTCCACTTACAACACCAACTCCACTTACAACACCTACTCCACTCACAACACCTACAGTACAGCTATCATTACAAACAAAATCGTTGATAACTGGCAAATGTCTCTCTCATCAACAATGGAACTATTAAAGAGAGTTGGGAAGTGTAGAAAGACTCCTTAAATTGGAGTAATAGACACAGTAATGGTCAGACTGAGGCTGCAACACAGTAAGCCAGCAACACACAGCCACAGCAACAGCAACACCTGGCTCGCTGCAGTTGCAATGTCTTCGACATCACTGTGCAAGAACCATCTCCAGATATGGCCTTGCAACCATGAACATTCCCTTCACCACTGAAAACATTTTAGCGGGTGCAATCTTCCCATTACACATAAGCAGAATATAACTAAAGCCTTAACCTAGTACCTTCGCACTGCCAGTAAACTAGGTATTATATATATGCCATCCATAACACGGTATTTTCATCTGGAAGAGAGGAGTACTAAAACGTTGTTTCCCGTTAGCAACTGCAGTGACGATAGACATCACTGAACCAACACCACTGCAGTGACAACAGACATCACTGAACCAACACCACTGCAGTGACAACAGACATCACTGAACAAACACCACTGCAGTGACAACAGACATCACTGAACCAACACCACTGCAGTGACAACAGACATAACTGAACCAACACCACTGCAGTGACAACAGACATCACTGAACCAACACCACTGCAGTGACAACAGACATCACTGAACAAACACCACTGCAGTGACAACAGACATCACTGAACCAACACTACTACAGTGACAACAGACATTACTACTCGTACAGTCATCGGGAGGAGAAGAAAATTGTAAACAAACTGAAGATGCTTAGCGCAATAACCTTTTAAAATCTTCGTCTTAAGTACATGAAAATTCCCAAAAAAATTCACCATTGACATATATATAAAAGTTCTCAGTAATTTTCTGGGTCAGTGTGTACACACACAACCAAAAATATACTTATAACGTAAGCCAGACTTAGTACATGAATAACAAGAAGCTGCAGAACAAGGGTCCAAACAAAGAGAGAAATTAAAAATACGGGGAAGATGGGTGCAAGCGATCGAGGAATTATGGGAAAGAGGGAGTAGGAAGGGAAGACAGTACGAGGGTAAACCACGATGTTTAGGGAGAATGTGTGGGGAAGAGGAGACAGTTCGAGGGTTGGAGAGTGTGTGGGAGGGGAGACAGTAGAAGGGATAGGAAGAGAGTGGGAGAGGAGACAGATAGAGAGGTAGGTAAAATGTGCTGCAGTGGTCGAGTCTCAGCTCCTGGTCCTATGTGTGTGTGTGTAAGGAGAGAGTCAGTATGATGGATGGGGAGAAAGTAGAATGAGAGACAGAGTGAGGGAAGAGAGCAGGATGAGAGTATGAGGGATGAGGAGAGTGTGTGGGAGGGAGGACAGTACTAGGGAGGGGAGATAATCAGTACAAGGATTGGGGAGTGTGTGGTAGGGGAGATATTACTAGGGATAGGGAGAGAGGTGGGAGGAGAAAGAGAACACATGTTAGTGTATGTAAGAAGGTAGACAGTGCAAGGGTTGGGGAGAATATGAGGAGAGACAGAACAAAGTGCTGGGGGGAGAGAGAGAAGGAAGACAGTCTGAACGAGGGTTTGGGAGAGAAAGCAGGATGAGAGAGAATCAGAACTAAGGATGGAGACAGTACAAGGTTGGGGAGAGAATACTTGAGAGATGGGAAGAAAGGAGTGTGTATTGGGTTGACTGCTGAAGAGCTGGACAGAAAATTCCAACTTGCCCGGGTTATGCACCAGGTTATGGACCAGGTCATGGACCTGAGTCCTTGGAACACCCACCAGGCAGGTATACACATCATGTAGAGGAAGCCAGGACCAGATCTACGAGAGTTAGCTGTGAACTAAAGGTCACCCGAGGAATGAGGTTAGGTTAGGTATGTCAGGAAACAGAACAAGAGTTTCCTGACGCAGCTGGTGCATTTGGTCATCTGACCGAGGCCTTCCTCTGGCTTCCCGGTTCTCCATTTAAAAAATATCGTTGTTATTATAACCATTACAGCTTGAACGAGGTCGGACCAGGAGCGTAGGTGCTGAGCTGCGGCAAGCACAGACCTAACCCAAACGCACTGGAATTTTGGCTTGGCGAAGTACGAAGCTTGTTGACCCATTACCCCCTTACACATCACTCCCTTACCCATTACTCCCTTACCCATTATCCCCTTACCCATTACTCCCTTACCCATTATCCCCTTACCCATCACTCCCTTACCCATTATCCCCTTACCCATCACTCCCTTACCCATTATCCCTCCTCCCACCCCAGCCCAATCACCCCCTCCCACCCCAGCCCATTCACCCCATTAACCAGTGGAACAAGGCAAGACGAGAACAAAGGGGAGGATAATCCAAGTGGTCCAGAGGGAATAGAATGAGGGAACAGAGGAGTCAAGAGGATAACGAAACACTAGAAAGAAGATAAAGAGGGGGGAAAGTGAGAGAATGTAAGAGAAATAGGAAATAAAATAAAGAGAGCCAATAAAGTATACAGACGAGAAAGACAACTTTAACAATATATACTGATAATATTTTCATAATTAGCGATTGTGGTTGTTGTATCGTCCATAAAAGACGATAGCACTGTGGTTAAGATAGCAGACGATAGGACTTGTGGGGGAAAAAATCTAGAAGACGATAGGATTGGTGGACCTCGCCCACAGCTCCAGTGTGTATGTGTGTGTGAGGTGAACTCTGTAAATATGCGTATAAATTAGTAAAGTGGGTCTACGCATGTCAAAAAAAAGAGGGAATACCAGTGCTCTTTGAGGAGCAGTAAAACATAATGTTTATTGTAGTTTGGAGGGTTTAAACACAGCTGGGACTGGGAAACCTCCGTATGAGACGCACAGTTCCAAACAGTGAGATAAAACTAATAAAGTGTTGGAAAATGCGAGAAAATTCACTGATAAATCGTCTCAGAGGGGAAAACATTGGCCACTACGAGTCGCGGGGGCGTTGACCCCCGAAACCCTCTCTAGGTAAACTCCAGGTAAACTAGGCCTGAGTGTTTCCACTGTGTTTTTGGCTTATACTTATACAAACAATATAATATTTGCTTTGCATATATTCAATGTCTATAACCTAGGAACACGAACAAAATACCGTTTATCAACGGTCTCCCCACTGAGTCAAAGTAACACGCTACTTTGATAATGAAATATTGGTTCCTGGGTACATGCTCAGATAAGGAAGGGTTGATCTGTGTGTTAAGGAGTTGCTCATATGCACCGGGTTAATTAATACCAGTAATGATGAGGTCGAAACTCTGGTGCCTAAAATCTAAAATCTAAATCTAGTTATCTAGATGCATCTTCTGAGCAGTTCATGGAACAAACATTGAAAGCTGAGCCCCGTCTTGACCTACCAAACCCAGCCCCAAATATGCGGATGCTGGGAGACTTCTGTTTAAGACATTGTAATAACAGAAAGAATCTCAGGAGCTAGTCTAGATGTACAGTCTCACACAACTGAACTACCAAAACTCGCTGACAAAATTCGCCTTATGTCAGTAAATAGCAGAACCGACTAGACTAGAAAGTATCTTATGCATTATATTCACTAATAATGTAGACCTGGTTTGGAACATAGTAGTGTTGTAGACAGTAAAATTAGACCACTAAATAAAAGTGCAGACATGCATACCCATTGGTCATTATCAGCAAAACACACGTACCATGAGGGAATGTTTAACAAATTTAACTTTAAAACCAGGGCATCATCTGGGAGCTAATAAATCGTGAACTTGCTGAAATTCACTGGGAAGATAATATGATAAAAGATTATCTAAACCAGCAAATTGGGAGGATTAGCTCAGTGGCACTAGAAATATGCTTTAGTTACATAACGTAATGAAGAAGAAAGTGCAGGTTAAAAAGAGAGAGACGTGCCCTCTATAGGAGAAGACGATGAATAACAGAGCTTCTCAGAGGCGGTGGACTCTCTGAAGAACGTAAAGTAACCCAGGCTAGAGAACTGTAAAACACTGAGCTCAAAATGAGTACAGTGGACCCTCGGTTTTCGTTGAAAATTCTTTCCAGAATGCTGTTTGAGTGCCATTACCGAACGAATTTGTTCCCATAAGGATAAATGTAAATAAGATTAGTCATTTCAGACCCCCAAAAATACACTTACAAAAGCACTTACGAAAATACACTTACATAATTGTTCGAGTTTGGATATGAACGAAAACCGAGGGTCCACTGTACTGCATACAGAGTCCAGGAGAGGCAGAGGGAGCTAAAAGCCATAAGCAAAATTGAAAGAAATCCAAAATACTTCTTTTCATTTGCAAAATCTAGGACAATAGTAATATCTAGTATAGGATCTTTGATTATTGGCGATGGGTCATACCGTGACAACAACATAGAAATGAGAGGAATATTAAAGGATCCCAATGGAAATAAGTCACTCTGACTTTTTTGGGTTATCCTAGGTTCTCTACACATATGCTGCTATGTATGATAATCTATGTAACTGTATTTGTGTATACCTGAATAAACTTATTTACTAAAGTTCAAGAATGTCTCGGTATGCAGGAGCCATTAATTAATCGGCCTTGAGTGACGACTCAGAGACATGTATAAGACATAATCTTCCTAAACACTGATATAAACTTCAATTAACTACAAAGAAGCTATTAATGCATGTCCATGCTCTCTGGCCCAGGCCCAAACTCGCTTAACTAGATATTCACCAAGAATTACAAGAAATCCTGTAGCGTAGACACTACAGTCAACAGACAGTCACTACAAAAAAACCACTGACATTGCCCCACTCTACAAAGGTGGTAATAAAGGTAGTGACAAACTACAAACCAATAGTCCTAACATCTCACATTATCAAGATCTTTGAAAGGGATTTAAGAAGCAACATTACCAATCACATGGAATCGCAGCCGTTGCACAACCCTGGTCAAGAGGCCTTTTGCACTACTGGACCATTAAGACATGTTTTTGGTTGTAAATGTAATATACACTGACTTTCTAAAAGTCTTTGATAATTGCAAAACTAACAGGGAAGGTGGGTAGATGCATTTTTAATTTCCTCACACACATGACCCGAAGAGTAATACTAAACGGAGTGAAATCAGAGGCTGGCACGGTACTCGCCCCACTTTTCATTGTTTCTGTCTTCTACTTTTCCTCCCCGTGTTTTGGTCCTACCCCTTGAGGGCCTTCGTGGCTCCTTGTGGTCCCTTAGCTTTCTTGCAGTACTTCTTTTTCTTGTCCTTAGACCGACCCCACTTCTATTACTACTACGACTACCATTCCATTTCTACAACTGTTGCTACAACCATTACTAACGCCTCCCTTCACTCCCCTTTCTTTCTTGTTCCACATAACTACTCTCCCTACTTTATACTACCACTATTACTTCTACTTCTACTACTTCCACTTTCAGTCTTATTCCCGTCCTGGTCCCCCTCGTCTATATATAGAGTGGCTCCCTCTCTCTCTTGTGTCAGTTTAACTTTGTAAATGGTCCAAATCTGACCGAAACGTCGTCGTAAGCTCCTCTTTCTTGTGTACAGGTTATTTATGTATAGACAAAGACATCAGTCATAGCCCTGTATGATCCTTTGCAGACGATACTCGAATCTTTACGAAATTTGAATCCCTAATAGACAGAGCGAGTCTCCAAGCTGGTATAAACAAAGCCTTCCAGTGGACCGATGACAATATGATGTTCAGCCAGAAAAAATTCAATTATGGCATGGAAGAATGAACGAAATAAGAACAAGATCAGAGTGCAATGGTGGTGGGTGAAGAATGGTGGTGGGGGAGGAAGTAGAAAATCAGCTTGAATAGGTGATGTTGGTGTCATTGGTGGTTTTGATTTTGGTGGTGGTTAGAGGGGGTGGGGGTATACGTGGGGGATTGGGGTAGGATTGGTGGTTGTGGTAGAGGGAGAGGAGTGGTGAGGTGGTGGTGGTTAGAGTGGTGGTAGGGGGTGTTGTGGTGGTGGTAGGAGTGGTGGTGGGGGGTGGTGGTCGGCTGTGACCAGGTGTGTCGTAGCTGGACCATCCGTCTTAGCGTGACGTCTTCAATATGGGCAGCTCCCGGCGGGACCTGGGCTAACCACCGGCTCTTCGCTCTCACGGCCTCCAACACTTCGCTTTTTCCTCTCTTCTTCCCTAAGTGGCAGATAGAACAGTAATTTATGGCGAACCAGCTGATGCAGCAGCAGCAGCAGCAGCACCAGTTACCATGACACCTAAACAACCAACACTGCCACCATTATCACCACTGTCAGCACCACTGTCAGCAGCACTGTCAGCACCACTGTCAGCACCACTGTCAGCAGCACCAACACAGTCATAGAGTTGTCAGGAAGTGGAACAATCCGGAGAGTGACGTAGGGAGGCAGGATCCATACATAGCTTTAAAAAGAGGCACGATTACGCTCTCGGAGCAGGAAGAGTGGACCTAGTAGCGACCAGAGAAGAAAAGAGGACAGGAGCTGTGAATCGACCCTTGTAACCACAAATAAGTGAGTACAAGAAGCAATCTCGAAAGTGATCTAGCGACTGATGAAAACACTAAGCACATGAAAGTACATAGTAAAGACTGAGAGCAAAAGACTGTGTATACTTAATGCACACTTGGTCATGATAAACTAAAAACAAATTATTATTATTATTGATGTTCTTAAGACAATATTTTCATTAGTAAATATTAAGAGAAATGTGTCAGTGTGACGCTGTCTTGTTCTAAGTTCCCCCGAACTTCAAAGTTCTCGCTTTAGATTTCAGTGGATTACAGTCTACAGGTGCCAGTTCAAGTCATGTGGTTACATGATAGTTCAAAAAGACAGCTGGTAGTTCTGAACCTGGGAAATATTTAGAAGCAGCATTGGTTGTAAATGGTACGGTGATGCCAAGGGTATATAATAAAGGTCAGACATGGAAAAAAGAGATATTCTCAAGTTTTGAGGAAAAAACTGAAAACTCAATGGATAAAAAAATTGGATTATTATTTTTATTATAAAGGGGGAAGCGCTAAACCCGTAGGATTATACAGCGCCTGTGGGCGGATGGGAGAAGGTATTCAGGTTTAATTCAGGGAACTGGAGCACAGGTCCAATTCCCTAAGATCAAGAGCCCCTCGCCAGCATCAAGGAACCTTCAGGGACGCCTCATAATACCCTAAAACAAATATTAATAAAAAATAGTTCTTATACTGTTTACATCATACACAGGCCAATATTTTCTTAAAGGAAATATAATAAATGTCCTGAACTGTCCATGAGTGCCTTTTTCCATAGGTTGTCAGTATCACCCTGCCAATCCTCAGGGTGAAACACCCTGGAAAAATTACGCCAACAAGACTCTAACTGAAACATCACAGTATTAATTGCAGTGTATCCTATCCTGTTTCAACAGCTCTTCTGGATATTATATAGCTTTTGTTTATTTTATTACCCGTGAGCTGAATACCAATGTTATTTTGACGTAAATGGCATATTACTTTACACTGAAAAATAGGGATTTGTAATTCGTAATAGATATGTGACGAAACTGTAATGGAAGTCTTACGAATATTAAATAATGCTGAGATAAGATACGATAGAAGAGATAAAACTAGTGTAAAGAAAATGTGGATATAAAGTAAGGAAAGTGACGAGGTTAAAATACAGGCGATAAAGGTGGGGGGAAAAAGAAGAGATGGGAAAAGTGTTGAGAAGAGGAGATAGGAAGATAAGTGTTTGTGGGAGAGGAGTGAGCCTACCTCCCGCCTCCCATCCCCGAGGGCCAGCCAGGTGCGCCCTCCCATATTTTGTTACCAACACCCTGAAAGCCTGTCAAGGCTGACCAGCCCATCTTTAGCAGCACCGCCAGCCACTACGTCTAAGTCGCCACCACCACCACCACCAGCACCACCAGCACCACCACCACTACCACCAACATCACTGTCACCACCAGCACCACCACTACCACCACCACTGTCACCACCACCACCAGTACCACCACCATCACTGTCACCACCAGCACCACCACCAGCACCTCCACAGCACCTCCATAACACCTCCACAGCACCTCCATAACACCTCCACAGCACCTCCATAACACCTCCACAGCACCTCCACAGCAGATGCACACTAGTCTCTGGAGAGAATAAAGCCAAAAAAAATAAGGAAGACAAATAAATTAAGAAAAACTTGATTACCTAGTATATATGACAATGCTGGACAATACTGGACATTCGTAAGACAGAGAAACGGGGGCTGGAACTCCTTAAAAATGCATATTATGAAGGTTAAACGAGATGGGACGATGGGTAGGTTGGTTGGGGATTATCCCATCAGTTCCTTATATTAGCCTCATTTAGATTATGCTGCACAGTTTTGGTCACCGTATTACTGAATGGATATAAATGCTCTGGAAAACCTACGGAGGAGGATGACAAAGTTGATCTAATGTATCAGAAATCTTCCCTATGAGGATAGACTGAGGCCCTGAATCTGCACTCTCTAGAAAGGCGTAGAATTAGGGGAGATATGATTGAGGTGTATAAATAGAAAACAGGACTAAATCAAGGGGGTGTAAATAGCGTGCTGAAAATATCCAGCCAAGACAGGACTCGCAGCAATGGTTTTAAGTTGGAAAAGTTCAGATTCAGGAAGGATATAGGAAAGCACTGGTTTGGTAATAGAGTTGTGGATGAGTGGAACAAACTCCCGAGTACCGTCATAGAAGCTAAAACGTTGTGTAGTTTTAAAAATAGGTTAGATAAATACATGAGTGGGTGTGGGTGGGTGTGAGTTGACCTGACTAGCTTGTGCTACTAGGTCAGATGCCGTGCTCCTTCCTTAAGTGAACGTGACTGACCTGACTAGGTTAAGGCATTGGCCGATAGGAGAATTGGACCTGCCTCGCTTGGGCCAACAGACCTGCTGCAGTGTTCCTTCTTTCTTATGTTCTTATATATATATTTTGTATAACTAAATTCTGCTATGTATAGCATAGGTCAGTTTAAATTAATTTATTATTACTTAAAATCAGTGATATTTTTTTTCGCTATGTTCACATTGATTTCCACTGATTTATGGAAAAAAAAACTTTCATTCTGCTAATTCGGCAAAGAACACCATGGCCGAATAACCAAAATTTGCCGGTTCTGCTACGCATGTGTGTGTGTGTGTGTGTGTGTGTGTGTGTGTGTGTGTAAATACCAAGGAATCACATAAAGTGTTCTGATGTTTTTTTTTGCATCACCGCGATTGCCAACATAAATCTCAAGTCGTGGGATGATTGGTTGTTGAAAGTGTCCTGTGTCGGGGCGCCCCGGAGGTGGTATATTCGTCGTGTCCATCCCTGATAAGTTTGAGGTCACCCGATGTCTCGCCAGGGGTCACGGTGGTTAGGATAGTTGCTCTACGTTATCACCGCTGAATAAAACCCACATGAGTTTTCAACTGCTTCAAAATATAATAATAATTTGCTTTACATTATGCATTTTCTCATCAAACTTTATTAATATTTTCTCTGCTACCCAAGAAAATCTCTTACCCACGTCTTACAAGGAACTCCACTTGCAGATACACACAATAGCTGGTAAGATTTCACTTTCTATCGGAGAATAATGAAAAAATCTCAGACCAAGGTACGTATAAAGTATGTCAGCAAACTGGACAAGTCTTTCTTGACGCGGGAGCTTTTGGCCATCTGACCGAGGCCTTCCACTGGCTTACCGATCAACTAATCTCCTCTTTGCCTACTTGTGGGTTTCCTTCTACCTTTGACATGTGTTCTCGGTACTTTGATGCTCCTCCCTTTCCAATGTAATTTATTTTTCTCTCTGTATTTGCTTCAACTTTGATTTCTGTAGTTTTTGATTCGTCTTGTTTCACTCTATTATTGGTTATTGCAGAGTCCTCATCACAAACAACAGCTGGTGGAGGCAAGAAAAGGTCCAAGATGGATGAGGAGGAAGAAGAGAGAGTGGATAAAGAAGACGAAGAATGAGCAGAAGCTTCTCTCTCTCTGCTGCCTCTCTGCTGTCTCGTCGTAGCTGTGACAAAGTTATATGGTGCTCTTCTTCTTCGTCTCACCGTAAATCAGGGTCGAGTAGCCGTGAACCAGCTTGCCTACTCATTTGTTTGGATTACGGCAAGGGTACCAGCAGCAGCAGCAGCAGCAGCAGCAGTACTAGTAACAACAGCACTAGATAGAAGGATATATATATATATAGACTCGGTGTGTGTGTGCACGCACATATATGCTACGTTTTAGGGATTAGGTACCTTTAATGTGGAGTGTTTAGGAAGGCATGGAGCCTCGTGTAGTCGACAGATAGTGTTTAACCCACGATTGTTAACCTGGAGGAGGATATACTTCATCATGATTGTGTATGGTATTAATGGTGACCCCCTGAAGGCGGGAGGAAGTGTGTGCCATGGTCCTGGTCAAAGAATTTTGACTCCACGAAACCGAACTTCACCTCGCATGATTCCTGTCCAACATAATGATCCCTTCTTAAGACGATCAATGATTCTTAATGGTTTATCCCCTACTACTACTACTATTACTACTACTACTACTACTACTATTACTACTACTACTACTACTACTACTACTACTACTACTACTACTACTATTACTACTACACTACTATTACTTCTACTACTACTACTACTATTACTACTACTACTACTATTAACATACTACTACCACTACTACTACTACTACTATACTACTATCTACTACTACTATATACTACTACTACTACTACTACTACTACTATTACACTACTACTACTACTACTACTACTACTCACTACTATACTACTATACTACTATTCTATCTACTACTATCTTACTACTACTACTACTACTACTACTATACTACTATACTACTTACTCTACTATCTACTATCTACTACTACTACTACTATACTACTACTACTACTACTACATACTACACTACTACACTATTACACTACTACTACATACTACTTACTACCTACTCTACTTCACTCCTCTTCCCCTTCCTCTTTTCATTTCCTACCTCTTCTCCTCCTCTTCCCTTCCTCTCCTCACTTCCTCCTCTTCCTCCTCCTCTTCCTCTTCCCCTCTTCCCTCTTCTTCTCCTCCTCTTCCTCCTCCTCTTCCTCTCCTTCCTCTTCTTCTCCTCTTCCTCCTCCTCTCTTCACTTCACATTTTCTCCTCATACCTTTCCAGCCATATTTAAGCATGTCCACATAACCATCTGAAAGTCTCTTGTTACTCAGACACATTTCTCTCCCAGTCCTGCTCCCCACTTCCCAGTCCTGCTCCCCCACCTCCCATTCCTGCTCCCCCACCTCCCAGTCCTGCTCCCCCACCTCCCAGTTCTGCTCCCCCACCTCCCAGTCCTGCTCCCCCACCTCCCAGTCCTGCTCCCCCACCTCCCAGTCATGTTTTCACACCTCCCACGCCTGTTTTCACACCTGCTCCCGTTTTCACACCTCCCAGTCCTGTTTTCACACCTCCCCCTGTTTTCACACCTCCCACGCCTGTTTTCACACCTCCCAGTCCTGTTTTCACACCTCCCACGCCTGTTTTCACACCTCCCAGTCAGATTTTCACACCACCTCCCAGTCCTTTTTCCACCTCCCAGTCCTGTATGTCACCTCCCAGTCTGTTTTCCCCCCCAAGCCTGTTTTCCACTGCTCCTGACAGTCAGATTTCACACTCTCTTACCTCCAAGGATTCAGACTCCTTCTCTCTCCTTGATGCTCAATTTCACATAATCAAGTTATGAGTATTGCTGAAGTAGACTGGCTAATGAATCAAGAATTAGACTGCCTTCTCTTCTCCTTGATCTAATAATAATAATAATAATAATAATAATAATAATAATAATAATAATATTAATAATAATAATAATATAATAATAATAATAATAATATAATAATAATAATAATAATAATAATAATAATAATAATAATAATAATAATAATAATAATAATAATAATAATAATAATCAGTCCGTTTGTGAAGTGTCTGTGATACGTAAGATTCTCTTGTTTTCTTGTTTCTCTGATTCATGTAAGATTCTATGTCAGTTCCTTTGTAATCTCTCAACTGTTGTTGAAACCATACGTGCTGATTCCTCAGTGGCAGTGTTTACAGCTTACAACTAACGAACCCAAGTTCGATCTAGGGGCGGGTGGATAAGTTAGGCATGTTTTCTCATCTCTGATGCCTTTGTTAACCAAACAGTAAATAATTGACTGGTGTTATGCTGACGGTATCCTGGTGATGGCGGGGAAGGAGTAGCAGAAAGTGCAGGGTTTTGAGACGACCTGAGGCACGATATCAGTTCTTGTCCTTTAAATTTAGTGGTTTAAAACCTTAATGGAAGTTTACAATAGCTGAGGTGAAGGTCTCACACGATACTGCTTGACCTTTTACGATCACCACAATGTTTTTTTAAGGAACGTATGAAGAACATGTAACAAAAGAGGCTTCCACCTCACCCATTTTCAAACATTTCTGCCTAATTCTACCTATTTTCACCATTTCCACCAGTTTCAAACCATCTCCACTCGTGTAATTATCGACCCCGTCTTTAAGATACTCGGAAACAAGAACGTCTTTGCGTCACCATCTCATCAACAGGAGATGAGAGATGAAAGATGACGCATTCATCGGCATCCAGCAGCATCATCTCTGTGGCCCTGCTCATAGCCACATGCTCACAGTGCCACGGTAGATCAGTACTCTAGGCACACATCGCCTTCCGAAGAGTATTCATTCTCACACACACAAAATTTGTGTGTGTTTTTCGTTGGTTTAGAGAAGGACCTGCCTCGTATGGGCCAGTAGGTCTGCTGCAGTATTCCCCAGACGGAGGCACGAGCCTCCACTGACTTCACTGACACCCAAATATAATACTACTTTCCAGCGAGGGTGGGAAGTACACTTTGTAGGTGGGATGTGGAGCTGGAGTTCACAGGGTCATTCAAGGCGATGTCTGCACACGTCTGACTAGACAGCTGTTGAATGAATATAGGTGAATGAACTTTCCTTTTATGGGTAACCGTGCCATGATATTGATGTCAAGTGTGCTTAAAAAAAAATATTAATGTCAAGTGTTAAATAAAATATCATTGATGTCAGTGTTAAAATAATATGATTGATGTCAGAGAAAAGCCACTTGCTAAGGTGTGTAGAACGTATTAATATAAAGATAAAAGCATCAACGGAGGAGGAGAGGGGAAAAGGCAGACAAACTGAACGAGGGGAATAGAGGAAGTCAATGAGGGGAGAAAATGAGCAGGAGAGGGGGAGCAGCCAGTAAGGAAAAAGAGCTGATTGAGAGAGAGAGAGACAGAGAGAGAGAGAGAGAGAGAGAGAGAGAGAGAGAGAGAGAGAGAGAGAGAGAGAGAGAGAGAGAGAGAGAGAGAGAGAGAGAGAGAGAGAGAGTATTGGTGCGTATGAGTAAGTTACAATTTGTCAAAGGCGCTTATCGGTAAGATACTTGGTTTGTTTGGTGTGTATGTGTGTGTGTGTGTGTGTCGTGTGTGTGTGTGTATGCGTGTGCGTGTGCGTGTGCGTGTGCGTGTGCGTGCGTAGAGCATAGATCAGGTACTAAGAAGGATGTCATGGACTAAGACGGAAGCACTTCCTTAGCTTCGAGGAGGAAATTTATGTACCAGACCCTACCTCCTACCAGCACCTAGTACCTGCTACTTTGTACCTACTTCCCAGAACCTATTACTTGGTATCTACTGACAGGTATCTGCTACTAAGTGCCTACATCCTGGAACATACTGCCTGGTACCTATTACTTGGTACATGCTACCTGCTACGATCCCAGAAATTGAAGTGCTTGACTGTACTTATAAGTGCAGTGAAGGTTCTCTGTATATTCTCCCGACCTGCAGTTTCGTCTTCCTTGAAAGGGGCTGTTAGTGTACAGCAGTACTGAAGCCTAGAGAAAACAAATGATTTAAAAAGAAACATCATTGGCTTGACATCCCTTGTTTTGAAGGTTCTCATTATCCAAGTGGTTTGCGATCTTGCTTCTTAGACCACTTTCAAAGATTTTTATGACGTGGGACGTTAGTTCTATTGGTCAATAATTCTTTGCAGTTGTTTTTTGTCTCCATTGTGGAGTGGGGCTATATCCGTGTCTAGGCTCCCTCTCCATATTATACACAAGACATTCGATAGGGGTTTCTTGTAGTTCTTGATGAACACGGAGTTCCACGAGCCTTCAAACATTCCTAGTAATTGAGGTGTATTATTCTACTTATACATGCTGTTAAGGTCCTCTGTACATTCTCCAGATATGCAATTTAGCCTTCCTTGTTACTGTTGTGATCTTTGAAGGTGAGATCCTCTGACATTATCACTCCTAAGTCCTTCACATTAATTTTCCGTTCTATTATGTGGTTAGAATTCGTTTGATACTCCGTTCTAGCTTTTAATTCCTAAAGTTTTCCATAACGGAGTAGCTAGAAATATTTTCTGCGGCCTATTGGAAGACTTGATTTATATCCACTTGAAGATTTACAGTGTCCTCAGTAGATGATACTCTCATACAGATTCTAGTATTGTCTGTAAAGGAAGACACATTGCTACGGATGTGGAGAAAAGGATGGGGGCGAGTACTGTGCCTTGTGTAACACCACTTTCCCCTGACTTAACTCCGTTTACTATCTATCACTCTGTGTTCTATTTGTTAGAAAGATAAAAAACCATTTACCTGCTTGTCGAAGGCTTTTGCAAAGTCTGTGTATACTACATTTGCATACTGTTGTTCCCCAGTGCATCCAAGACTGTCATAATGGTGCAGTAGTTGAGAGGAGCGGCTTGCTCTGAACCAATGCTGCCCTAGGTTGTGCAATTTTTGGAATCCTTGCTTCCCAGAGCCCTTTTGAAGATTTTTATGATGTGGGACGTTAGAGCTATTGGTCTATAATTCTTCGCTGGTATTTTACTGCCATCTTTGTGGAGTGAGGTTATATCTAATGTTTTTTGGCGACTGTGGGATAACCCCTTTCTCAATGCTCTCTCTCTAACTAAGCACATGAAAGGGATTTCTTGTAGTTCTCAGTGCTCTCTAACTAAGCACATGGAAGGGGTTTCTTGTAGTACTTGAGGAACGCGTAGTTCCATGAGTTTGGGCTGGGTTCATTTTCCCTAAATATTTTGGACCAAACGAAATATTTAGGGAAAATGAACCATTTATTGAGTGATAATGAAACGTATAAACCACTCATTAAAAACCCCACTGACCAAGTCAACAGCCATTTTAATAAACACCTTAAAACGTTATTGAAGGGGAATGATGAATTAATTAAATATCTGTCGGCTAGGTCAGCAACTCTACCATATCTATATGGGTAATCAAGACCCATAAACCAGGGTACCCAGCCCGTCCTATTATTAGTTCAGTAGGCTCAGCAGCATGAAACCTATGTAAATGGCTGGTTAAACTTCTAACTCCCATGGTCGGTAAGATTTCAGACGCACATATTAAAAATAATGTTGACCTCACTGAAAGGCTCCAGAAATTAAATGTCCCTCATGACTTTACCATAGTGAGCTTTGATGTCACAGCTCTGGTCACCAAAGTCCCTGGCCCTGTACCTTGAAGAGGAACAAGAAAACGTCCCCATGACCTACCCATGAAAATAATTGAATTGATAAAAGTTTGTGTTACTGATTGCAAATTCGTGTTTGAAGGGAAATACTATGCTCGAAAACAAGGCATGGCAATGGGAAATCCTCTTAGCCCGTTACTCAGCAACCTGTATATGGAATTCTCTGAGACCAGACTTCTTAAAGACATTCTCCCAGATAAAGCTAGTTGGTTCAGATACGTAGATGATGTTCTTTGTCTATGGCCGAGAGATCACAACATTGATGAGTTCCTACCCAGACTCAATAGCTTAGTACCTTCCATTAAGTTCACTACAGAACATGAAATAAACAACACTTTGCCGTTCCTAGATGTTTTAATCCATAGTGTTGATGGAAAATTCAAATTTACAGTTTATAGGAAGTCCACCAATGTGACGTCATACATTCACTACTATTACAACCACGACACCAGGGTAAACAGGAGTGTGTTCCTCACAATGTTCTTGAGAGTCTTGCGCCTCTGCAGTCTAGAGTACCTAGAGGACGAAATCAACAAGATATTCAACATAACCACAAAACTGAGATATCCCAGGGATGTTGTGGAGAAGACAGTAATGTCAGCAAGAAAGACTTTCTACACGACTGAACCTAAGGAAGTGATGGCCAGGAAAAATGTACTAGTTTCACCATACAATGAGAACCTGGTTTGCTTGCGTGAGGCATTAAAAGAGATCAATATAAACCTTGCTTTCAAAAACACAGGAACTGTGAAACAAAGACTGATTAAAAACACACCCTCCAACAAACCCTCCAACACACCCTCCAACACACCCTCCAACAAAGTTGGTGGGGTTTACAAGGTCCCATGTACTCAGTGTCCTCTCTCATATATTGGTCAAACAGGTAAACTTCTGGAAACCAGAATAGCCCAGAATGGTCCCAAATCTGCACACTGCCATAACAACATACTGGAGTGAGAGATATAAGAGAAAGTGTAAAATAAACCCAGTGAGGAGCAGGGTGCGGTGGGCACAATACGGGAGCACTGTATTAACATCCGGGGTCCCAGACTATTCAACATCTTACCAGAAGATATCAGAAACACGGCTGGAACCAGTGTAGAAGCCTTCAAGAGGAAACTGGACAAGTATCTTCATCGGGTGCCAGATCAACCAGGCTGTGATGGATATGTGGGGCAGCGGGCCTCCAGCAGCAACAGCCTGGTTGACCAGGCAAGCACCAGACGAGCCTGGCCCATGGCCGGGCTCAGAGAGTAGATAAACTCTCGAAACAATTCAAAGGTATATCAAAGGTACCTGTTACCTGGTACTCGCTAGTTGGTACTAATTTCCTCCAGAAGTACATAGTATGCCACACTGGCTCCTACAGCATTGTCCCTGCTTCTGCTGCTGTCGCCGTGGTTAGTCAGCGTGTAAACAATGGAGATGAGCACTGGGAGACGTTTCGGTCCATTCTGGATTGACCGAAACGTAGCCTACTTGTCATATTCAGTCTTTGGGTTGCGAATCGTTCTACCCATTGTTCTAGCCACGGAACATTGTACCAGGCCATGATATTGTTCCAACCACAGTATTGTTCCAAACACAGTATTGTTCCAAACACAGTATTGTTCCAACCACAGTATTGTTCCAAACACAGTATTGTTCCAACCACAGTATTGTTCCAACCACAGTATTGTTCCAAACACAGTATTGTTCCAACCACAGTATTGTTCCAACCACAGTATTGTTCCAAACACAGTATTGTTCCATCCACAGTATTGTTCCAAACACAGTATTGTTCCAAACACAGTATTGTTCCAACAATGATATTGTTCCAAACACAGTATTGTTCCAACAATGATATTGTTCTACCAACGCTTTTGCCCCACCCACTTTATTGCTCCAACCACGGTATTGTCCCAAATCAGTATATTGTTCCAGTCACGGAATTGTTCCTGCCACTGGTATTGTTCCTTTTGTTTTATAGACGGATAATAAGAACAAGTGACATGCTATGCTACAGCTGTTATTGAATATTTACATAGACGGGAAAAACGGATAAGACACGAGTCTTGTGATGCTAAATTTCTGATGGTTAAACTAATTCGTTTTGAGACTCTCTGTCCGCGGGTTCGAACCCCACCCGTGGTATGGTTTGAGGGATTGAATTCTGAAACGGAGGGATGGGTGGAGGAACGTTGGAACGGGTGAGATGTGTCGTGGAGAAACGTTGGAACTATTCAACTGAGACATAGCGAAACATCGGAACAGGAGAAACGGTGGAATGAGAGAAATGCTGTAGATATGTGTGTGAGGACATTACAACCCATAATTTTTCGAAGGGTGGACCGGTAAGCCAGTGGAAGGCCTCGATCAGATGACCAAAAGCACAATCTGATGATCATCATTTAGCTAAGACCTGCGTCACGAAACATCCGGTTTCCTGACAAATCTTACCTAACCTAACTTCAGAAGGGAGAGTTTAAATCAACAATTAGAGATTTTCTGAAT
The DNA here is from genome assembly GCA_009830355.1 of Cherax destructor. Taxonomy (NCBI): domain Eukaryota; kingdom Metazoa; phylum Arthropoda; class Malacostraca; order Decapoda; family Parastacidae; genus Cherax; species Cherax destructor. The sequence goes on along the minus strand of WNWK01000925.1, from coordinate 25,022 downwards.
TTGTTGGAAGGTTAAGTTGAAATTAGTTGCAATGTTGATAAGATCGTTGGACATGAAGAAGACTTCGAGAAAGATAGAAATATGCATAGGGACATTATTATAAACCTGGATGACTCTTGACGCCTTGCAGTGGTGTTTGGTCAAGACGGCGCCTTGCAAATACTAGTAATCTAGGATCAGCAACATAACGTTAAAAACTCTGTTGCATAAAGCTTAATATGGAGAGTGCAAAACTCTGTAAATGCATGTTAACAACAGTGTATGCAGTGCTCTGCAACATATATTCTAGAATGGAGTGTGCAAGATTGAACAAATATATTAGTAAAATTTTTTTTTTTTTCCATTCCATGCCATGGAAAGTAAAGCACTTTTTTTGTGTGGTTGTTTGCGTGTGTGTGTGTGTGTGTGTGTGTGTGTGTGTGTGTGTGTGTGTGTGTGTATGTTGAGGTTGCGCTGTCAGTGATATCTTGACGATGAATAACACGACGCATGAATTTAATTAGTTAAGAAAATAATATTCCAATGAGCTCGGAAAGATTTGGAGAGCCTCAGCTTCCAGAGTAATGCAGAACAGACTTAGAGCTGAGAAAGCTTTATTCTGACATTTCACACTATGTAGAGCTTTTTAAAGTCACTGACTTGACATAGAGCGAAACATTGTCACATTAACACCTAAGATATTATTCAGTCACGCCATATGAATTCTAGAATTCACGTATGGAAATATCCAGTCATGTTACTTTTCCTAGAATTCACGCAAGAAAACAGTCACTTCTGCTGCATTAATCCTAGAATTCGCCCAAGAAAATATCCAGTCTTGCCACGTTAATCCCAGCAAAGTGTCAGTTACGTAGAGGCATTAGAACATACATAACAAAAATTCTCCTATTTCCGTTTAGGGAAGAAAAAAAAAATCACCATTTCAAGGCAGAAGACGAGAATCCATTATAATCAATGTTAAAAAACAAGAAACATCATCCATCTCGAGGCACCGAGGAGATATGACCCACCATCGTAAGATGTAACATGCGAAATCCCTTGCTAACCCCAAGGAGAAAAATCTTCGGGTCAAGAATGAATGAAAGTTAATGTATGAAAGTGAATGTATGAAAGTGAATGTATGAAAGTGAATGTATGAAAGTGAATGGATGTGAAGGTTAGCGATTATGGGTATACGAACAAGGTTTAGCAAGGCCAAAATAGCCAACTGGAGTGGGAGAATAGGTGTATGGGAACTCAGGATAAGGAACAGGGAGTAGAAGAGCTCGGGTTAGCCAACATGGTTAGTGAAAGGGGGTTAGCGAGACCGAACTAGCAAGCTAGAAAGGGTAAGCGATGCTGGGATAGGGATGCTGGGCTAGGGATGCTGGGCTAGGGATGCTGGGCTAGGGATGCTGGGTTAGCGAACAGGGAAATGCGAACAAAGGTAAGCACACAGGAACAAGCAAAAATGAGTAAATGAGTAAGTGAAACCGAATTACCGAACAAGGGTACACAAGCCAGGGTTAGCGAACATACGTAAAGAAGAGGGATTAGCTAGGCAGGGTTAGCAAAAAAGGGGTATGAGAGTTAGGATTAGCTATCTGGAGTGTGCAGGGAAGAGTTAGTAAACAAGGGTTTTGCGTAACCGTTTCAGGGAACAGTGGTAAGTAAGGGTCGAGTTAAAGAAGCTATCATTTGTTACCAGCGGCTGCCAAGACGCCGGAAATGGCATAAGGAGCAGAGCAAAACAGAGAATAAGACAACGACAGGAATGTGATGAATAGTCGCACAAACATCAGTTTTTATCTCCGTTAAGACGGAGGGCGTTGATGACGAAGCTCGTTGATGCAGGAGCTCGTTGATGGCCTTGTAGATAATATTTGGACCTGGATGATGACATTTGTGGAGGATGTCGAAGCTTGATGACAACTTCCGTAGCTGTTGATGCTCATTGATAGCCTCCTTTGAAGGATAGACCTCGTTGATGGATCCATAGTTAATGTAAGACCTCGTTGATGGATCCATAGTTAATGTAAGACCTCCTTGATGGTCTCCGTTGATGTTTGAACCTCGTTGATGGCCCCCTGTAGATATTTGGACGTAAATGAAGGCCTCAGTAGATGATGACTGAATCTTGGGTTCGATCCTCGGCTAGTCGCAGAATTATTGATTTCTTAAAAGCCACTAGTTCGTGGGTGAATTAATGTTTACTGCTCGTATTCTAAACGGGAGTAACATGAAATTAGTTCTGAGCTTAGCACAGACACGTATGGGCTTGCATCAGGAAACATGCCCAGTGCTACTGGGTACCTAATGCTTTTGTCTACATATATACATAAAAATCTTTCTCATATTAAGCAACTTTGTGTTTTTAGAACAGAGATAGTTCCTCGGGTAACTAGAATTTTGTAATCGTAAATTTCTAAAACACACACACACACAGGAGCTGTGAATCGACCCCTGCAACCACAACTAGGTGAGGACACACACAACAGTTGTTCTGATATATATACCTTGCAAGGTAATGGAGAAACTTATCAGGGGTAGAGTGGTTTCATGATAAGTATCATGCATGGGTTGAGAGAAAGGCAAATCTTATCTTGCTAACTTGTTGACCTTCTGTGACAAATTAACAGGTGTACAACAAGAGAGTTGAGCGGACTGTATTTTTTTCAGAATTCAGGAAGGCATTTGATGATTTCCCTTATAACAGGATGGGCCAAAAACCGGAGATTCGGGAAGGAATAACAGGAAGAGAACTCCGGCGGATCAAAGAATATCTTAGGGAAAGGAAGCAAGGAGTGACTGTCAGAAGAGAGACGTCAAAATGGGGCAGAGTAACCAGCGGGGTTCCACAAGGTCTTAGGACCAGTTCTATTCTTGGTTAATGTGAATAACATTCCAGAAGGGACTGATTCAGTTATATTCTTGCTACTGATGTAAAACTAATGAAAATAATAACAGACAAAGGCATGGAAAGCCTCCATAAAGATCTAGACAAATTGCAAGAGTGGTCATAATAGTTGCTTGCAATTTCGTAATGACTAGGGAAGGAGCAAGAAGTCCGGAAACGGAGTATAGACTAGGGAAACAGAGACTGGAGACTTCACTCAGAGGTGAGCTTAGTGCCCAGTATAAAGACAGAGGCTCACATCAGCAGAATGATGTCTGAAGCCAATGCTCATCAGGCGAATCTAAGAGTAGCATTCAGGAATCTCAACGAAGATTCATTTCGGCCCCTTTATACAGCATACGTTAGGCTCATCTCGGAGTACGCAGCACCAGTATGGAACCCGAACCTGAAGAATCAAGTTAGGAAACTTGAGAAACTTCAGAAGTATGCAACAAAGCTTGTTTCTGAGTTAAGGGACATGAACAACGAGAAGAAGAACCAAGAAGAACAGAAGAACCAAAAAGAACAGAATAACTAAGAAGAACAGAAGAACCAAAGAGCGGGGATAAAACATAACAAATAATCAGGAAAAGTAAACAGTAGACAGGGATAGGCTGTTTGAGAGGCGGAAAACGGTAACTTGGGGATGTTAACGTCACAAATGATTCACAGGGATGTTAGGAAGTATTTCTTCAGTCACAGAGTTGTCGGGAATTGGAATGACCTTGGTGAGGAAATGGTAGAGGCATGCTTTATACATAGTTTTAAGAGTAGGTATGGGCCACGAGGCTACAAGAGAGTATTGCAACCTCAAAGGAACCAGTAAATATTATGTATACATAATTTTTTCATATAATTTTATATTACTGTTTTCATTAGTAGCGAAAAAGAAAATTTCATGTTTTATATTACATAGGTAGGATGTAACAGCTATACTGCTCATTGTACTCGTTGTTGAAGAGTTTTGATTGGCTGCCAACACTTGCAAGCTACCTACCTGCTTGTTAAGCAGTTCGTGTCTGGTGCTATCTGATACAAGTCACCTGACGCTGGCCTTACTTTTCTATCTCTCTCTCTCGTTCTTCCTTGTTGAGGAAACATCTCGTGTGTCTTGTGTTATTTAGACTGTTTTTGGTAGAGTATGTATCCAACGGTGAGCCTGGACATACTTCTCATGACTCTGTGCAACTCTGTTCACAGAGCATTATTTAGATTTAATAATATTTGACGTTTTGAGAGTTTGTGTGTTGTGAAACAATATATAATATCTGGTCCTTAGTTAAACTCTCAACCTACGTTGTTCTGCCATCTACGCACTGTCGTAGTCGGGAAATTGGAATTGCCGTTTTGTACCTTCAGGGAGGATTTGCTGATGGTCTCCCCTGTTAGGGTCATTTTTGTCTCCTTGTTCCTTGCCTGACGCTGTGCTGTTCACTGCTGCATTGAACATTACTACTATTTGACGAATGGGCCGTCATATTCAAGCAATCTGTTTGATTGTCATGATAGTTGAGAAGTTAACTTATTCAGGGACTTGTTGACAGTCACATTCGATTCAATCCGAACACATAAACACACACTATTACTCTGTATTTATGAGTACATATCATCGTAATAACGTTGGAGACGGTACATATTAAGAGTAACATAGTATCTTATCAAATGTGCCCATATCACCATATGATCATATGTATAGAATATTAATGAAATGTAAGTATACTAAGTTATACTCCAAGGGTTGTGTAGGACCTTATCTCCTTAATTATTCAAATTACATTAACTGCAGTTATTACCACCTAGACACCTTTGTTATTAAAGATTTCAACTTTTATTTAGTTGGTTTGAATTCATCTCCTTACAATCCAAAAAACACTATTGAGAAGCCATATAATTTACAGGATAACTGGACCCGAATACACTCTTACAAACTGTTACAAAACCAGAAACAGGCTAGATACTAGCGGGGGGTCATTTAGTTGAGATTCTAGTAGATGTCGCAGGTACGATAGGGCCAACGAGGCTATAGAGTGAAGGAATCTGAAGAGTGGCAAGGTAAGAGGCAGGGCCAGCTGATAATCGACTCCTGCAACCACAAATAGGCGAGTACACACACACACACACACACACACACACACACACACACACACACACACACACACACACATACACACTCATCCTCCTAAACATTACCAACTCATTCTTCACTCTTACACTCTCCTACTTCCTAGATTTATCATGCTTCTCTTTTCCTTATGCTTTCGACTTTATTTGTCAGTAGTTGGAACCTCTCCCCTCCTTATTCTATATTACCCTGTCATATTCCCCCTCTCAGGTTATATCATCATTATCCTTCACACCTCTCTCTCTCTCTCTCTTCTCTTCATATTCTCTTCCACTTCCTACTTATTTGTGGGTAAAATAAGGAAAACTATGATTATTAACCAGATGGTTCTTGTTCCACTATGTAATTAAAAGTTATTTACATAAAGATGAGCACTAACATAGACACATACAAACCATCAGCAACTATGTAAACTATTAATATCAGTGACCTCTAGTGGACTGTAAAGTTTGACAATTGCCTAGAATCTATTCTAGAAACAGATGAACTATGATATATATCTTAATGCACTAGACCAGTCAATTTTTGAGTTTACCAGGAGGATAAATACTGTATCTACTATTCCATCCTTCTGACCAGTTTTTATATAGTATTGTATTATAACGCCTTAAGTTGTGCAGTAATAAAGATGTGGCTAAATACTCTTAATATTTCTACTTGGAGAGCATTTGTAATAAATGTTAACTAGACGGCATCTTTTAGAGACTGTTGTGAGGTTTTTAAACTGCTTCGACATATGGTAACTTAGTTATCTATCTTGGGGCACCGTCTTTATAGAGCTGGTGCCCCAAGATGATTAACTCACTACAGATGCTAAAATATGATGCCTTGTTCACATTTATTACAAATGTTCTCCAAGTAGGTATATTGAGTATTTGGCCAAATCTTTATTCCCATCATCTCATCCATCATTTAATTCAGCATCTTCCTCCTGGCCATCTTCATCTTAGACGTCAAGCTGTGTTCAGCTATCACCATGGGCTAGTTCTTTGTGTATGTCTTGATTTGATGAGTCAATACTCTGTTTCCTGGTTAAATTTCACATCCAAATGCACAATAACGATCCTAGGACTTCAGCAATGGCGCCCCCATCTACCTCGTCCTTACGCTCGCCATCTACCTCGTTATTACGCTCGCCATCTACCTCGTTATTACGCTCGCCATCTACCTCGTCCTGACGCTCCCCATCAGGGTACAATTTTTAAAAAAATTACCTTTAAATTTACAATTTAAACATTCCCAGTCCCTAACTATTAGGCTTATTAGTGACTATTCTCGCACTTTCTTTTTGATTAGCCTTTGTAATATTCATAATGAACTTATATGACTGTTTCCATTAGAAATTTAAATCTTTTAACAAGGTGTATGACCCACCTTATAGGTTTACAATATTCAATTAAACTGTAGGTTGATACAATTAACCTGTTATTATTCACACTTCCCTCTAACCCATTATTCAATTTATCCAAATTGAACACTTCAGTATAAACAGAGATTACTCAGTCATTAATAGAGTGCTTCCCGTTTTATACAAACCCTCCCTAAGCTAAGCTAATTCGTTTCTAATTTACGACAAATAATTATTAAATTAACGGGAAAATATGCAGAGTTGATGATGGGGGCCAACATGCTTACATGTCCATCATAGTCTGGTTGATCCAGCACTTGGAGGAGGAAAAATTGTCGAGTTTTCTCTTGAAGTCTTCAACACTTGTTTCGGAAGTGTATCTGGTATGTTCTGATACGATGCTAATAAGTGTGAGGCTGTGGATGTTAGTAGAAAATTCTGAACATTCTCCCATATCTCCCACTCCATGTTATGACTGTGTGTGTCGATTTGGGACCAGACCCTCAAGTATCTTCCTCGTATATGTTACCATATGGAAGAGATCACAAAAAAATGCGTGATTACAAATATGTAAAAAATACCACAGGAAAAAAGGAAGTAAAACCTTAGCACTTTCATGTTCTTACACACACATCCTCTGAAGATGTGTGTAAGCACATGAAAGCGCTCAGGCTTTATTTCCTATTTTCACTGTGGTATTTTTTCATATATATGTTTCTTCCATTCCAGCAAGTACATGTTTAGGTCTCAGAGGCTCTTCCAGGATTTAAATGTTCTATTGGCTATAAACAGTCTATAAATGATCTATGAATGTGTTCCAGCTCTGATATCTCTCCTGCTCTGAATGGAGCTGTCAGTGCTGAACAACACTATAAGCAAGATATTACCAGCGATTTGAATATTGTCACCATTCGCATGATTTCCCTTGTTTTGGAAGTTCTCATTATCCACACAGTCATTTTAAACGCCATCTTAAAGGACATTTGCCTTACTGTGTTCCTGGCACGAAAAATCAGCGGACATCATTACTCCCAGGTTCTTTACGTGTTCCTTCCATTCAGTTCGTGATCTTCTTGAGTTTCATATGCAGCATCCCTTTTGAGTTCTTCATTTTTCCATATCTAAGCAACTGGAAAACTTTCTTATATCTTTCTCCAATTTGTTTGTGCCAAGGGGATTTTAATGCTTATTTTGTTATCCGCAAGCGAAGATGGTAAACTGTGTCCGCTTTGAGGATAAGAAACATTAAAGGTGCAAAGACCGTGTCATGGGGCACTGAGCTTTTTACTTTATTAACGTTGGATTTTGCTCTATATATTACCACTCATTGAGGTCAATTTGTCAGAAAGCTGAATATCCATTCCCGTCATTGCGTGTGCACACACCCCATGATCGCGTCTGACAAACGCCTTCGTGAGGGACGTGTACACACACATGTGCGTTTTGTTTTTATTTCATTGCCTCCGTCATTCTGTCATAATGGTTTAGTAATTGTGACAAGTATGATCTTCCCGCTCTAAATCCATGCTGGTATGGGCTGTGCAGGCTTTTGTTGTTCTATAAAATTTGTAATGTGGGTTCTCATCACCCTTTCGAAGACTAATGTGCGATGTTAGGCCTACTAGTTTGTTATTTTTGGATATCGGTCTCCTGCCTCCTTTACGTGTAGATCTTAGCACTTTCTCTAGAAGATATTGAGTGCTCGTGCTAGTGATATTTTGTCTGTTTATAAAGAAAGAATTCCACGAATCCGATCCAGGTACTGCATGTAACACTCAAACAATGAAATTACGTGGCAGGCAATTTAACACGATGGGTAAATGCTTCACAAGCTGGGTTATGTAGCAATGCAATGGCTTTTCCCAAAAGTTGTTAGTGACCAAAATAGTTCGGTACTTCTATAATAAACTAGATAAAAACTTTGAATACTTGGGAATTTATTTGACGTAATTGACTTTAGGGAGTGATCACTATCCGGTCAACCTGGAGGACAATATTTAGAACTACAGAAACAGTAGTAGCCATGCCTCTCATCCCATATGGCTTACTATAACGTGTACGTGACCGTTTCTGCAAGACGGTCACCTACAAGATGTACGTGAATGCAAAACAACCACAGTGAAAAAAAATGAAGAAATTTCCTATAGATTTTCTGATTTTTCACATTATCACAGTTCCTTGATAATGTGAGAAATCACGAAAGCGTTTGGAAATTTTACTTATTTTTTGACAGTAGTGGTTTTGTATATTGTGATATCACCTGTTTACTGTCATCTTATACGTGAATGTATATTAACCTCACCGCTTGTATCATGTCAACAGTGACCAGAGGGGCCAGATGATAATGACCCTTCTACTTACTGGTTTTAAGGGGCACTATGTTCCCCCAATCTTCTAATAACATGTTCATTTTACCACTATAATCTACCTTGTCCATAATTACTATCGCATTTGCTTTATTTCGTAAGGTGAAGTCCAGGATCTTTTCTTAATTCATGGTATAACTTAACAAATCTTTGAGGTGTGAGTACAGCTCACACCTCTACAACAACAATTGTCATCAAAGATTTGTTAAGTTATACCATGAATTAAGGTAAGATCCTGGACTTCACCTTACGAAACAGACAAAGCAAATGCGATAGTAATTATGGATAAGGTAGATTATAGTGGAAAAATGAACATGTTATTAAAAACGGGGAAATTATGTGCCTCTTGAGTCAGTTATATGATAATAGTAGATCATTCTACATCGAGACAATAGTAAATAGTCCTTTTCTGCAAATAGGTTCGGTGAGGTCTGAAGAATCATCAGCTATCTGTTTTTCCGTCTTTCTCCTCTTCCTCCTCCACCACTATCTCCTCTCCCCCCATCCCCTTCTCTTCCGTCTCCTACAATCCATCCACCGTAGCTTCAACTGCAGGTGCCACCCCCACCCACTTCCGTCTTTGCAATGAATACACTTCTTTTGCCCCTCCCAAGAATTACATGTATTATTCACGTGCAATCATGCGGCCGTTCCGTCCTTGCCGGGCGGGCGGAAGGACGATTGCTGGGTTGGGGTAAGGAGGGGGTTGGTGGAGGGGGCGGAGAGGGGGGTTAGGAAGGTTTAAAAAATCAAGGAGGACAAAAACTGAGACCGCTATTGAAATTTCATTAACTGATACTCCACCTGCATCCTCCTCCTTCTGCAGCCTCCTCAATCTCTGCTTTCCCCTACTTCCTCTCGCCTTCCCCTCCTCCTCCTCCTCCATCCTTTCTGCTCCTTCCCTTCTACCTCTTTCTCCTACTCTTCTCCCCTTCTCCTCGTCTTCTTTCCTCCTCCTTGTTCTCTCCCCTCCTCGTCCTCTCTCCCCTTCTTTCTCCTCTATTCCCCTCCTCTCCCTCCTACATTCATTTTCCTCTTCCTCCTCTCATTCTTCCTTTCTCCTGCTAGCTGCTCTTCCTACCATCCTCTTTCTCCTTTTCCTTCTACCTTCCTCTTTCTACTCTTCATTCACTTTGTACTCTTCCTCCCCCCACTTCTCTCCTTCCTTCCACTCTTCATCCTCCTCCCACTCCTCTTCCTCCATCGCTTGATCAACCACTCCATAATTGAGGCCCCAAAGACCTGATCGTTGATTATAAGAGACGATGATGGAGAAAGATTCAGCTTAATGAATGTAATCTGGCGAGTTTTTTAATGCTGACAGTAAAAAGTATTTTTTTGTGAGTTTTTTATTATGTTACTATTGCCGTAGATAACTATTTTTTTGTAATGAAAAAGGTGTAACTAATATTATTTAGTGGTCTAGCACTTGGCTTTTAATACATTTATCACAGTAGTAATTTAACTAGTTATTTTCTAGTAGTTAGGATGTAACTATTGTTATAATAATAATAATAATAATAATAATAATAATAATAATAATAATAATAATAATAATAATAATAATAATACAACTTATATAGGTAGTTCTTGTATCGGTGAGAATGTATTTACTGTGATAGATTTAGTTTTTGCATACGTGAGGTTGTAACTAGGATTATATGTAGTTATTTGTAGGCCTGTTATTAATAAAGTTAGTTCTTCAATGTATTTTTTAGGGTGTAACTAACGTCTCCGGATTAGATTTTTTAGATTTTGCCACCTAAGTGGCTAGTTCTGGCCACAGACCGGGCCGCGGGGGCGTTGACCCCCGGAACTCTCTGCAGGTAAACTCCATCCTGTGGAGGGTAGCGCAAGAGCATATTGATACACAAGAGGCCTAGGAACAAGGCCCGAAAAGAATTTACAGGAGTATGTCTGATTTGTAACGCCGCTGGGAGTTTGTCGTTTTGGTAAGATTGTGGGCAGAATTATATGAGGGTTATCTACCGCAGAATCTGCGGCTGGTAGATCTTTAATAATTTAAACTGGAGAGAAAGAAACACCTGACAAGGGAAATTAAAAAAGACTTGTGGAGAATGTCACACTAAATATCTCGCCAGAGGAGCATATTAGCTGCTCATAATTCTGGCATACGCTGAGCTGGCACTATGAGTGTTATGCCAGTCGAGTAACATTTAGCACCAACGTAGAGATCAGACACGTACAGAGTAGAGGGGAATAAGCAACGAATGAACAACATGAAAAATAGATCTCATATCAATGGAATATCAAAGAAGCAAGAGAATTTTGTTTACTATATAAAATATATTTGCAAATATCGATAGGGTGGCCAAGGAAAGATTGTTTTTGGCATGAGTGCGTTCAGAACAAGACGGTAAGCTGGGAATCCAGACGAGTCACAGTAAGGTTAAGAAATTCCTCTCTATTAAAACAGGGATACAATTTTAATGAGGTGGTTATTGCTGTGGTTAAGGAAGCAGTTGGAATAACGTAGAAGGAAACTTCTGTATAATTTCTACAGCAGAGAGAAATAGTCCTATAGCCCTACCATAGTAAATATGGTAGGGTTATTTCTTTTGTGTTAGGCTACATATAGGGTTTCTTTATAAAGTTACATATGATGAGGTAATTTCTATAAAATGTTACATGTAGTGTTATTGCTTTTTATAAAGTTAGTCATTATATAGTCTTTACTTCGTAAAAGAAGGAATGATAGAGATGTTACCTAAGATAGTAACACTGATAGCGTTACTGCTTTATAAAGTTAGGCATGGTACGGTTATTGCGTATAAAGTTGGGTACCATGGGGATTATTTTTTGTAATGTTAGGAAAAATAGGATTATTCCTTTTTAAAATCTGGTATGTGTTTGTATTTATTTGTTCATTTGTTCTAGAGGTTAACATGTTATTCGTCAACAAAACACTTCATCCACTGACGTGTTGACGTGTGTGGTGAGCACAGTAATTCATCAATCCTCAAATTCATCAGTTTTACGTTCGTGATATAGATGCTTCTGCGTCATGTTGCAAGTGAGTAATCACTCAGTCATTTCGACTCTTTTATGTTGCGTGACTGAACTGGTAAGCCAGTGGAAGGTCTCGCTCAGATGGTCAAAAGCTCCAGTGGAGGGTCATATGACCAGAAACAATTGTCCTGTTTCCTGACAAATCTAACCTCACCTAACCTCTGTTTCAGGTTAAAAATCACTCAGTAATATCAACCCATAGACGCCTACTACCCTCGTAATGTTTACATTGTACTTGATATTAAGGGGAAGCATTCAGTTTCGTGTTTTCCAGTTCGATTCAATTTCTGAGGCAATTGCAGCTGCCGAACCCGGGAAGGAATACACGTCTTCCCGTTAATCTTACAGTCGATTCTATGTTCTTGTTATTCAACCCAGGCATTTTCACTTCTGTTGTGTGATATTTTAGTATTCAGCTTGTTATTGCCTGTACGATTTATTGTTTATTTGAGATTTATTCCACAGAGTTATGCATGAGGCTTCCAATGGATACTCCACTCCAGGTATTTAGGTTGAACAACACCATCGTACTGATTTTTAATGGGATTGTAACGCTATTTATGCGCTCGGTCATTGAAAAATGTAAATATCTCAAGGATTGTTGTTCCTACGGTGGCTATCATGACTTGATTGTTTTCCAATCTCACTTGCAAGTAAAAATGTATCACACTTTTTTCACTTGCAATTGAGATTGGATTTTTTTCTTGTAGAAAGTAAATGAGAAACTAGAAATAAGAGAACGGGTATTGCAGCAGTGTTGCAATACCCGGCACAAAACACTTCCAAGTTGCAAAATAGACACTAAGTCAGAATGGACATTTATACGGTGTCTAAATGATGTCCATTCTGCAATGCAACACATGAAGTTGTTGCATTACGATGTAGCAACGAATGCAAGTAATGCAAAGAGTTGGAGCAGAGCAAAGCTCTCATTAAGACCTGTCTTTGTATTAAGTACTGGGACCAAACTTTACACTTTCAAGTTCCAAACTTTACACTTAAAAGTTCACGGAGGAAGGGACGGGGAAACCTCAACCATTGTTCAGCCAACTCCTATAAACAGTTCCTGAAACAACACATGCAAAAAAAACAATAATTTTATGGTGAAATTGTTTATTTAGCAGCAGTGTTCTGCACTGTAGCATCAAAAATTAACAATTTTCTCTTGTTATAGGCCATGAATTACTTTGGCTGCAGCGATGAAGACCCCAAAACCACCTAGTGAATGAGGGGATAAGATATTTTTCATTAAGCACTACTGACTGAAACTTAAAAGCAGACAGTATTGGAAATACATCTAGTATAAACGTTACAGTCCAAATTTTAGAAAGCATTTAATATATAGAAGTAGATGAGTAAGCCGGGTAACAAGATACGTCACGGTCCGTATTGAGGCAGTTTTATGAGAAATACAAACTAGTAAGTTAATTTATTTACAGGTACACGTAAGTGCAATTATCATATATAGTAACATATGTGTAAATTTATCGAGGATAAACCAACACTACTTATAATTCAGTCTAAATAGTTTAGACGAGGATATAGGACAAAATAAAAATTAATTTAGTGATATGAACAATATCCAGGAAGAAAAAATTGTCATCATATATTATATTTAAATAAATTTTAAATAGTAAATAGTACTACAAGAAGTAAAAAATTTAAAACCCGTTATTCTCTATATAAAAGTCACAGAAAGGGATGGGGCCATACCAAAATTTTTACCCATACCGATAGCGATACTTCTGTATTTGTATTTTTAAAATTATAATGACTATATTCAATATATAAGGGAAAACTTATGTCACGATGAGTATTAAATGCTACAGGAAGCTTAAATATTTTTTTCTAACACTTCGGCCGTTTCCCACCGAGGCAGAGTGACCCGAGAAAAGAAGAAACACTTTCATCATCACTCACTCCATCACTGTCTTACCAGAAGCGTGCCGATGCTACAGTTAAAAACCTGCAACATATCTCCACCCCTCCTTCAGAGTGAGGCACTCTACTTCCCACCTCCACCCCTCCTTCAGAGTGCAGGCACTCTACTTCCCACCTCCACCCCTCCTTCAGAGTGCAGGCACTCTACTTCCCACCTCCACCCCTCCTTCAGAGTGCAGGCACTCTACTTCCCACCACCACCCCTCCTTCAGAGTGCAGGCACTCTACTTTCCACCTCCACCCCTCCTTCAGAGTGCAGGCACTCTACTTCCCACCTCCACCCCTCCTTCAAGTGCGGCACTGTCTTCCACCTCCACCCTCCTTCAGAGTGCAGACACTCTACTTCCCACCTCCACCCCTCCTTCAGAGTGCAGGCACCGTACTTCCCACCTCCACCCCTCCTTCAGAGTGCAGGCACTGTACTTCCCACCTCCACCCCTCCTTCAGAGTGCAGGTACTGTACTTCCCACCTCCACCCCTCCTTCAGAGTGCAGGCACTGTACTTCCCACCTCCACCTCTCCTTCAGAGTGCAGGCACTGTACTTCCCACCTCCACCCCTTCTTCAGAGTGCAGGCACTGTACTTCCCACCTCCACCCCTCCTTCAGTGTGCAGGCACTGTACTTCCCACCTCCACCCTCCTTCAGAGTGCAGGCACTCTACTTCCCACCTCCACCCTCCTTCAGAGTGCAGGCACTGTACTTCCCACCTCCACCCTCCTTCAGAGTGCAGGCACTGTCTTCCCACCTCCACCCATCCTTCAGAGTGCAGGCACTGTACTTTCCACCTCCACCCTCCTTCAGATTGCAGGCACTCTACTTTCCACCTCCACCCCTTTTTCAGAGTGCAGGCACTGTTTTCCCACCTCCACCCCTTCTTCAGAGTGCAGGCACTGTCTTCCCACCTCCACCCCTCCTTCAGAGTGCAGGCACTGTACCTCCCACCTCCACCCTCCTTCAGAGTGCAGGCACTGTACTTCCCACCTCCACCCTCCTTCAGAGTGCAGGCACTGTACCTCCCCTCACCTCCAGAGTGCAGGACTGTCATTCCCACTCACTCCTTCAGGGCAGGCACTGTACTTCACCTCAAACCTCTTCGAGAGTGAGACACTCTCTTCCCCTCCACCCTCCTTCAGAGTGCAGGCACGTACTTCCCACCTCCACTCCTTCAGAGTGCAGCACTGTCTTCCACTCCACCTCCTTCAGAGTGCAGGTTCTGTACTCCCACTCCACTCCTTCAGAGTGCAGCCTGCTCCCACCTCACCTCCCTTCGGTGAGCCTGCTTCCACCTCACCCTTCTTCGAGGCAGGCACTGTCTCCCACCTCCACCTCCTTCAGGTGCAGGCACTGCCACTCCCTCCTTCAGGTGGCACTTCTTCCCACCTCCACCTCCTTCAGGTGCGGACTGCCCCTCCACCTCCTTCAGGTGCGGCTGTCCCCACTCCACCATCCTTCAGGGCAGGCACTGCTCCTCCACCTCCTTCGGTGGGCACCTCTCACCTCCACCCCTCAGAGTGCAGCACTGCTTCCACTCCACCTCCTTCAGGTGGCACTTCTCACCTCCACCTCCTTCAGAGTGCAGGCACTCTTCCTCCACCTCCTTCAGGTGCAGCACTGTACTCACCTCCACCTCCTTCAGAGTGCAGGCACTGCCTCCTCCACCCTCCTTGGCAGGCGCTCCCTCCACCTCTCAGGTGCAGCCGCTTCACCTCAGAGTCAAGTCTACTCATACTTGGGTTGTTAGTTGTGTAAAAGCCTTGTCAAATGTGTATATGTATGGTTTTGACCGGTGATTTACAAGAAGAAGGCAAAGGCTGGATCATTCTGTGATGCGCAGTTTTGATCGTTCTCAAGTACGGTTTCCTGTGAAGTACAAGTTCTCAAGGAAGTATAGTTTCCTGTGTTGTTCTTAGCTAAGTATTTTTGTGGCGCTCTCAGATTAAGTGAAGTTTGGTGTGTCGTTCTTCTAGCAAAGTGCAGCTTCCAGTGTCGCTCTCTAAGTGAAGGAAAGCTTTCTGTGAAGAGCAGCTTTCTTTACAGTGAAATGCAGCTTCCTGGATCGTTCTTCTAGTGAAGTACAGAGTTACAAGCCGTTCTTAGCGAAGTACACCTCTATGAGCCATCCTTCCAGCGAAGTTCAGCATCTTGTGTCGTTCTCTGCAAGGTGAAACTTTCTTGGTCGTTCTCGCAGCTTTAGGCACCAGCTTGTGGGCAGCGAGGCAGCTTTAGGCACCAGCTTGTGGGCAGCGAGGCAGCTTTAGGCACCAGCTTGTGGGCAGCGAGGCGTTGCTGTCACCTTACTGTATAAACCAGCAACCAGAGTGGAATTAATGGCGTTTCATCAGACCAATGGAGCAGCAACACAGAAAATATGGTCTCCGTCGGAGTGCTGGCCAATAGCGGTTTCAAAATAGAGGAAAGTGATGGGGTGTAGATAGGGAAAGGGAAGAGTGGGTGAGATAAAAGGAGAGGTTGGTGAAAAGGAGTGGGGAAAGGTGTTGAGAGAAGGGCATGAGAGGTGGTTTTTAGAAGGGAGAGGGGTTGTGATGAGAGGGCTTGGGTGAGAGGTTAGTATAGAAGGTTGGATAAGGGGGAAAAAAATATAAGAGATGAAGGTGAGCCTTTTTTTTTATTTCATTGTTACGATTTCGACATCGTAAATTAAATAAAAAGGTCCTGATTCCTAAATGGCTGCTCAATCTGCTGTCTAGGGGCATTTAAATTACACTGAAAAAACACAGCAACTCTAGGGCCAGCATACAATTATATGTTAAACAATATTATTATATGAGGAAGGACATTAAAACTCACCGATACAAAAATATATATATTAATGAATAACTTATATACAACTTATAACATACTACAAAAAAAACACCTCACTCCAGTTTACATTAACTCACTAGCACACTGCTACTAGTGAATTAAAATTAAATTACTTATATTCACAA
This sequence comes from Cherax destructor, assembly GCA_009830355.1. Taxonomy (NCBI): domain Eukaryota; kingdom Metazoa; phylum Arthropoda; class Malacostraca; order Decapoda; family Parastacidae; genus Cherax; species Cherax destructor. The sequence continues at coordinate 8,391 of WNWK01000925.1, read as the reverse complement.
AAAAATCTCACCAAACCACCTACTCACACTAACGCCAACTCATGAGGACTTCACCCAGCCGCCTTCCTACACGTACTAACTCTCCAACACCTCATCTGCTCCTGTCCTGGCCACTGCCTTGACAGGAATAATACGCGTCTCGTTCCAGTACAAACTCGGGGAAATGACATTATGTATAGAGCGTTTTTTATAAAATATTTTACTACAGCACACTGAGTAACATTCATTGCAAGGAAAAATACACTACTCAGGTTCACAAACCCATTTTTTTTGGCTGATTGCTGAACATAGAATTTTGTGATCCGTAATTGTTTAGTGCAGAATTTGAGTCATTTGTGTATCAAGATTGAGACACTTATGCAACATATGGGAATCTTTATTAAGGAAACGTTTCGCCACACAGTGGCTTCATCAGTCCAATACAAAGTAGAGAGGTGTAAGGAGAGAAGAAGTTTGAGGTAATCAGTCCCTCGGCCTGGAATCGATGTGTTCAGTCCATCACTCTTGTCCTCTCTCTGCTTTGTATTGGACTGATGAAGCCACTGTGTGGCGAAACGTTTCCTCAATAAAGATTCCCATATGTTGCTTAAGTGTCTCAGTCTTCAACTTGTCGATTTTTAAAACCATTTATCAGTTCGTAACAAGAGTGTCAGTTCAGTGGCTGCCACTCTGTATCTCTTGAGGACTCTGAAAGATTAAATGTGGAGGCCAAAGGCATCAATCACTTGTGTTTTTGAAGACACATGTATCAGTATGGATGATGAGTTTTTATTTAAGTACTCATCATACTCATCACTGGACGTTAGCTGCTATGACTGCTATGATGAAGTCATCACCAGTGTCTCCTCCTGAAAGTAGAACGACTCCCGCCCGTCCACTTCTAGCGGAAGACTTCAGTCATGTCGAAGATCAAAATAATAAAACCGAACTCTCTCTCGCTGATATATTGACAGCAATATTGAAAAAAAATGTCCAATGCTGATAAGAAGACTTCTGTGATCTTGATCTTCAGGTATCTGAAACTATAAGGGTTATCAACGCACTACTCTCTCATATTCTGAACAACATTACCAATGGGTTACCTTAAGTAAAAGGACACAAATGCAACTAATGTGACATTTTATTGTGGCAACGTTTCGCTCTCCAGGAGCTTTGTCAAGCCGTTACCTTAACGGCTTGACAAAGCTCCTGGAGAGCGAAACGTTGCCACAATAAAATGTCACATTAGTTGCATTTGTGTCCTTTTACTTAACATATTGTCGGTAATTCTACCAATATTAATACATTATCATATTTTGTTTACCATTTTCGTAAATGTTTCTTCCGTACAAGTGTTAATGGGTCGACCGAGTGTGGATTTTTTTTTAGCGTTTGTGAATTGGAAGGCTATGGGAATCTGTTTTCCTGTTCGGAAGTTTGTGTTAGTTATATGACGGTAAATATCTATGGAATGACCTGAGTGGCGTAGTAGCAAGGCAGGTTACATATATAGTTTTAAGAATAGGTATGACTGGGCCCAAGAGGCTATGAGGGAGTAATAATCAGACTCTCAGTATTATTAACCCAATTGTCATTGCTCTCTTTGCATGGGTGTTAAGAGGATTATTGAAAAATCAATGGAGGTTCTTATAAAGACGTCATAGCCGATTATTTTTCCTCATTTCATTGCAGGATGATTGCAAAATATGCAATATTCATTGAAAGTGAAACCATGTCATGTGAACGAAGAATACGACGCATTAATCATGGTTCTGTCAGGATTTAAAAATCATGACTGACACTATATGAAATTAAAATAATGAAAAAATCTTAATTTTCTATAAAGTACCGAATAAAAGTGTCATAAGAACAGGTGGCATTTTACGGTTTAAATGGAAAGTCCCTGGTCATGTAGAGTCTGATGCGATACTCATGTCTGCATTTTGTTGAAAGAAAGAATTAACACTGCAGCAGGCTTACTAACCCATGCGAGGCAGGTCCATGTCACTCCCCGGCTTAGACCAATGACCCACCTAGTCAGGTCACTTCCACTTAAGGATGTGTGATTGGAGTCTCTTTGTACTAGACTTACTCGGGTGATTCTATTGTTTCCTGGAAGTACCACACAATCACTGTTTATACTCGTCAAATCTGAACAGACACAATCTGTTTAGCTGCTTCGAATTACTACGTTAGTTGTATCCATCTCTGGATATATTTTGTGGTTTCTTATGGTGAGGATCTTTAATTTAATAGATTTTTTTTTTTTGCAACATATATCCAGAAACTAAAAAAAAATATTTTGGAAATTTAAATGTCAGTTTTACCAAAAAAAAAAAAAAAAACTTGTTAAAGAAAGGTGCAAACACCAGTACGATTAAAGCAATAGCAAAGAAAAATGTCTGAATCTGAAATCTTCCTTAAGCAAAAATTGAAAATATTTCGCTTTCCATAATACTCATCTTCATTTTTTTTATTTGTTGTTCGGTATGGATTGTGGAATAAGTCCCCACAGAAATTATTTTTTGATGGACTATGTAATGTGTGAGAAAACTGTCCATCGTGGGCAGAATGCTGAAGAACTTGCAAGATTGGAATGATGCAACTTTTTAAATATTTACCAACTTTTAAATATTTACCAACTTTTAAATATTTACTTTTTAAATATTTACCAAATATTTACCAACTTTTTAAATATTTACCAACTTTTAAATATTTACTTTTTAAATATTAACCAACTTTTTAAATATTTACCTGTCCCAGGGACAGACTATCACAATGTATTAAATCAGTGAATGCCAAAGACCACCCTCCTATTGATAATTTAGTTTCTGGACGCATGTATCCAGAAGGGGTAAATGTGGATGATGTTGCAAATGTGGAAAACATTGCCTTATCCATGAGCATGGGGCAAACTGGCCCGAGGGATTCCATCAACCCCAGAAAAGACATCTTGCAACTTACGTTGCAAGTTTACAGAAAGAAAAAGCGGGTCCTAGTGAACTGCATGAATCCCCAGTGATGTTCTCAACGTTTATGGCATAGGTCATATTTCGTGATGTTAAGGCAAAGATATAGGTATAAAATAACGAATTGTTAAATCAAAGTCAGTTTTAGCAGTTAATCCTTGCAACTGGGCAACCTGATGTTGATGCCATGGATAGATGGATGGGTCATTCTTTGGGCGATTTGTTGGCTAAGTATAAAAGACCTAATTGCGGATTCTGTGAAATATGTGTCCAACAAAATTAAGGAACATAAGTATGTACGGAAATTTTAAGCACTAGCGGGAGTGTTGTATCAAGTGACACTAGATGTGATCGTGCAACTCAAAAATCTGAAGAATGTCAGCTGAATTTGAAGTCTCATTTCCCACAATAGGAAAACGATAACGAAAAATAAGACAGTTGATTGGTATGGTATGCGTATAATTTCTGACTACAATGGAACTGTTACACAACCCTTGCAGTCTGTTATTACTGGGAGATCATCTATCCCTATAGAGAAATGCAGTTGGTTAGTTATCCAGAGGCAGAGTTTGAAGAATATACATAAGGAATCTGGACTCACGAAATCGTGTTATTACGATTTCGTGAGTCATGGGTTCAGACCTCACCATTTCCGTTATTTGACACAAACCAAGTGGTATCAAAGTCATCAGTGATGAGACTAATATCCCTATGTTGTTAATGCATTACTGGACAAACAGCTGAGAACAGTATTTATAGAGCCAACATATCAAGAACGTTCATCACTTAACATAAGTGCCATGGGTGCTAAAAACAGACATAAAACTTCAAACTACTGACAGTTCACGCAGTCTCTGGTTGCGATAAGTGGCTTGTTGCAGTAACATAGGCAAATCTATGGAGTATTATCTCTGGAAGCATGAAATTATTCACAAATCAATAACTCTTATTGCTGGTTGCTATGGACAAAACTGAGAACCTGGAGAAATAATGTTAAATATCTTCTACAACTTTTGGATCCTAAGGACAAGGATAACAAGATGCATTTTTTTTTTATATTTATTTTTTGCCAAAACACAAAACCTTACCTCCGGTTGCTGAGCAATTTAATGAACACGAGACGAGGGCTCATTTCCAGGCATTCACGTGGAGGGCTTCACTGGATGAGGAACTTCCAGACCAAGATTGAGTAAAAAATTGAATGACGGACGAGCTTGCCCTGACTATGTAGTCTCCCCTTTACTTCAGAATGTTCGGGTTGTACCACCAGAAGACCTGAAATTGTTCCATTGCATTTGTGATCAGCCTTGTTGATCTCCGAAGTGAGAATGAACAATTGCTCCTCTCCCTCGCTCTGTGTTCTGCAGATGTGGAGAATCTGATAGTTGTTTAAACCATATAACAAACAAAAGTCTATAAGGTGATGCAGTGGAAAGTCGTAACAGTTCTAATAGATGACATATGAAGGATTAAGTTCATTAGTGACTTAGTTATTTGTTTAGTGTCAAGGGAAAAGATAAAATGATAGTGTTATTTGTGAGGCACTACAAGAGATACTGGCAGAAGTTATTGGGTAAGGATGATCAATAGTGTACCAGTAATAAATCACTGGTCAACAATAATTTTGGTATTTTTTCCAGATAAACATGAATTCCCACGAAAATCTTCCTTAAACAATCCCAATGCATTTTGCTACATTTGTGGCGAATACTCTTTGCAAAACAAAGAAAAAACATTACAGATTTTGGAAAACAAACTTATCTTGCATAATTTGGAGTGGAGCTTTGAGAACAAGACAAGTCTTGGGCTTCCCATAAGGTTTGCAAAACCTGTGTAGAATGTTTATCAGTGGAAAAATAGGCAAAGTAAAAGTTTAAACATGGGTGTGTCTATGGTGTGGAAAGAGCCGAAAAACCAGCATGACGATTGTTATTTCTGAATGGTGAATGTGAAAGGTTTCAGTCGATACAAGAAAGTCAAGTGGGAATATTCTAATTTGGAGTCAGCAAGGAGACCTGTGCCACACAGTGATGACGTTACCATACCAGTGTTTACATTATTATTATTATAATCAAATAGAAGCGCTAAACCACAGGGGTTATACAGCGCTGTAGGTTATTGTAGGATGCAGGGAGAGTGAGTTGTAAGAGGAAGATGGACGATTAGTAGGGTATGGAGTGCTAGATGGCGGTGGGTAGTGCAGGGGTGGAGGGTAGCAAGAGATCGAGGTAGAAGGGACTGAGGGAGGTGCTAGAGGTATAATCTTCAGAGTTTGTGTAGTAAGTCAGTTTCTGTCAAAAAGTCAACAAGAGAGTCAGGATTAAAGGAGGGTCCATCTGCAAGAAGGGAAGGTAAAGAAAGGGCCGCAGAGCGAAGACGTCGTTGAAGGTAAATTCTGCGTGCTCGTTGATAGAGTGGGCAGTCCAACAGGATATGTCGAACAGACACTGGAACCTGACAATGCTCACAGAGAGGGGCAGGAGCCTCTCCATGAGATACCCATGAGTAAGACGAGTGTGGCCGATGCGAAGACGGGAGAGAGTAGTCTCCCAACCTCGACATTGGTGACAAGAAGAAGGCCAGAAACCTATAACCGGTTTAATAGAATGAAGTTTGTTATTCAGCAGGTCAGACCAGCGTTGTTGCCAACGGGTGCGAAGGTGGGTAGCAATGACCGCAAAATAGTCCGTGAAAGGAACACCTCTATATGAAACTGGAAGGTCATGTACTGCTGACCGCGCAGCAGTGTCTGCCTGTTCATTGCCCTGTACGTCAACATGACCAGGGACCCAACAAAAAAAAATATCTTTATGCTTGCTAAAGATACTGCGTAACCAAAGGTGGATACGAAGAACTAGGGGTGAGGTGTATCAATTTTACGGATAGCCTGTAAAGCACTAAGGAGTCTGAAACGACCACAAATGGTGACTCAGGCATAGATGCAATACGGATAAGTGCCACAAGAATGGCATACAATTCAGCCTAAATATGCTAGCCGAGGGTAATAGATGCCCTCGTACAACGCTGTCTAAGAACAAGCCCTGGAACGGTTTAAAATTAATGGCGAGGGTCCACTGATTCCATGGGGAAGTGGAACAGAATTCTTCCTCCGTAAGCCATGCGTGTCGTAAGAGGCGACTAAATGCCGGGAGCAAGGGGCTAGTAACCCCTTCTCCTGTATTACTAAATGTAAAAGGAGAAACTTTCATTTTCCCTTTTCGGCCACTCCCGCTCGGTGGGAAACGACCGACGTGTTGAAAGAAAGATATATACAGTGGTACCTTGAGTTACTGTATTATTTTTTCGTTCGAGAACTGCTGTTCAAGTGCCATTACCAAACGAATTTATCCCCATATGAAATAATGTAAAATAGACTAGCCTTTTTCACCCCCAAAAATACCTACAAAAGCATTTAAAAATAAATTACATAAAAGGGCAATTTGGGACCATCAAAAAAAGGTACCACTGTGTGTGTGTGTGTGTGTGTGTGTGTGTGTGTGTGTGTGTGTGTGTGTGTGTGTGTGTGTGTGTGTGTGTGTGTGTGTGTGTGTGTGTGTGTGTGTGTGTGTGTGTGTGTGTGTGTGTGTGTGTGTGTGTGTGTGTGTGTGTGTGTGTGTGTGTGTGTGTGTGTGTGTGTGTGTGTGTGTGTGTGTGTGTGTGTGTGTGTGTGTGTGTGTGTGTGTGTGTGTGTGTGTGTGTGTGTGTGTGTGTGTGTGTGTGTGTGTGTGTGTGTGTGTGTGTGTGTGTGTGTGTGTGTGTGTGTGTGTGTGTGTGTGTGTGTGTGTGTGTGTGTGTGTGTGTGTGTGTGTGTGTGTGTGTGTGTGTGTGTGTGTGTGTGTGTGTGTGTGTGTGTGTGTGTGTGTGTGTGTGTGTGTGTGTGTGTGTGTGTGTGTGTGTGTGTGTGTGTGTGTGTGTGTGTGTGTGTGTGTGGTTATATATATAATATATATATATATATATATATATATATATGAAACACAACTACTACCTCTGTTTTTCTATTCATTTACTTAGATTTAAATTATTTGTTTATTTGCACTAGTTTGGGATTACCCACTGGCGAGAGCTGTGAAGCAGGAGACCGTCCCACTTGGCCCACTGTTGACTCTGCTGAGCAGAATGCTGCTCATTTGGCTGCATGTGCTCCTCAAACAGATAATACTCTTCCACCAATTACTTGTATGGATCTTTTAGAAGCATCCAGGTGAGTGTATGGATCTTTAAAGTATTTATTTTTAATAAGTGGACGGTCGGTGGATTGGTATGTGAAGGCTGAGGTAAACCATAGAATTGATGATAGGAAAAAGGTGGGTGGTGCATAAGCATCTGCCGAGACAAAGAACATTATTCGTGGAGGCAAAGAAAGGAATGTACGAGTATAGTGGTACCAACACTCTAATATGGGATGAAGCATGGGTTGGAATGTTGCAGCAAGAACGAGGCTGGAAACAGTGGAGATGTTGTGTCTATAAGAATGTGTGGCATAAATATTTGCAGAAAATCCATAGTGTGGAAATTAGGAGGAGGTGTGAAGTTACTAAAGTATTATTCAGAGGGCTGAGGGGAAATTGTTGAGGTGGTTTGGTTATTTAGAGAGGATGGAGCAAAATAGGATGACTTGGAGGGTGTATAAATCTGTAGTGGGGGGGATAGGGGTTGTCCTAGGAAAGGATGGAGGGGGGAGGGGGTAAAGAGGTTTTGTATGAAAGGGGCTTGGACATACAGCAGGCATGTATGTGTTAGGAGTAGAGACAAATAGATTCTGGATTTGACGAGCTGTTGGAGTGTGAGCAAGGGTAATATTTTGTGAAGGAATTCAGGGAAATCAGTTAGCTGGACTTGAGTCCTGGGGATGGGAGGTACAGTGCCTGCACTCTAAAGGAGGGGGGTTTTGGGGTATTTTCTGTTTAGAGTGACATCTAAACTGTTTCATCTGTACGTGTGTCTGCAAGACACTGATAGTGTGAATGATGATGAAAGTTTTTTTCGGGTCACCCTACCTCGGTGAGAGACGGCACGTGTTAAAAAAAAAGGGAGAGGTGCATGAGGTAATATTTGTTTTGCTTTAAACAAAATAGATTTTACCATATTTGATATATGGAATTGGGAAAAAATCAATTTAATTAGATGAGATATTCAGACTTGGAGTGTGCTTAACCCCTTTAAAATGTCCACACGTGATTACGTTCTCACTCGCGTAGCTTACAGAATATTTAAAAAAAAAAAAAAATTATTAACCCTTAAATTTTCACACGTAGATATCGTTTACGTGCGATGCTCCAACAAGATCTACGTTTTATTTTTTATTCGTTTAAATTTAAAGGGGAGTCGGACCTGAGAGAATGGTTTGACTCAGTGTGCACAGTATGAAAAAAACGGGCGCCAGGGTACCCGCATGGTAGCTCCATGTTTGCCCATCGGGGCAACATCATGGCAAACCCCC